>OZ025257.1:28788259-28808259 GCA_964019135.1 Arenicola marina
TGGCTGCTGGCCCCCAGGCTGCTGGCCCCCCTGGCTGCTGGCCCCCTGACTGCTGGCCCCCCTGACTGCTAGCCCCCCAGGCTGCTTCCCCCCCTGACCCCCCCCCTGGCTGCTGGCCCTCTGACCCCCCTGGCTGCTGGCCCCCCAGGCTGCTGCCGCCCTAGCTGCTTTCCTCCCTGGCTGCTTCCCCCCCTGCTGCTGGCCCCCCTGGCTGCGGGCCCCCCTGGCTGCTTCCCCCCCTGACCCCCCCCTGGCTGCTGGCCCCCCTGGCTGCTGGCCCCCAGGCTGCTGCCGCCCCTTGCTGCTCCCCCCTGGCTGCTGACCCCCCTGCCCCCTGACCCCCCCCCCCTTGCTGCGGGCCCCCCTGGCTGCTGCCGCCCCTTGCTGCTCCCCCCTGGCTGCTGACCCCCCTGCCCCCCCTGGCTGCTTCCCCCCCTGGCTGCTGACCCCCGTGCCCCCCTGGCTGCTGCCCCCTGGCTGCCCCCCCCCACCCCCTGACGTCCGCTAACGGCGCCTTGGCGTAGTTCATTGGTAATCCAGTCGCACTGCAGACCCAGTCAGGCGGCATACAGGGGAGGGTTTAACCACCCTGGTGTCTAATTGGACAGGCTGATGTCTCCAACGATAAAAACACTGAGCGCCGCCTAGTCGGTGGTGAGATTATAATTACCAGCCTGCCCTGCCACAGCCATGCAAACGACTTGATACATTCAGAAGAAGCCACATCCAATTGGCGCCATGTTTTATCGCAGGCTCCTCTCCTCCTGGATGTTATTACCATGCAAAAGGTACGCTGGTTTAGAAATAATTGCTAAGTGGGTACACAAACCCTTCCATATCTGTGAGGCACATTGCCTCAGTTATAACCTTTACGGCAGTCCTCAGAGAGAGGTTCTCACCAAGCCCCTCGGTCCAGGATTAAACACACGCCGAATGCGCACGCGCAGTAACCAGCCCTCTCGACCACGGACGTCTTAAAATTGTGAACCCAATTTGCTTAAAATTGCCATATTTAATTCGAAACAAAATACGCAACTATACGCCAAAAAAACGATACCAGTTAAATTCCGTTGATTTGGAATAATATGTTCTATATATACAGTCAAAATAAGTCTGGTGTCGCCAACAAATATGGAATAATCCCTGTCCCCTCTGCCCTGCCCGTGACGCTGTGAGCCGCCACGCCAGCCGTTCACACCGAGTGTCGCTCGTTAGGACAGCACGCAGCACTGGCCCCATGGCGGCTCTGACGGACGGCGACCGCTCCTCGGGATTATTCACTACCATTATCTGATTATAGCACGCTCATAATGGTCTAAACGACCTTGAGTTGTCTTATTATCAAACACGGTGTCAATATAACCCACCGGCCAACCGCGCCCCTGCCCTCTCCAGCGGACCCATAGCCGTGGAACCACTAACGCCCCTGGCTCAACACCCACGCCGCACCCTCGGCACCCTGACAATACTGTCATTGGCTCTGCACGCCGTGACCCCCCCGCCAGCCAGCAGCAAACACCCGCCATGACACAGCCTCAACACAGCCACCTCTCGCAGCGGCAAGACGGCTCCACGCGAGGTCACCGAGAGCGGGCGAGACTTGCGGCCAGCAGGTTCGTGACGGGGTAATAACGGCCAGTAATTGCCAAAGTATTCCGCCTTGATCACCTCACAGTCGAAACGTTTCGCCTCCTCATTTGAATTGATAAGCAGGTGCCCGACAGAGATGGGGGTGAAGAGGGGGGGGGGGGGTGGAGAGATAAGGAAAGGGGTACGGTAGGGAAACGGGGGAGGGGGGGGCTTCAATGGTGGGGCGGCCTATGTAATATGTATTAATTGTGCAATCTGCTTCCATTTTGGATCACCCCATCTCCCTTGTTCTACCTCGCACCCTCACCCTTTTCCCACAACCGCAGCTCCCGCAGTCTCGCACCCCTACAACCCCAGGCTGGTCTCCCCTGTCCCCTCACGTTCCTCCCATGTGCCGAGCTGGTGGTGTCCCACATATAATCCCCCCTCTCCCCCCGGAGACGAGCCGTGCCCGCGCCATCGTGGCAGGGGAGGGGTGGGGGAGATCTGCCATGACCTGTCGCCTTCCCGTAAGACATCCGCGTCACCGGTCATCAATTATGCACCGTGCGCACGAACCCAATGGGCGGCACAGGGGACACACAGCGTGGGGGGAAGAGAGGGGGGGGGGGGCGCTCGGGCTGCGAGAGAGGAGAGGAGAAATGGAGGGGTAAGGAAGTGAGTAGTCGGTGTAAGGGACGAGCGGGGGTAGGGTAGTAACAACTGGGTATTGCGGGAGGGAGACGAGATATATTACCATGGTGGGAATTGTTGGCAAATTGTATAAGTAACTCCCAGCGCGGCTCCTGATCTGTGACATGGGAGTCCATGGGTGCATGTGTACTCGCTCACTGACCTATTGCCTGTATTCACGGCATACATCTGCTTGGCTCAGAGGCAGACCGGATCACCCCCTTAAACCCCCCCCCTTCTACCCATATCTGGCAGTAACGTTCAAGAGATTTCGTTTCTATCAAAATTAAGATAAGATTTATTCCCAGGAAACAGTGCACCCCCCTCCCCCCGTTATCGTTAATAATATAATTTATTATGTTATTAACGATAGAATAAGTGTCACCTACGCTTACAACTCCCTTCCGCGTGAACAACATAATATGAACTAGTATCATTTTTTTTTGCCTGGGCAAACACTGTGTTGGAAGTATTCTATAGTAGTATGGTCCAGGTATAATATTGCCCCGTGATGTCACGTGTAGAGCGGTCTACGCAGGTCCCTCCATGGCGAGCCCACGAGTGTCGTCTGCTTCCTTTCGGCATACACACGCTGGTCAACCGCATTTAGAAGGCGGCTGCCTCGTGTTTCCGTTACCGGAAGCCACAGGGCGGGGACCAGTCGCTGCCACGTACGCCGCGGAGGCAAAGAAGTTAGCACCTTTAAATAATTGAACGGGGTGACAGACAAAACAAATTACTTCCCGTATGCGTTTGGCTCGCTGTTCCCCAAGGTCGTTGTCTCAAGAAATGTTTGTCCCGGTGATTTCGATCGATAGTTGTTCCCAGTAGGCCACAATGGCTTTATTGCGACACATGCGGCCGTAGGGACATCTGTCACGGAAAGTTGCTGCACTCGGACATTTTATGTTACCAATAAACAAGCAAGCACGGAAAATATAGTGCACCGACAGGCCAAATATTGTCATATTGCAGTTCTATGGAAGGCCAAAAATTGTCACATTGCAGTTATATGACCGGCCAAACATTGTCATATTGCAGTCCTCTGGCAGGCCAAACATCGTCACATTGCAGTTCTATGACCGGCCAAACATTGTCATATTGCAGTTCTATGACCGGCCAAGCATTGTCATATTGCAGTCCTCTGGCGGGCCAAACATTGTCATATTGCAGTTCTATGACCGGCCAAACATTGTCATATTGCAGTTCTGTGACAGACCAAACATTGTCATATTGCAGTCCTCTGGCAGGCCAAATATTGTCATATTGCAGTTCTGTGACAGACCAAACACTGTCATATTGCAGTCCTATGACAGGCCAAACACTGTCATATTGCAGTCCTATGGCAGACCAAGCACTGTCATATTGTAGTCACCTGACAGACCAAACACTGTCATATTGCAATCAGGCCATACACTGCATTATTGTTATTTGTAATAACGTAAGATAGCAGACCGTACCCTGCACTAAAGCCTGTACCAGAGTGAGACGAGGCGGTCAATATGTACTTTAATCACAGCGAGGAGCAGAGTGTAGTAATCGGGTCTTGCCCGCCATTGCCATAACCCTCTACCGTTAACGGACGGCAGTCTTTGCTCACTGACAGAGGAGTCCTTTGTCGTGACGCGTGTTTCATGTGCCACCCCTCCCCCCTCCCCCCGCCCCCTGCGTCGGCCCTGTATTCCCCTCGACACGGGTGGCGTGGCGACTGTCACCCCCCCCCCACGCGGTCCCCCTGTATAGCGGCTTGATTCACCCCGCCTGGGATTGCCTGGGATTGCCTGGGACTGCCTGGGCCTTGACCCCGCGCCCTCACAGGACAGCAGTGAAGTGGCACATCTGGCCATGGAGTGCGGACAATGGGGCGAAATGAGGGACGCGTTGGGCGGGAATGGACCATTGTCCAAGCCATCCGAGAGATTCCTCGGACATCATCGATTCACAGACATCCGGGGAAATCTGGACTCCCCATGGCCGCGCGGGAAGCCCGTATGTTGGCCGCCACAGCGGTATTTTAGTTTTTTTAATATAATAATAAGTTTATTGTCCACTGTAGGCTCACAGCCTTAAAGTACAAATATACGCAAGTAAACACCAAGTAAATAAGGCAACATTTTGAAACAGTGTTTCCCTTAATTTAAACGCATCGCGGAGAAGTAGCACGATGTCATATAGGGTGGGGTATCTATTGACATCCGATCATTCATCAAAAAGATAAATTCCCAATGCAAGTTCTGCTTCTGATCCGTGACTTCAGGTAGGTATTTTTTCCGTGACTCTTGATATAAAGGGCAGAAACAGATTAGGTGTATCTCATCTTCTATAACACTTTCACCGTTATTTTTACAATACATACACACGTCTTTCTTCCCTTGGGATTCCTAAATGTCTGCCTTTTTTCTATGTTTAGTGGGTGTGTGGAACATCGAAATTGGGCCAGGAGTTTACTCTGCGGTATGTCACGTGGTACACCGCGGTATGTCACGTGGTACACTCCGCGGTATGTCACGTGTTATTCGCGTGGTATACACCCCGTCGTTGGTGGTGCAGACTCCCACTCTCCCAGCAGAGGGCGCTCGTTCCTCATATCACATTTTTCACCTCCTAAATCCGCTCGGAAGGGGTATTATGTTCCTGTTTTTCTCCCGGCAAACCCGCTCTATGAAGGCTAATGTTCAGAACCGCCCCCCCCCCCCCTTCGCAAGCTTTACAATATCCGCTCCATAGGGGCATTTACGTTTGATTTACATCGCCGATGCTGAATTTAAACGAAAAAGAAACATCATCGACTTCCAAATTTATCCATGTGGAAGTTGCGGAACCAATTAAGGCAGTGTTAATAGTTTACTTGTAGGACCAGCTTTTTTAGACATTAAAGATACTATTGTTCTTACTTGCCATGAACATGTCTTTATCTTGGGATGGCTGATATGTTTGATAAAGCAAAGTACGATGACGGTAACAGTGGATAGCGGGGTATTAAGCCAAGTGTCGTCCACTCTGTTACCATGGATTATATAATAAAAGATATAATTTAAGGTCGGCGGAAAATAAAGCTAAACCCGATAAGTTAAACCCTATAGAATTCCAGATCCAAAAGGCAAATTTTGGTGATCATAAAGGGTATATCGCATAGCGCCGGGACTGCAAAGTATGTCCACTCGGTTACTGTCCACTTTGTTACCTAGCACCCACCTCCCCCTCAATTGGCTTGCCTCCGTGACACGAGCGGGAAGCATGCGTGGAGCCCACGCTATCCAAAGAGCCAATGACGGCAGATAAATCACGTGGTTTTGCCAACTTTTTTTCCATAACGACGATGCGGGGTGATCACGTGATCGAAGGAGCGGCTCTCGTTGGACTCTCGCGGGGCGCCTTGCGGAGCGCGAGGCACGTTCCCCGTGACGTCACCGCAGACACGGACTTTGTTCAAGTGTCGAATCAGGAACAAAACAATCTCGGACCAACCCGAGGCGCCCTCTGTCTGCACGGTGACGAAACGCATCCATCTTCACGTCTCATAATAGAGATTTCATTAGAGGGGGATTCCGAGGGGGTACTTTCACCTTGCTGCCATTTAATGCGCCTTGCCGACCGGGAGCGGGGTGTGTGGGCATGCCAGGGGGGGGGGGGTGAGGGCACGCAGCAGGCACTGACTGGGGCAGGTCTTGGCATGGGCAGCGGTTAATGGCGACCATGGTGGCGTGTCGGATTAGCCGTTCCCTAGGTAACCGCCGTGTATTATTATTGACTCAGACTCAGAAAAAGAACATATTAAATGCAAAATTATCCCTTCCACCAGTGACATTTTTTTGACACAAGTGTTGCTCATGCTTACCTGTTAATGAGTTTCTACGCACGTAGTTCGACTGACCTTGTCATCAGTACGTACTCAGCAATGGTTAGGGCAAGGTTCGCGAAAACCAGGATTCATTTATAAGACAAGGCGAAAGGTATGAACAACGAACGCTTGCGCTGGTTAGTAAGAAGGGGGAATCACACGCATTGTCTGACTGGTCACATATATGTATGTAAACCTGTCTACGTCTACGGCGCCTCATCCTTCCTGGGCACGCCCCCAGCCTCCGCCAGCGCCATCGACCGGCGGTAATTAATACCTCACCTCACTCAGACATGTAACCCGGCCTCGGGGCCCCACCCGCACCCCCCCCCCCCTCTCCAACCGCACCCTCAGCCACGTAACCGCTTCTGTGGTCCCACCCTTCCCCCTCACACTCAGCCACGTCACCGCGCCCTACGCTACCCCACCCCCCTCCCCCCAATGCTCCTCCCCACCCACCCCCGACCCCGCAAATTTTGCCCAGCACTACATTATAGACGCCAACTTTCCACGTGAACGGATGCCAATGATTCAATTTTGCGCAACGGAAACGGCGTAAGCCAGCCCCCGGGAATGTCCCGAGGAAATCTGGCTAAAGACACGGAAGCAAAGATAGAAGGAGTGACGGCGAAATACCATTACCAGGTTATGTTTTCACCGCCGACGCCTGGCGCCGTGCCTGCCCTCCCCACCACCCCTCCCTCCGCTCCATTCAGATGAGCCCTGTGATGGCTGGCGAGCACGGGGACGGTGGAGAGAAGGTCCCCGGCGCCACGGGTGACTGAGGAGTCCCCCGGGCGCGTGTATTGAGTAGCGAGCGCTGTCGGCGCCTGCACAGCACAAGGCGTCGGTACAGCTGTCTGAGGCGCGGGTTACTAACGCAATACGTCCTCAGTGACTGAGCAGCCAGACTGTATTATAAGAGCGGGCTGCGAATACGTACGTAGTCTTATGGGGAACAAGACATCGACAGCATATGACGCTCTATCCGACGACTGTACATGGCGACAGGGAAGGCCACAGGGACAGGGAGGGAGGGTCAGAGGGATAGGGAGGGCTACAGAGACAGAGAGGGCCAGAGGGACCAGGAGGACTAGAGGGACAGAGAGGGTCAGAGGGACATGGAGGGCCAGAGGAACAGGGAGAGCCCGAGGGACAGGGAGGGCCAGAGGGACAGGGAGGGCCAGAGGGACAGGGAGGGCCAGAGGAACAGGGAGGGAGGGTCAGAGGGACAGGGAGGGCCCGAGGGACAGGAAGGGCCGGAGGGACAGGGAAGGCATGCGGGACAGGGAGGGCTAGAGGGACAGGGAGGGCCAGAGGGACAGGGAGGGCCAGAGGGACAGGGAGGGAGGGTCAGAGGGACAGAGAGGGCCCGATGGACAGAAAGGGACCGAGGGACAGGGAAGGCCTGAGGGACAGGGAGGGCTAGAGGGACAGGGCGGACCAGAGGGACAGGGAAGGAGGGTCAGAGGGACAGGGAGGGCCCGATGGACAGGAAGGGCCCGAGGGACAGGGAAGGCCTGAGGGACAGGGAGGGCTAGAGGGACAGGGCGGGCCAGAGGGACAGGGAGGGAGGGTCAGAGGGACAGGGAATGCCATGTGTCTTGGCCACGTTAGATACACTGCATCACTTTGGATTCGGTAAGGCTGAGGCGCTGCATGCAGTTCACCGCCACCTCCTTGGAGATTGATAAATATCGACACCCTGAGCCGATCACGTAAACGGTGTTAACGAAATTAACGAGATCACATTTTTCATTAAGGTTTCATACATTGGTAATTGAAAATTGTGTCTGCCTCTCTGGGTGGCATATCTGTACTGTAATCACCAGAAATTCTATTATGTATAAGCCCTTGAACGGGGTGATTTACTCCTCACCCGCGATGATGCGTTGCCATGACATCCGTCAGGGCAGCATTAGTAGCGGAAGTAGTGGACGTGTAACTGGCCGGGTCCCAGTTCCGCTCTCGCCGCGAGCCGGGACGAATGTAACGGACATTCTGATTGGTCGGCAAGCCCGTCGAGACATGACCACGTGGGCGGAAGTAGATGAGTGGCGGTCACCCCCCATCCTCGCCTCCCGCCCCTCCCCACCACCTATTTCTATTACGGTCACGGGCAAGGAGGATCACGTGTTTTGTTGCTAGTTTACGTGTTACATCGTGTTGATGACAAAATAAACAGTTTATGGAGCATCCTCGACCGATTTAACATGCGGACGTGAGCAAGTTACAGAGTGAGTCTCATGGGCAACTTTGTACACGGGTATTGGCTGGTTTGCTTTGGCTTTATTTCTTTGCACACAAAGCTTAGACCAGCGTTTAAATGAACGTTGTTTGCATTACTCAGACGCCACAGAGTTGTTGGTGTATTACCTATATGTGTAGCAAATAAATAACCCAGAGTTGTTGGTGTACTACCTATATGTGTAGCACATAAATAACCCACAGTTGTTGGTGTACTACCTATATGTGTAGCAAATAAATGACCCACAGAGTTGTTGGTGTACTACCTATATGTGTAGCACATAAACAAAGCAGAATAATTTGGATCAATGCAGGTCTAAATAGTGTGATCTTTGCATGTATTGTTGTAGAACTCTGGCTAGAGAGCGATCATTAATTTGTTCGTCCAAATATCAGCGACTGTGAGATCTGTACGTACCATTTGGACAGGACGAATCGTATCAGTCCCCCGCACACTCGCTATTTCGTACCGGACGAACTATAGCGACACTCGTCCCTGAACATTGCATTGGCATCCCCCGGATGTTACCGGACCGTCCGACTGACGGGGCGGGCGGTGGGGTGGGGGGGGGTGCTGGCCACAGCACTCCAGGGTACGTGGTCCCAGAGGGTGGCCAGCGCCGAACAAGAGAAGAACATCCCTTCGGACAGATTATTTATAGCCCTAATTCAATTTCTTTAATTGTATTTGGTTGGCGAGGAGAGAGTGCGATATAGGGGGAGAGAGTAGACGAGTGTAGGAAGAGGAAGGGAGTGAGTGAGGGCGGGCGGGCGGGTGGGGGCGGGGATCGGCAAGAAGGGGATAGTTGATAGATGATACAATTGGCCCGCGCGGCCCCCAAAATCCAAAAGCCGCTTCCCGCTCACGACAAAAACCTTTGTGACAGTGATGTTCCCGGATCCCCTCCTTTACCGCTACCAACCCCTCCTCAACTCCCACCCCTTACCGCTCCCAACCCCCTCCTCAACTCCCACCCCTTACCGCTCCCACACCCCCCCCCCCCCTCCTCCTCACCCCACGACCTCACCCTCCTCACCCTGACCCACCACATACAGGCCGTCTCACTGGGTGCTCTCCCCGAGCTCTGGCCTAGCGCCCTAGTCCCTTTCTCGTTCACCACTGTCGGCGGTCTCGCCAAATCCCGACCGGGTCTCCCGTGACCATCATGGCCCCGGATGTCCGGTGCATTATGGGTCCCCCCGGGCCTCCGGCGCCGTCCTTATCGACGAAGTATCAAAATAGGAAGCGTGGCAAGGAGGGGGGGGGCATGACGAGCGGGCGTGGCCAGGGGGGGGAGGGGGCATGACGTGCGGGCGTGGCCAGGCGGGGATGGGGGCATAGCGGGGAGGGGGGAGGGGGGGCGGAGGTGGTATGGGCGCTATGGATGGTATGGGCGCTATGGATGGTATGGGCGCTATGGACGGTATGGGCGCTATGGGTGGTATGGGCGCTATGGGCGGTATGGGCGCTATGGATGGTATGGGCGCTATGGGCGGTATGGGCGCTATGGATGGTATGGATGGTATGGGCGGTATGGACGGTATGGACGGTATGGGGGGTATGGACGGTATGGGGGGTATGGACGGTATGGGCGGTATGACGGTATGGGCGGTATGGACGGTATGGGCGGTATGGACGGTATGGGCGTAATGGACGGTATGGGCGGTATGGGCGCTATTGACGGTATGGGCGGTAAGGACGGTATGGGCGCTATGGACGGTATGGGCGGTATGGACGGTATGGGGGGGGTATGGACCCCCCATGGACGGTACGGCCGGTATGGGGGGTATGGACGGTATGGGCGGTATGGGCTGTATGGGGGGGGGTATGGACTCCCATGGGCGGAATGGGCGGTACGGGGGGTATCGACGGTACGGCCGGTATGGGGGGTCTGAACGGTATGGGCAGTATGGGCGGTATTGGGGGGGGGGGTATGGACACCTCATGGGCGGTATGGGCGGTATGGACGGGGTGCCGCCATATATCTATACGAGTGAGAGGTGCAGTCAAGCCGACACCCTTCATATATGGCCAACATGTTTAGAGGACTATGGCGCTATTTCCAGTTGAACAAACATCAATATGCATCCTAGCTCACTAGATGGTCACTTTACAGCGTTATATCTTGGTTATACGAGGAGCTCTCAAATAACGCCCTCGATAGAACAGTTCCCGTCGGGTGGCGCGGCGTCTTCTGGCTATACGCGGCGTCTTCTGGCTATACGCGGCGTCCTCTGGCTATACGCGGCGTATTCTGGCTATACGCGGCGTCTTCTGGCTATACGCGGCGTCTTCTGGCTATACGCGGCGTATTCTGGCTATACGCGGCGTATTCTGGCTATACGCGGCGTCCTATGGCTATACGCGGCGTCCTCTGGCTATACGCGGCGTCTTCTGGCTATACGCGGCGTCTTCTGGCTATACGCGGCGTATTCTGGCTATATGCGGCGTATCCTGGCTATACGCGGCGTATTCTGGCTATACGCGGCGTATTCTGGCTATACGCGGCGTCTTCTGGCTATACGCGGCGTATTCTGGCTATACGCGGCGTATTCTGGCTATACGCGGCGTATTCTGGCTATACGCGGCGTCTTCTGGCTATACGCGGCGTCTTCTGGCTATACGCGGCGTCTTCTGGCTATACGCGGCGTATTCTGGCTATACGCGGCGTCTTCTGGCTATACGCGGCGTATTCTGGCCATACGCGGCGTCTTCTGGCTATACGCGGCGTATTCTGGCTATACGCGGCGTATTCTGGCTATACGCGGCGTATTCTGGCTATACGCGGCGTATTCTGGCTATACGCGGCGTATTCCCTACACAGCACGCGGTATAGAGCCAGCTCCACTAACAGCAGAACGGCCATGAGAAGCGTGGAAAACCGTGAGGGGGGAGGGGGGGTCTACGGCACAAGTGGCCTAAGGATGCGACAAGCAGAGACGGGGGACACGCAATTAGTGAGGGTCATAGGAAGGGGTGGGGGTGCTAATCGCGGAGGTTGATGAATCATAATGATCGTAATCAAGGCCAGCGGGAGCGGCGACCCCCCCGGAGGGGGGGGGTCGGAGAGACGCGGGTCGTACGTGACATGCCATGTGTAAGCGTCCATATAATAGTCTATGGCCCTCCAGCGATGCAATTTACTTCATTACCTGCCATCTATATATATATTTGTTTCCAGGATGGATCTCAAACTATTTATCGGTCTAGCTTCATGTCATAAAATCAGTTCCAATTCTGCCTGTGGTTGTGTCCTATGTATTCGAAGAAGACGCCTTCGCGTGCAGAAGTTACCATGGCTTTCCCCCCGCGGATGACGTGTTGGTGCCGCAGTCAGCGGCCCCCACCACGGACCCCAGGGCCGCCCGCCCCCCGACCCCGTGCACTCCGCCCTCAATGCCCCGGCTATGACGTCCGGGTCGGACAATGGTGGCCGGTAGTCCCAGGCCTTTCAGCGCCACTTCCTTTTGAAGTATTCCCAGCTGGTTCCCTCCTTCCACCCCACGCCGAGACCGAATCACAAACCTCAGCCACCGCGCACTACTTTGCGGGATGGCGGAGGGATTTCCCTACAGGCGGCCCCCCCGTGCGCAATGTGGTAATGGGTCCTGGCCAAATCGATAAGCCATTTATTCGCTCCAAAATAAATGCGAAAGTCGGGCGGCGAGAGCTGCGAGGGCCAATCTATGACCAGGGGGCGCCCATGGTCGTCAGAGGTGGCACGGCGACCTCGGCAGTGCACATCAGTGCAGTAAATGACCGAATCTCTGTACATCGCGCCACCGCTATCAAGGCTGCTCATAGATATTAGGACGTCAATGACAGGAATTGATTCTGGGGCAGACCTGGAGCTTTTTCCTTCTGTACAGATAGAACGAACCTAAATGAATTAAATCTAAAGCTTCAAATGTCTTAATTTACGCGTCACCTAAACCTAATCACACTAACTAGGGAGCAAACCACAATTTTCCAGGCATTAGTTTCTTGAGAAGACAGGTCCTTCAACGTGTACATAAATGATTAGAAAGAATTATCATCATATTAGTTAGTAGACTATGTGCACACTTCAGTGCTTCTTAACCTTTCCTATTCACGTCACACATCTCGGGTGTCTCATTTTGCATGGCTTCTTCTGTCTCAACAGTAACGGTGATCACAATTAATCTTTAATTGCTCACTAGCATGCACAACACAGTTGATCTAATTTATATCTTCCTGTAATTATTAGCCTTGACCCCTATACAGATGCATCCTTCAGGCTTTTCCTGATTCTCCAAATAGGCTTGTCCTAGGGGTTCAGTTTACATAATGTCCCGACAGTGTTTGGGACGTTTTTGTCCCAACAGTAACGGTGATGCATATCCAACAGCAGAACATACATATTATCAAAATAACAGGTCCCAATGTCGATGGCGGAATAAATATACTATATAAGTATTTCAGGCATTAAATATTCCATCATGAATTAAATTTGTACGTGTTATCATTTTTAATAAGCCTCACTGCAGTACTCCTAGTGTCTTACATGTTTACATTGGTGCTTACATTATGGTTAATTTTAATGGATATATGCTTACTGTGCTCAGAGTAAAATCAGTAGAGTCAATTTCTTTCGATATGTTTTTACTGGATAACATTAGTTAGGTTGGGAAAATATTATGGGATCAATGTTAAGCATATTTTAATTTTGTCTACATCTACAAACAATTTTGAGCAATGAATGTCCAAATTTATAATATATGACAGACAAAATTTTCATTTCTCATCATAGACCATTTGCAATTTTGCTGGTAAAAATTGCTTAAATTTACCATAACAAAATATTTGTGATAGCATACTCCATGTTAGCCAGCAGAAATACTAAATAATTATATACTTTATGTTTTAAAACCATTATTCACCCTTAATGATATTGTTTGGTCTTGATGCACTCATGTACAGACAGTACAATAGCTTTTAATTTTGGCTGTATTTGCAATAAGGAAATCCTAAATTTCAGAAAAACTGGTCTACATTGACCATTGTATGCATTGATTTATTAAATTAATTAAATAACATTCAGAATTCAGAATAAATAATACATTTTATGTTGTATTAATTTTTTTTTTAGCTAAATGTCACACATTTTCTACACCTACCTGGCCATTTATTTATATATATGAGATATGAACCAGGCGAGGTTCCCTGAAGGAAGGGCGCGGACACTAAGGCGGCCATCTTGGATACGTCACAACAGAGGACGATTCGGGAGACGTTATATGCGTTATTTGAGAAAGAGACCCCCAGTCACCCCCCGCTCGGACGGAGAGAGAAACTGCGTGATTTGAGGATGAGACCCCCAGTCACCCCCGCTCGGACGGAGAGAGAAACTGCGTTATTTGAGAAAGAGACCCCCAGTCACCCCCGCTCGGACGGAGAGAGAAACTGCGTTATTTGAGAAAGAGACCCCCAGTCACCCCCGCTCGGACGGAGAGAGAAACTGCGTGATTTGAGGAAGAGACCCCCAGTCGCCCCCCGCTCGGACGGAGAGCGAAACTGCGTTATTTGAGGAAGAGACCCCCAGTCACCCCCGCTCGGACGGAGAGAGAAACTGCGTGATTTGAGGAAGAGACCCCCAGTCACCCCCGCTCGGACGGAGAGAGAAACTGCGTTATTTGAGAAAGAGACCCCCAGTCACCCCCCGCTCGGACAGAGAGAGAAACTGCGTTATTTGAGAAAGAGACCCCCAGTCACCCCCGCTCGGACGGAGAGAGAAACTGCGTTATTTGAGAAAGAGACCCCCAGTCGCCCCCCGCTCGGACGGAGAGCGAAACTGCGTTATTTGAGGAAGAGACCCCCAGTCACCCCCGCTCGGACGGAGCGAGAAACTGCGTGATTTGAGGAAGAGACCCCCAGTCACCCCCCGCTCGGACGGAGAGCGAAACTGCGTTATTTGAGGAAGAGACCCCCAGTCACCCCCGCTCGGACGGAGAGAGAAACTGCGTGATTTGAGGAAGAGACCCCCAGTCGCCCCCCGCTCGGACGGAGAGCGAAACTGCGTTATTTGAGGAAGAGACCCCCAGTCACCCCCGCTCGGACGGAGCGAGAAACTGCGTTATTTGAGGAAGAGACCCCCAGTCACCCCCCGCTCGGACGGAGAGAGAAACTGCGTTATTTGAGGAAGAGACCCCCAGTCACCCCCCGCTCGGACGGAGAGATAAACTGCGTTATTTGAGGAAGAGACCCCCAGTCACCCCCCGCTCGGACGGAGAGAGAAAATGCGTTATTTGAGGAAGAGACCCCCAGTCACCCCCCGCTCAGACGGAGAGAGAAACTGCGTTATTTGAGGAAGAGACCCCCAGTCACCCCCCGCTCGGACGGAGATATAAACTGCGTGATTTGAGGAAGAGACCCCCAGTCACCCCCCGCTCGGACGGAGAGAGAAACTGCGTTATTTGAGGAAGAGACCCCCAGTCACCCCCCGCTCGGACGGAGAGAGAAACTGCGTGATTTGAGGAAGAGACCCCCAGTCACTCCCTAGTTGGTCTTTGTACAATACACGACTTCGCAATTATACGCCATCTTGGATAAATCGAGACTGGCGCAAAGAGTTATGGGAAATATTTTGGTGTTATCTTGACTTTTTCGATGGAGATAAATACCATATTTCCACGTTATTGTCAAGGCATGTATAAAATTAATGAGCATATCTACATTACATTCAGATTACCTAACTTTTTCGTTCATAGATGACACTATTTCATGTTTAAATGTCTACAAAATACGTTGTCAGGCGATGACGCCATCTTGACATCTCGTACAGACCAAAATAATACCCAGAATGCATTGCACCTGCAGTGGCCCCTCACGGTGGCCAAATTGGAAGTACGATTAGCGAAGTGGTCTATAGCGGAAGGTCGGACACAATCGGCGCGAGGTTGACAGACTGACAGAGGACCATCACTGACAGGAACGCTTTCATCAGCCGAGAACAACGCCTGTAGCCCTGTGCCATATGGGCCGGGGCTTGTGCCATATGGGCTGTGGCCTTGTGCCATATGGGCTGTGGCCCTGTGTCATATGGGTTGTGGCCCTGTATCATAGGGCCTGTAGCCCTGTGCCATATGGACTGTGGCCCTGTATCATAGGGGTTGTAGCCCTGTGTCATAGGGGGTGTGGCCTTGTGCCATATGGGCTGTGGCCCTGTGCCATATGGGCTGTGGCCCTGTATCATAGGGCCTGTAGCCCTGTGCCATATGGGCTGTGGCCCTGTATCATAGGGGTTGTAGCCCTGTGTCATAGGGACTGTAGCCCTGTATCATAGGGCTGTGACCCGGTGCCATAGGGGCTGTAGCCCTGTGCCATATGGGCTGTGGCCCTTTGCCATATGGGCTGTGGCCCTGTGCCTTAGGGCTTCTAGGCCTGTGCCATAGGGGCTATAGCCCTGTGCTATATGGGCTGTGGCCCTCTGTCATAGGGGCTGTGGCCCTCTGTTTTAGGGGCTGTAGCCTTGTGCCATAGGGACTGTAGCCCTGTATCATAGGGCTGTGACCCTGTGCCATAGGGGCTGTAGCCCTGTGCCATAGGGGATGTGGCCCTGTGCCATATGGGCTGTGGCCCTGTGCCATATGGGCTGTGGCCTTGTGCCTTAGGGGTTCTAGGCCTGTGTCATAGGGGGTGTGGCCCTGTGCCATATGGGCTGTGGCCCTGTGCCATATGGGCAGTGGCCCTGTGCCATATGGGCAGTGGCCCTGTGCCATATGGGCTGTGGCCCTGTGCCATATGGGCTGTGGCCCTGTGCCTTAGGGGTTCTAGTCATGTGCCACAGGGGCTGTAGCCCTCTGTTATAGGGGCTGTTGGTGAGGGACGGTGGGGGGGAGAGGGTGGTGAGAGACGGTGGGGGGAGAGGGTGCTGAGAGACGGTGGGGGGAGAGGGTGCTGAGAGACGGTGGAGGGGGGCAGGGTGGTGAGAGATGGTGGGGGGAGAGGGTTGTGAGAGACGATGGGGGGAGAGGGTGCTGAGAGACGGTGGGGGGAGACAGTGGTGAGAGACGGTGGGGGGGGGGGGGAGATGTGATAGGGTGATGTAAGCTGCATATGACTGTGTTGCTCAGAAGGCAGGGACTGTGAGCGGAGGGCGGGGGGCGTGGTAGGGGGAGTGAGGTTGGCCTGTAGAATTCTAGAGATTAGTGACCTGTGTGAATCAGATCTTCACATCAGTAATATATCTCTCTGACACGTCAGTGAAATAAGATGTGTGGTTAAATCATTGGAGCATTAAAATAAGTGTTTTGATATTACTTTAGCTATTTTACTTCACGTCTTTAATTTATGGGGTATACCCACTATATCAGTCGTTGTACCATAATGTTTACATATGATTTTACCCATGTCTTTCGACTATGCCATGTTACAAAGCCAGAGCGAGTCAAGGTTTATTTAACCAGATCTGGTTAATGACATTGACATTGGCCTTGTTGCCAAAAAATAAGTGCATAAAGCAGGTGACTTGCGCCCATATATAAGCGCCGGGGTGGGCGTGGCTGGGTTGGCTGAGGGGACGCCCAGCCCCTATTACCAGGTAGTGCCACGCGAGAGGCACGCGCAATACATAATTGATGGTGCGTTCTGACTCCTTGGCACAGTTAATCCCCTGCACCGCTGTTATTGGATACTCCTCTTGTCGTCAATGCCCCAAGGTGGGCGATCAATGCCCGCCCAGAGCACAAAGTACAGACACGTACACCGCCCGGTGTGTGGCGTACCACCAAGTACAGACACGTACACCGCCCGGTGCGGCGTACCACCAAGTACAGACACGTACACGGCCCGGCGTACCACCAAGTACAGACACGTACACCGCCCGGTGTGTGGCGTACCACCAAGTACAGACACGTACACCGCCCGGTGCGGCGTACCACCAAGTACAGACACGCACACCGCCCGGTGCAGCGTACCTCCAAGTACAGACACGTACAACGCCCGGCGTACCACCAAGTACAGACACGTACACCGCCCGGTGTGCGGCGTACCACCAAGTACAGACACGTACACCGCCCGGCGTACCACCAAGTACAGACACGTACACCGCCCGGTGTGTGGCGTACCACCAAGTACAGACACGTACACCGCCCGGTGTGCGGCGTACCACCAAGTGCAGACACGTACACCGCCCGGCGTACCACCAAGTACACCGCCGCCTCGACCCACCCACCCAGACAGGTCTCTGCATACAGGGGGACGGAATACAGACACCATGTTTCACTTTGATTCTGTCAAGATGATGTCATCACAATCGCCGGACCAACGAAATTCATGACAATTTTATATATGTTTATTTATGCAATATGGGGCAAATTTAGATGTGGAAAAAGACCATTTGGAACATAGAACCGAATACAAGACAAAAATATAAAACCGAGTGACATAATAACGAAAATGATCTTGGTTATTAACAACATTTTACTCGCGTGAAACTACCCGCAACGCAAGGCGTCTATGTCGCCTTTGGTTTCCTTTAGTCGCACATGTCTGGTGTATGGTCATATATATACACTAATCAATCCCAGATCACCGCTGTCGGGGTTTAGGAGTGGCCGATGACATCGCTATTATAGCTGAGAGACTCAGAGCCGTGAGAGATATGCTAAGTCGTTTGCTGGCGCGTTACGGAAGAAGAGGGAGGCCATCTTGTTCCAGCCGACGGGGTGAAGCCATGGCGCCGCCGGAGCCCGCGCCGTACCACAGCCTGAGCTGGGCACGGCGCCTCCCGCTCCAAGCCGTCTCGTATAAATTATTACAAAAACCTACAGTTTCCTTACTATAACCGTGTTCATTTCACCTCACCGTGATTCTTTTATTCATCGAGAGGTTCTTGGACTGCAACCCCAACTCTCTTCCAAAGGGTTAGAACCTTCACTGCAGTTCGGACCCGTGTTTTTCATCAAATTATGATTAGAACATGAATATTATATCCAGGTTTGCAGCTCTGCGAAGCGATACGGCAGATGAAATATGTATGATACTACATAGATATCCCCTCCCACAGCCGTGTTCATGTCGCGAAAAGGCGATTCTGTACTCACTGTAGTTGTTTTTCTCGTGCATGAATTTGTGATGATATAGTCCATGTGCTGTTAAGGAAGCCCGCCACCACCGGCCACGGAATGAAACCCCCTGGATCTCTGTTTACATCCTGGCGCGCTGCTATGGCAACCCGCTGCACCGCTGCCTGTGTACATATGTATTGTCTTAGGAAGGCGGGACTCGGTGAGGAGATATCCAGATGAATGCTGCCATGAGTAGCCCGGAGTTGACGCGGCGCTGACGCTCCTAGTGGCGGGGGACAACTGTGAGGAGACGGGGACAGAGATTGAACCGGGACGGTGGTGATTGGGTGAGGAGAGGAGGGGGGGGGGCGTGGCGGGAGGCTGGGCGTGTGGTGGGCGGGCAGGGTGCCTGCAGGCAGAGGCCGCCTCCACGGTGGCAGGCAGGCAGGCAGGCAGGCAGGGAGGCTGGCTCGCTGGCTGGCTGGCTGGCTGGCTGGGTCACCCTACGCTGACGGCTTCCCGTTAAGGCTGGAGATCGCCGCAGCCTCACTCCCAAGTCGTCCTTCCCCCCTGCGCTGTCCTCTGTAATGGCAGGGAGGAGACCGTGCTTCCCCCCGCGGCGGCCGGCCCTCAGCGGTCCTTTGTCTGTGCCGTGTGTGTGGTGTGTGTGTGTCGGTGTGTGCCCCGTGCGCTGTCTGGGTGATATGGCCACCCCCCCCCACCCCCTCACCCTCACCCCGCCCTGTCCGGTGCCACCGTTGTGCCTGGCCCGATGGCCGGGCTGAGCGGGGAACGCGTCCTCTCCCCGTTCCTTCTCTCTCGTTACCCGCCTCCCCCCCCACAACCCCTCTCCCCGGCCCGCCCCTCGCAGCGGTCGATGGGTTTCCGTCCTTCCCGTGCCGCCCGCCTGCCCACCGACCGACAAGGTGAGCAGGGGGCGTGAGACAGTGGGTGGGGGGGGGGGCTCAGGAAGGAGGCGTGTACGCCCAGAGGATGCCAACAACAGCAGTCGCAGCAGCGGCGGAGACGTGTCCTCGCGGTCGCGGAGGAACGGAGCCGAGGCGAGGCTACTGCAGCCAGCAGAGGACGAGAGCCGAGGCGAGGCTACTGAAGCCAGCAGAGGACGAGAGCCGAGGCGAGGCTACTGCAGCCAGCAGAGGAAGAGAGCCGAGGCGAGGCTACTGCAGCCAGCAGAGGACGAGAGCCGAGGCGAGGCTACTGCAGTCAGCAGAGGACGAGAGCCGAGGCGAGGCTACTGCAGCCAGCAGAGGACGAGAGCCGAGGCGAGGCTACTGCAGCCAGCAGAGGACGGGAGCCGAGGCGAGGCGAGGCTACTGCAGCCAGCAGAGGACGGGAGCCGAGGCGAGGCTACTGCAGCCAGCAGAGGACGAGAGCCGAGGCGAGGCTACTGCAGCCAGCAGAGGACGAGAGCCGAGGCGAGGCTACTGCAGCCAGCAGAGGACGGGAGCCGAGGCGAGGCGAGGCTACTGCAGCCAGCAGAGGACGGGAGCCGAGGCGAGGCGAGGCTACTGCAGCCAGCAGAGGACGGGAGCCGAGGCGAGGCTACTGCAGCCAGCAGAGGACGGGAGCCGAGGCGAGGCTACTGCAGCCAGCAGAGGAC
>OZ025257.1:28813259-29289038 GCA_964019135.1 Arenicola marina
TGGAAGAGAGAGCCATGGGAGGGAGAGGGAGAGAGATAGCTAGATAGAAGGGGGAGTGGAAGAGAGAGCCATGGGAGGGAGAGGAAGAGAGATAGCTAGATAGAAGGGGGAGTGGAAGAGAGAGCCGTGGGAGGGAGAGGGAGAGAGATAGCTAGATAGAAGGGGGAGTGGAAGAGAGAGCCGTGGGAGGGAGAGGGAGAGAGATAGCTAGATAGAAGGGGGAGTGGAAGAGAGAGCCGTGGGAGGGAGAGGGAGAGAGATAGCTAGATAGAAGGGGGAGTGGAAGAGAGAGCCATGGGAGGGAGAGGGAGAGAGATAGCTAGATAGAAGGGGGAGTGGAAGAGAGAGCCATGGGAGGGAGAGGAAGAGAGATAGCTAGATAGAAGGGGGAGTGGAAGAGAGAGCCGTGGGAGGGAGAGGGAGAGAGATAGCTAGATAGAAGGGGGAGTGGAAGAGAGAGCCATTGGAGGGAGAGGGCGAGAGATACCTAGATAGAAGGGGGAGTGGAAGAGAGAGCCATGGGAGGGAGAGGGAGAGAGATAGCTAGATAGAAGGGAGAGTGGAAGAGAGAGCCATGGGAGGGAGAGGGAGAGAGATAGCTAGATAGAAGGGGGAGTGGAAGAGAGAGCCATGGGAGGGAGAGGAAGAGAGATAGCTAGATAGAAGGGGGAGTGGAAGAGAGAGCCATGGGAGGGAGAGGAAGAGAGATACCTAGATAGAAGGGGGAGTGGAAGAGAGAGCCATGGGAGGGAGAGGAAGAGAGATACCTAGATAGAAGGGGGAGTGGAAGAGAGAGCCATGGGAGGGAGAGGAAGAGAGATAGCTAGATAGAAGGGGGAGTGGAAGAGAGAGCCGTGGAAAGGAGAGGGAGAGAGATAGCTAGATAGAAGGGGGAGTGGAAGAGAGAGCCATGGGAGGGAGAGGGCGAGAGATACCTAGATAGAAGGGGGAGTGGAAGAGAGAGCCATGGGAGGGAGAGGGAGAGAGATAGCTAGATAGAAGGGGGAGTGGAAGAGAGAGCCATGGGAGGGAGAGGAAGAGAGATAGCTAGATAGAAGGGGGAGTGGAAGAGAGAGCCATGGGAGGGAGAGGGCGAGAGATACCTAGATAGAAGGGGGAGTGGAAGAGAGAGCCATGGGAGGGAGAGGAAGAGAGATACCTAGATAGAAGGGGGAGTGGAAGAGAGAGCCATGGGAGGGAGAGGAAGAGAGATAGCTAGATAGAAGGGGGAGTGGAAGAGAGAGCCGTGGAAGGGAGAGGGAGAGAGATAGCTAGATAGAAGGGGGAGTGGAAGAGAGAGCCATGGGAGGGAGAGGGCGAGAGATACCTAGATAGAAGGGGGAGTGGAAGAGAGAGCCATGGGAGGGAGAGGGAGAGAGATAGCTAGATAGAAGGGAGAGTGGAAGAGAGAGCCATGGGAGGGAGAGGGAGAGAGATAGCTAGATAGAAGGGGGAGTGAAAGAGAGAGCCATGGGAGGGAGAGGGAGAGAGATAGCTAGATAGAAGGGAGAGTGGAAGAGAGAGCCATGGGAGGGAGAGGGGGAGAGATAGCTAGATAGAAGGGGGAGTGGAAGAGAGAGCCATGGGAGGAAGAGGGAGAGAGATAGCTAGATAAAAGGGAGAGTGGAAGAGAGAGCCGGGGGAGGGAGAGGAAGAGAGATAGCTAGATAGAAGGGGGAGTGGAAGAGTCAGCCATGGGAGGGAGAGGGAGAGAGATAGCTAGATAGAAGGGGGAGTGGAAGAGAGAGCCATGGGAGGGAGAGGTAGAGAGATAGCTAGATAGAAGGGGGAGTGGAAGAGAGAGCCATGGGAGGGAGAGGGAGAGAGATACCTAGATAGAAGGGGGAGTGGAAGAGAGAGCCATGGGAGGGAGAGGGCGAGAGATAGCTAGATAGAAGGGGGAGTGGAAGAGAGCCGTGGGAAGGAGAGGGAGAGAGATAGCTAGATAGAAGGGGGAGTGGAAGAGAGAGCCATGGGAGGGAGAGGGAGAGAGATAGCTAGATAGAAGGGAGAGTGGAAGAGAGAGCCATGGGAGGGAGAGGGAGAGAGATAGCTAGATAGAAGGGGGAGTGGAAGAGAGAGCCATGGGAGGGAGAGGGAGAGAGATAGCTAGATAGAAGGGGGAGTGGAAGAGAGAGCCATGGGAGGGAGAGGAAGAGAGATAGCTAGATAGAAGGGGGAGTGGAAGAGAGCCGTGGGAAGGAGAGGGAGAGAGATAGCTAGATAGAAGGGGGAGTGGAAGAGAGAGCCATGGGAGGGAGAGGGAGAGAGATAGCTAGATAGAAGGGAGAGTGGAAGAGAGAGCCATGGGAGGGAGAGGGAGAGAGATAGCTAGATAGAAGGGGGAGTGGAAGAGAGAGCCATGGGAGGGAGAGGTAGAGAGATAGCTAGATAGAAGGGGGAGTGGAAGAGAGAGCCATGGGAGGGAGAGGGAGAGAGATACCTAGATAGAAGGGGGAGTGGAAGAGAGAGCCATGGGAGGGAGAGGGCGAGAGATAGCTAGATAGAAGGGGGAGTGGAAGAGAGCCGTGGGAAGGAGAGGGAGAGAGATAGCTAGATAGAAGGGGGAGTGGAAGAGAGAGCCATGGGAGGGAGAGGGAGAGAGATAGCTAGATAGAAGGGAGAGTGGAAGAGAGAGCCATGGGAGGGAGAGGGAGAGAGATAGCTAGATAGAAGGGGGAGTGGAAGAGAGAGCCATGGGAGGGAGAGGGAGAGAGATAGCTAGATAGAAGGGGGAGTGGAAGAGAGAGCCATGGGAGGGAGAGGAAGAGAGATAGCTAGATAGAAGGGGGAGTGGAAGAGAGCCGTGGGAAGGAGAGGGAGAGAGATAGCTAGATAGAAGGGGGAGTGGAAGAGAGAGCCATGGGAGGGAGAGGGAGAGAGATAGCTAGATAGAAGGGAGAGTGGAAGAGAGAGCCATGGGAGGGAGAGGGAGAGAGATAGCTAGATAGAAGGGGGAGTGGAAGAGAGAGCCATGGGAGGGAGAGGGAGAGAGATAGCTAGATAGAAGGGGGAGTGGAAGAGAGAGCCATGGGAGGTAGAGGGAGAGAGATAGCTAGATAGAAGGGGGAGTGGAAGAGAGAGCCATGGGAGGGAGAGGGAGAGAGATAGCTAGATAGAAGGGAGAGTGGAAGAGAGCCATGGGAGGGAGAGGGAGAGAGATAGCTAGATAGAAGGGGGAGTGGAAGAGAGAGCCATGGGAGGGAGAGGGAGAGAGATAGTTAGATAGAAAGGGGAGTGGAAGAGAGAGCCGTGGGAGGGAGAGGGAGAGAGATAGCTAGATAGAAGGGGGAGTGGAAGAGAGAGCCATGGGAGGGAGAGGGAGAGAGATAGTTAGATAGAAAGGGGAGTGGAAGAGAGAGCCGTGGGAGGGAGAGGGAGAGAGATAGCTAGATAGAAGGGGGAGTGGAAGAGAGAGCCATGGGGGGGAGAGGGAGAGAGATAGCTAGATAGAAGGGGGAGTGGAAGAGAGAGCCATGGGAGGGAGAGGGAGAGAGATAGCTAGATAGAAGGGAGATTGGAAGAGAGCCATGGGAGGGAGAGGGAGAGAGATAGCTAGATAGAAGGGGGAGTGGAAGAGAGAGCCATGGGAGGGAGAGGGAGAGAGATAGTTAGATAGAAAGGGGAGTGGAAGAGAGAGCCGTGGGAGGGAGAGGGAGAGAGATAGCTAGATAGAAGGGGGAGTGGAAGAGAGAGCCATGGGAGGGAGAGGGAGAGAGATAGCTAGATAAAAGGGGGAGTGGAAGAGAGAGCCATGGGTGGGAGAGGGAGAGAGATAGCTAGATCGAAGGGGGAGTGGAAGAGAGAGCCATGGGAGGGAGAGGGAGAGAGATAGCTAGATAGAAGGGAGAGTGGAAGAGAGCCATGGGAGGGAGAGGGAGAGAGATAGCTAGATAGAAGGGGGATGGAAGAGAGAGCCGGGGGAGGGAGAGGGAAAGAGATAGCTAGATAGAAGGGGGAGTGGAAGAGAGAGCCATGGGAGGGAGAGGGCGAGAGATAGCTAGATAGAAGGGGGAGTGAAAGAGAGAGCCATGGGAGGGAGAGGGAGAGAGATAGCCAGATAGAAGGGGGAGTGGAAGAGAGAGCCATGGGAGGGAGAGGGCGAGAGATAGCTAGATAGAAGGGGGAGTGGAAGAGAGAGCCGGGGGAGGGAGAGGGAGAGAGATAGCTAGATAGAAGGGGGAGTGGAAGAGAGAGCCATAGGAGGGAGAGGGCAAGAGATAGCTAGATAGAAGGGGGAGTGAAAGAGAGAGCCATGGGAGGGAGAGGGAGAGAGATAGCTAGATAGAAGGGGGAGTGGAAGAGAGAGCCATGGGAGGGAGAGGTAGAGAGATAGCTAGATAGAAGGGGGAGTGGAAGAGAGAGCCATGGGAGGGAGAGGGAGAGAGATAGCTAGATAGAAGGGGGAGTGGAAGAGAGAGCCATGGGAGGGAGAGGGAGAGAGATAGCTAGATAGAAGGGGGAGTGGAAGAGAGAGCCATGGGAGGGAGAGGGAGAGAGATAGCTAGATAGAAGGGGGAGTGGAAGAGAGAGCCATGGGAGGGAGAGGGAGAGAAATAGCTAGATAGAAGGGGGAGTGGAAGAGAGAGCCATGGGAGGGAGAGGGAGAGAGATGGCTAGATAGAAGGGGGAGTGGAAGAGAGAGCCATGGGAGGGAGAGGGAGAGAGATAGCTAGATAGAAGGGGGAGTGGAAGAGAGAGCCATGGGAGGGAGAGGGAGAGAGATAGCTAGATAGAAGGGGGAGTGGAAGAGAGAGCCATGGGAGGGAGAGGGAGAGAGATAGCTAGATAGAAGGGGGAGTGGAAGAGAGAGCCATGAGAGGGAGAGGGAGAGAGATAGCTAGATAGAAGGGGGAGTGGAAGAGAGAGCCATGGGAGGGAGAGGGAGAGAGATAGCTAGATAGAAGGGGGAGTGGAAGAGAGAGCCATGGGAGGGAGAGGGAGAGAGATAGCTAGATAGAAGGGGGAGTGGAAGAGAGAGCCATGGGAGGGAGAGGGAGAGAGATAGCTAGATAGAAGGGGGAGTGGAAGAGAGAGCCATGGGAGGGAGAGGGAGAGAGATAGCTAGATAGAAGGGGGAGTGGAAGAGAGAGCCATGGGAGGGAGAGGGAGAGAGATAGCTAGATAGAAGGGGGAGTGGAAGAGAGAGCCATGGGAGGGAGAGGGAGAGAGATAGCTAGATAGAAGGGGGAGTGGAAGAGAGAGCCATGGGAGGGAGAGGGAGAGAGATGGCTAGATAGAAGGGGGAGTGGAAGAGAGAGCCATGGGAGGGAGAGGGAGAGAGATGGCTAGATAGAAGGGGGAGTGGAAGAGAGAGCCATGGGAGGGAGAGGAAGAGAGATGGCTAGATAGAAGGGGGAGTGGAAGAGAGAGCCATGGGAGGGAGAGGGAGAGAGATAGCTAGATAGAAGGGGGAGTGGAAGAGAGAGCCATGGGAGGGAGAGGGAGAGAGATAGCTAGATAGAAGGGGGAGTGGAAGAGAGAGCCATGGGAGGGAGAGGGAGAGAGATAGCTATATAGAAGGGGGAGTGGAAGAGAGAGCTATGGGAGGGAGAGGGAGAGAGATAGCTAGATAGAAGGGGCAGTGAAAGAGAGAGCCATGGGAGGGAGAGAGAGAGAGATAGCTAGATAGAAGGGGGAGTGGAAGAGAGAGCCATGGGAGGGAGAGGGAGAGATATAGCTAGATAGAAGGGGGAGTGGAAGAGAGAGCCATGGGAGGGAGAGGGAGAGAGATGGCTAGATAGAAGGGGGAGTGGAAGAGAGAGCCATGGGAGGGAGAGGGAGAGAGGTAGCTTGATAGAAGGGGGAGTGGAAGAAAGAGCCATGGGAGGGAGAGGGAGAGAGATAGCTAGATAGAAGGGGGAGTGGAAGAGAGAGCCATGGGAGGGAGAGGGAGAGAGATAGCTAGATAGAAGGGGGAGTGGAAGAGAGAGCCATGGGAGGGAGAGGGAGAGAGATAGCTAGATAGAAGGGGGAGTGGAAGAGAGAGCCATGGGAGGGAGAGGGAGAGAGATAGCTAGATAGAAGGGGGAGTGGAAGAGAGCCATGGGAGGGAGAGGGAGAGAGATAGCTAGATAGAAGGGGGAGTGGAAGAGAAAGCCATGGAGGGAGAGGGAGAGAGATAGCTAGATAGAAGGGGGAGTGGAAGAGAGAGCCATGGGAGAGAGAGGGAGAGACATGGCTAGATAGAAGGGGGAGTGGAAGAGAGAGCCATGGGAGGGAGAGGGAGAGAGATAGCTAGATAGAAGGGGGAGTGGAAGAGAGAGCCATGGGAGGGAGAGGGAGAGAGATAGCTAGATAGAAGGGGGAGTGGAAGAGAGAGCCATGGGAGGGAGAGGGAGAGAGATGGCTAGATAGAAGGGGGAGTGGAAGAGAGAGCCATGGGAGGGAGAGGGAGAGAGATGGCTAGATAGAAGGGGGAGTGGAAGAGAGAGCCATGGGAGGGAGAGGGAGAGAGATAGCTCGATAGAAGGGGGAGTGGAAGAGAGAGCCATGGGAGGGAGAGGGAGAGAGATAGCCAGATAGAAGGGGGAGTAGAAGAGAGAGCCATGGGAGGGAGAGGGAGAGAGATAGCTAGATAGAAGGGGGAGTGGAAGAGAGAGCCATGGGAGGGAGAGGGAGAGAGATAGCTAGATAGAAGGGGGAGTGGAAGAGAGAGCCATGGGAGGGAGAGGGAGAGAGATAGCTAGATAGAAGGGGGAGTGGAAGAGAGAGCCATGGGAGGGAGAGGGGGAGAGATAGCTAGATAGAAGGGGGAGTGGAAGAGAGAGCCATGGGAGGGAGAGGGAGAGAGATAGCTAGATAGAAGGGGGAGTGGAAGAGAGAGCCATGGGAGGGAGAGGGAGAGAGATAGCTAGATAGAAGGGCGAGTGGAAGAGAGAGCCATGGGAGGGAGAGGGAGAGAGATAGCTAGATAGAAGGGGGAGTGGAAGAGAGAGCCATGGGAGGGAGAGGGAGAGAGATAGCTAGATAGAAGGGGGAGTGGAAGAGAGCCATGGGAGGGAGAGGGAGAGAGATAGCTAGATAGAAGGGGGAGTGGAAGAGAGAGCCATGGGAGGGAGAGGGAGAGAGATAGCTAGATAGAAGGGGGAGTGGAAGAGAGAGCCATGGGAGGGAGAGGGAGAGAGATAGCTAGATAGAAGGGGGAGTGGAAGAGAGAGCCATGGGAGGGAGAGGGAGAGAGATAGCTAGATAGAAGGGGGAGTGAAAGAGAGAGCCATGGGAGGGAGAGGGAGAGAGATGGCTAGATAGAAGGGGGAGTGGAAGAGAGAGCCATGGGAGGGAGAGGGAGAGAGATAGCTAGATAGAAGGGGGAGTGGAAGAGAGAGTCGGGGGAGGTAGAGGGAGAGAGATAGCTAGATAGAAGGGGGAGTGGAAGAGAGAGCCATGGGAGGGAGAGGGAGAGAGATAGCTAGATAGAAGGGGCAGTGGAAGAGAGAGCCATGGGAGGGAGAGGGAGAGAGATAGCTAGATAGAAGGGGGAGTGGAAGAGAGAGCCATGGGAGGGAGAGGGAGAGAGATAGCTAGATAGAAGGGGGAGTGAAAGAGAGAGCCATGGGAGGGAGAGGGAGAGAGATAGCTAGATAGAAGGGGAAGTGGAAGAGAGAGCCATGGGAGGGAGAGGGAGAGAGATAGCTAGATAGAAGGGAGAGTGGAAGAGAGAGCCATGGGAGGGAGAGGGAGAGAGATAGCTAGATAGAAGGGAGAGTGGAAGAGAGAGCCATGGGAGGGAGAGGGAGAGAGATAGCTAGATGGAAGGGGGAGTGGAAGAGAGAGCCATGGGAGGGAGAGGGAGAGAGATAGCTAGATAGAAGGAGGAGTGGAAGAGAGAGCCATGGGAGGGAGAGGGAGAGAGATGGCTAGATAGAAGGGGGAGTGGAAGAGAGAGCCATGGGAGGGAGAGGGAGAGAGATAGCTAGATAGAAGGGGGAGTGAAAGAGTGAGCCATGGGAGGGATGAAAATGATGGAGGGATGGAATATTGATGCAAGGGGAACTAAGGAGGGAGAGAGAAAATGGGAGAATGAAAGCAAGAAATGAGAGCAGACGGACAGGGAAAGGTGGGAAATATAAATTAAAATAAAAGAGACAACTGCTGAAGGGAAACATAGAGACCCAGATAAACAGGTCGGGAGGGGAACACAGAGAGAGAGGGGCAGACGTCTCGTTGAGGATGAGGGGCGGGGGGCGGGGCAGGGGGGACGGCGCAGATAGAAACTGGGCTGCGTTGTCAACGGCAACCACAATAGAGGCGGCTTGTGTGGTTAGGTCTTTGTTGCGTTAATGGGGTCAAGGTCGTATTTAACGTGGCGCTATATTTAGCCACTTTGACGCCGTTTGTGGAAGGTGTCCAGACTGGGGGGTCTGCGAGAGCCTGACTGACACGAACCCCGTCTATCGACAGAGAGCCACGTGATCGTAATATACACATACCATAAATATATGCCCCCCTCCCCACAGACGTAATTAGCTTTGACACCTGAAAGACGTACAATATCGACGGTATGCAATAACCAATTGTCCCCTTTTAGCTTGGTCAACCTAGCCCCCCCCCCACCCCCCCCCCCCCCCGACCTCCCACTCCCGACCCCCCTCCCCCATCCCCTGCCAACCCGAACATTGCGGCGTAATATTATTGTATTTTTAGTTTGTTTATTGACCACCCAGGGTGCCCTGGCCCTACCATTGCGGCTGAGGTCTGCCCCCACCCCCACCCCGCAGTGATCCAGCACAGGATGGCACACAGAGGGGGGAGGGGGGTAGGAACAGCCCCTGAACGAGGGTCACTGAATCACTCAAAATACCGAAGCTGATGATTAATGTAGCGTTTCTGTCGTTAAACCTTTCGTTACCACTGCCACCCGCGGCAGCCTTACATATAATATACGGGGTTGGGGGTTTACAAATGTATTTTATAATTTGTAAAAAAGATAACAGAACGATTTGAATGAGCAGCATAAATATATAATTCCAACGCGGGAATTACTCATTATCAGTTTGTGTGCTTCGCGATGCTTTGGTATAAGTAGCAGTGCCGCGACAGAGTTCTGTGGTGTCCCGGGATAGACACGTTTGCCACATCAACGCCGAAACGGCGATGTTTATCAGGTTTCTGAATTTATAGAATCAAACAATCGAGTTTGTTGCAAATTTTGATATAAACTTCGCCTGGGCTTAGTTTTGGCGGGAAAGAACTCGACATGCAACTTTAAGCCGCGTGCTCCGTTTGCCCGTTGCGCTGCTATTCTGGTACACTTGGGCAACATCGCTGTGATCGAGGGAAAAGGCTTCGCCGTCGAGAATAAGTATTAAATGTGCTTTGTGAGAGGGGTTGATTATCTTGTCACTTTCCATCAGTGACAGCAGCATTACAGTGTCAATGATATCTTCACTACTTGAGGCAAGCTGAGGCAAGACACTGGGCGTACCAGATCAGGGGATGATGCTGGGGAGATGGACATTGTATATGCTAAACTGCTACAATAATTCAAACACATAATAATAACCTAATCAGTTGATTTATCAACTATATTAAGAAATTAGAAAAGACAATCTGTCCGGTAATGGTTATTAGCATGTCTTACGTTAAGGGGTTGTATTGCGAATTTCCTAACAAGCCCACCCCGCTCCAGCCCGCTCCACCCCACCCCACCCTATTTCATACTACTCCTGCGCGCCATATGTTAAAGCCGCTCGGTCTACGAGTAAACTGTTTTCTCACAAATCATTGGACGTGTCACCCAGGGACGAGATCTCCGCGGGACTTCACAGAGACACCCATCGACCGGCAGGGGGCGAATTAGCTGAGTTGGCAGGCGGACGAGGCGGACCCCCCGCAGAGATCGATCTCCCCCCCCCCCCCCCCAACCCCCCCCCCCCCATGCGAGGCGCCGAGACGGACGTCCACTCCCTCCCTCAGACCGACACGGCAAGGACAAACTGCACCAAGGTCACGGCCCTCGCTTGTTCCGGCCATTCAAATCCCGACTCCCCAACTTCGATTGCCCGGACGAGGAGAAGGCAATGTTCGGCGTCCAGCCCAGGACACAATATCGACATCAGAACTGCATTAGAGAGACTATCCCACGGAAGCCGGTATATTGTGGTGGGGCTCCTTAGGTTTCCCTTGTCCTGAACACGTTCTCATCCAGACCCCCCCCCCCCCTCTCATCCTCCCTCTCTTCCTGAGTTGTCGGTTGTCGTTGTCGTTGGCGCAACGCTTCCTTGACGGTTGCCGACGGGGCGCCTCGTCAGCTTGTCTTTGTCACCAGAGCAGCCATGGACACCTCGTTGTACTATAAAATTAAAGTGATTGTTTGGGCAACTGAGGGGGACTGGTTCGAGGCGGTCATGGCTGGGGGCATTAGTAATCGTGTAGGTTATGTCCGCCGCATCCAGCATTCTCCGATACGTCTGTTACAACACTGTCTGTGTTGTCATACGCCGTGTCATGACTGGACGGTCTAAGCATTGCTCTGCCCGATCCAGTCAAACGGCTGTCTGAGGTGTTTGTCTATATAGAAGGCTTTGGTCGGACCTCTGTCTGAGGTGTTTGTCTATATAGAAGGCTTTGGTCGGACCTCTGTCTGAGGTGTTTGTCTATATAGAAGGCTTTGGTCGGACCTCTGTCTGAGGTGTTTGTCTATATAGAAGGCTTTCGTCGGACCTCTGTCTGAGGTGTTTGTCTATATAGAAGGATACGTCGCGTGACGTAAGGTTACGTCGTGGCTGGGTGGCAGCTTGTTGAGCCCTACACTACAGGACTAAATCCCACCCCTGTCATTATGGTCGAAACACGAGTCAAGCCGACTTGTTGCCAAGTACCATGGCTGACCCCCAAACACGTTGTTATGATACTTCATGTCACGTGTGAGCGATAAGCCAGCGGGGAGGGGTGGCAGGCGCACCCCCTGGGTGGACAGACAGACACGGGCCGCTGGGGTATGGGGTCGCGGGGTGTATCTCTCGGGGGGTCACGTTAAGTAGGGGCGGCTCCCGCCAGACACCCAGGCGCCCCCTGTCCACGGAAAGCTCAGGCGCTCCACGGATTGACATTTTCTCCAGGCCTTTGATTGCCATGGCGACGCCCGCCAGATTGTCCCCAGATTCCTAATCCCCATTGAAGGTGCCGAGGCAGAGAAAACGCCTCTCTTCACAATGGTTTGACCATCAAGCTTGCTCATGAAGGGATGAACACCAACTGACGAGCATTGCGAAGTGGGGAACATTCCACGTCCTGCACTGCATCCTACAGAGGTGGCGTGTCATCGAAATGGCGGGGGTGGGTGGGTATGGTCTGGACAGCCGCAATATATCACAATGCTGAGTCGTGATCACAAGGCTTATTAACACCCGGCTAATGAAGTAGGCTGCAAGGATCCGTGAATGTTCCCTCGGTAATCGGCAATAAATATATCACCGATCTGGTGATTGTTAGTCACATAAGATATCAAGAATCCCGTGTGTAATATGAGACAACTGTCATCCTACATGGTTTCGCAGGGCGACGCAGGCAAAATTCATTTGATTGGTTAAAGCAATATATTCTGTAATTTTTTTTGTATTACCAACCTCTTCTCCATGTCAAATAAGTATATTCTGCATTAATATAAATCCTGAAAGCCTTTGGGCTATCCGGCGAGAAGCAGATTTGTTCACCGGAGCAGAAGCTGGTGGCCGGCTTTATACCCCTGCGCCTGTTCGCTGTTCGGTAGGGTCATCAATAAAACGCGGAATACTGCGGAAAATTTTGGAAAACTTCTTCCGCACGGAAACCCCGAAAGTTGTCCACAGGTGTTCCGCGTTACATTGAGGCCCGTTCGGTATTCTGTGTGATTTCGACCGCGGCTCGCTAGAACGTCCGCGCGCGATACCCAGCTAACAATTGAACGTTCCACGAACGTTAATAGGGGTTCGCTGAGGGTTTCGCGAACGTTCACATGGAACGTTCGAGATACGTTCGCACAGGAAAGTTTTGTTTACGTTAGTTAAACCTTCAAGCGAACAGTTCGCTGAATGTTCACATAGCACGTTCGAGGTACGTTCGCCAGGAAAGTTTTTGTTACGTTAATTGAACCTTCACGCAAACGTTCGCTGAACGTTTAGAAAAACCGTCACCTCACCTTCAGCTAACGTGCGACAAACGATAAAATTACGATCTAGTCACACGAAACGATATAACCATGGGATGTATAATTCCCTGTAACTGCCAATGAGTCAATGGTGGCCAATGGTGGCCGCCCCAATCCACTGGCCGTGGAGTACTCGTTAACATACCCGCATGGGCGACAAAAGAAACGTGAAAACAAATACGTAGACATTGATGATACCATGGTATTTACCATGGAGTATGATGTTACATTTTCATAACAGTATGATTTTCTTTTAGACATTGTGACCAAAAGGCATTTTTTTGCTGAGAGCCTGCCTGCCTAAAAAACTGGCTGCCCAAAATTGTAAATGCCTACACAGTCTAAATATTTCTCAAAATAGGTGTGTGCGACTTATTCACCAGTGCAACTTATAAGCCAGAAATTCCAGTAATATCCATGTCTTTCTAACGAATCCCGATACGGATATGGGTGTGCGTGCGGGGGTGGGGGTCCATCCTGGGTGAGGTCTTCCTGTGTAGTATCTCAGTACCAGTCTGGTTTAACATAAATAAAATAAATAGACTACCTGTGCCAAGGGAATTATCCCTTTGGCGCATCATGTTTGACAATTCGCGCCGAACAACCTCAGAATATAAAGTCCTAGCCATGGCGGGTACCTAACTTTCCCAGTCAGTTTGTGACTCTTGATCCCTGTATACCGGGGTGGTTCCTAGGAGGGGTCCACAGAGGGCTGAACAGAGAGAGATCACAGTGGTGGCGACGGAAAACGAACCAGGGGCCACCCTTGCAAATGGTTGCCTACTAGTTTGGGAGGGTGATACAAAGGATATACATAGATCTCCACTTAGTTGGGCAAGACATTGTCCTTGATACTCCGCGGATCCCTGTAGGGGCCAGTCTTGGATTCATATGCAGGACGTGGTGGTTAGACTGCAAGGTCGCAGTCCAATGGGCAAGGGTAGAATATTATATCTCAGTATCGGTCCGTTGTGACATAAATAGATCAAAAACTACCTGCGTCAACTGGGTTATCCGTGCATTTGACTTTTCGCTGAGGCCTCCTACACGGTGCCTCTTAGGTGTATGAGCAGGAGAGGGGTCAGTCCTGGGTGTATGTGTTAATGGGCGAGGGAGTCCATCCTCGTTGTGTGAGAGGGGGTAAAGTGGGAAATCCCTCCTATATGGGTTACTGGAGGAGGGCCCCGGGCAGTCCTGGATGTATGCTAATGCGAGGGGAAGGGTGGGGGTGGGGTGGGGGTCCCTCCTAGGTATGTGTGAGGGGGAGGGAGTCCATTCTGGGTGTATGACAGTATGTGCATGAGGGTAGGTCTGTGCTATGTCGTGTATGGCCGAAATGTTGTCATAAAGAATGTTGTAACAATTTGGTTAAGAGTAACCGACACGTACAATGGAGTAATCGTTTTCGACATAGTATTTGTAAATGCATGGGCGTGTCGAGGGGGGGGGGGTATAGGGGGCACGTGCGCACCCCCCCCCCCCCTCTATTCAGACACTATAGTATATCTGTGCCCCACCCCCGGGCGTCAAAAAAATAACTGACCTCTTGGTCGCAAGTTTGTTCACCACCCCACCCCCCACTCCCTGGTCACAAGAATTCATCACGTGCCACCCCCCTGGTCGCAATATTTCATGTGTTCCCCCTTTGAAGGATTCCTACACACGCCCCTGACATGCATGCGTGCAAGGCACAAGAGATAGACGGGAATAAACAGACATGATGCAGCTGGGCCTATCTCACAGGAGGGGCGGATCCAGACTTTAGGGGGTGGAGGGGGGGGGGCTTGAATTTCGCGATTACAGTGCTTAGGCAGCGGAAGTGGGGGGGGGGGTTCTGGCCCTTCGTCAGCATCAGGCTGCTGCTCCTGGACATAGGCTTATTTATTTTCTGGGGCTAAACTTGCCGACAGGGGGGCTTCTGCGGCTTGACCAGGGGGTGGGCGGGGGGGCTTAAGCCGCAGTAGCCCCCCTTTGGATCCGTTAATGCACAGTCACACGCTCGCACTGAGCCTGGAACTTTGGTTTGGAAGCCATCAACGGCACACACAGGCGCCGCAGATCGACTGACACAGGCCGGGGGGTGGGGGGTCCGCACCGCATATATAGAACTTGTTCTATGTAGGCGGTGCGCGACCCCCCCCCCCCCGCCCACCCCCCATCTGCGGCGCCTGTGCCGGCACACGACTACTTGTTACTCGTGTAACTCGATGAGGACAGATAGACGTGTCAGAAATCATTCATAGTGACTTAATCACCGATAATGCGAACAATCAAATGGAGCGATGTTGGTCACAATGTCTCATTCGAAGAAACACTGAAAGTCTTAAATCTTAATAAACTTCCAGATTAAGACTTACAGTCTACACAGACGAGGCTCGAGCCAACCAAGCATTTTACCCCTGAACGCCTTCTAGAGGTTGCAGTCTATATAACAGCAGCCCTGTATAAGAAACTAAGCAACACTCACCGCCAAATCCATTATTTTTTTAACTCTATAGATGTTATGTTCCTAGGTAGCACCGTTGATACCCTACAACAGACTCGATGTTTCATGACATGTCCATCTTTTCCCACACAACAAATTTCGAATCGCCCGCCTCTCGCCGCTCGTCTCGGGCGGAGGTTATGAACTGCTCGCGTCGCGCGCAGTCAGAGCGAATGTTTGTCAACAATCACACGTGGACCGGCATCTTAGCCAGATTCCGCATGAGCAGTTGGCCTTTCAACAGTGCGCAATTAGTAGCGTTATACTCACCTTCGTGTTTATATTGTGGCAGTTCACATAAACGGACCCCCCTAAAAATGGAACGAAGATTGGAGACAGATCGACGCAGCTCAACAACTGACAGGGGCTCTCAAAATGTGTGACGGAGTGGGGGGGTAAGGGGTAGGAGACTGAACGCTGTGCGTGCATTTTTTTGGAGACAGCCAAAAGTGGGGGGCGAGGGCACTTGTCCCCTGGTTCTGACGACCCTGCTGCCCCCCACCCCAATAAAATATGCTGAATATTGGCATATGGGGATGTATTGGATGGGGTGGGGGGGTGGGGCCATGCTGACTATCTAGGGGCAGGAGTGCGGGGGGGGGGGGGGGTGTAGGAGGCAAGTGGTTTGAATTTCGTGCTGGGTTGTCACATAATTTTACGTGCATTGTATTAACGCTTACGCAGACACGCGGAGACGGGCCCTGTCAGATTTTTGCCCGTCCTACAGTCACAGAACTGGGGCGAGGGGTTGACGCAGCACCGACAATCATACGATCTTGCTTCACGCAAATAAGTTTGGGGTGGGTTGTTGGGGTGGGGCAGACGTCCCACATTATGTGCTTATTATGCTTATTATGCGTCGACGGTCCAAACTATTTTTCCTTGTAGCTTTCGACAGAGGGAAGCTAAAATCTAAATATTCCAGGAACGTTCCCGGAAGGTATCTCTCCAACCGATTTAGGCCGTAGCGTTCATTGAACGTTCGCGGAAGGCTCAACGCTAACGTAACCAAAATATAACCTCCAGCGAACGGTTCGCTGAACGTCCGGTGTTCGATGGGTTTAAATAAACCGCGCAGTTTTATGTTGAAATTGTTATTTTACAGACTCAAAGAGATATAAAACATATGCATCTTAATTTTGAGATACTTTAGTCTTTTGTAGATGAATGGGCGATACAGAGAGGTCAAAGGATTCACGCCGTATTCCTTCAACGTGTAATAGCACCCGAGCAGTAAAACATTCTGACATATTAAGCACATCGTAGGACTTTTTCTCGTTTAGGTAATGACCTTGACCTTGAACTTTGACCTTGTGACCTGATTAATTAACTTCTAGCGATTCTGACCAGCAATATTTCTACAAAGTGTCACTAAGATAGCTGCAGATTTTTGGCCTGGCCCAGTAGCAGAAAATAACAAACATTTTGACAAAGCTTTACACAAAAACTCAACCAAGTGGCATAACGTTACAACAAACAAAGAATTAACTGTAACAAGTGGCATAATCGTAAATGTTCTTCGTTAATAATGACATATACGTATGACAAATGCCACATTGCTGTAGCCAGGATGGACATGATACCAGAGCGGAGGGTGAGCGCCAGAAAAGAATATTGCGTCTGGAGAGAACGCTGCCTTCTGGATGTCCAGGAGGTGCCAGGCTTCCTCATAATAAACACTGTTCCAACAGTCGATGTGAAACCATCACAAACAAAAACTCGTACTTTAAATACTGCCCAACACAAAAACATAAATTTCGTAGTCTATTGAAAATATATATTTTTGACATGGGAAAATGTCCCCAATGAAGCGTACTTGCAAGTTTTAAAGAACTGTCATCCTGATGTAAACATAGAAGTAATCCTGCAGACTCCCCCTGTCTCATTAATGGACCTGAGGGTATTAAGGAAAATGAGCATATGAGCCATTTTGCGTAGAGGTGAGAGAAAATATTATCGTAATATAGACATTAAGGATGCCATTGAGTCGGAAAACATTTAAATAGTATGGGTGTTGTTTGACAAACCTCGCACAAACAAACAACACACAGGCGCACATCAAGCAACTTACAGCAGGATTGAATTATTATAATAAATTCCACTTCGGCAAAATAGGTCATTTGATCTGGGTATATATATTAAATGCTTCAATGCTATGCTGAATTGAAGTCTCCCGCTGTCAGTATACGCGACCACTCGCTCTATTGTCACCACGTAATCATCGACGACACGTCATACTGGGCGATAATTGGGGTGTTGAGTAATCACATAAGTAAGGAGGAGGAGGCGTTAGGCTCTAATAACCAATAGGAAGATTATTATGTCACAGATTATCAGTCCGTTACACTGGAGACAGCGTGTGTGACGTCACCATGTATGGGAGCAGTCAGCCCGCCACCTGGCACTGTCGTTGCTATCCCGCCCTCTTTTGACACCTATGCCTCTCACTGCTACCCCTCCCCTGCCCCCCCCCCCCCGTTCTCCTCTATCCGTCTCTAACCCGGTGCGTCTATCTCTCTGTCGCCTTTAACCGCCATTTGTTTCTCTCATACCTCCCCTCTCCTCTGTCTCTTGCATCTCGCACCCATTTCTGCGCTCCGGGAATTCTGGTTTGCCTTCAATCTCTTCCTATATATCTGCCGCAAGGTCCTTCTCTCTGCTTCTATCCCACCTGTATCTCTGCCGCTATCCCTCTCTCTCTTCTGTCTCTGCGCTATCCCCCTCTCTCTCTTCTGTCTCTGCCGCTATCCCCTCCTCTATCTTCTGTCTCTGCCGCTATCCCCCTCTCTCTCTTCTATCTCTGCCGCTATCCCCTCCTCTCTCTTCTATCTCTGCCGCTATCCCCCTCTCTCTCTTCTATCTCTGCCGCTATCCCCCTCTCTCTCTTCTATCTCTGCCGCTATCCCCCTCTCTATCTTCTATCTCTGCCGCTATCCCCTCCTTTCTCTTCTGTCTCTGCGCTATCCCCCTCTCTCTCTTCTATCTCTGCCGCTATCCCCCTCTCTATCTTCTATCTCTGCCGCTATCCCCTCCTTTCTCTTCTGTCTCTGCGCTATCCCCCTCTCTCTCTTCTATCTCTGCCGCTATCCCCTCCTCTCTCTTCTGTCTCTGCCGCTATCCCCTCCTCTCTCTTCTGTCTCTGCGCTATCCCCCTCTCTCTCTTCTATCTCTGCCGCTACCCCCCCCCCCTCTCTCTCTTCTATCTCTGCCGCTATCCCCTCCTCTCTCTTCTGTCTCTGCCGCTATCCCCTCCTCTCTCTTCTGTCTCTGCGCTATCCCCCTCTCTCTCTTCTATCTCTGCCGCTATCCCCTCCTCTCTCTTCTGTCTCTGCCGCTATCCCCTCCTCTCTCTTCTGTCTCTGCGCTATCCCCCTCTCTCTCTTCTATCTCTGCCGCTATCCCCTCCTCTCTCTTCTGTCTCTGCCGCTATCCCCTCCTCTCTCTTCTGTCTCTGCGCTATCCCCCTCTCTCTCTTCTATCTCTGCCGCTATCCCCTCCTCTCTCTTCTATCTCTGCCGCTATCCCCCTCTCTCTCTTCTATCTCTGCCGCTATCCCCTCCTCTTTCTTCTGTCTCTGCCGCTATCCCCTCCTCTCTCTTCTGTCTCTGCGCTATCCCCCTCTCTCTCTTCTATCTCTGCCGCTACCCCCCCCCCCCTCTCTCTCTTCTATCTCTGCCGCTACCCCCTCCTCTCTCTTCTATCTCTGCCGCTATCCCCTCCTCTCTCTTCTGTCTCTGCCGCTATCCCCCTCTCTCTCTTCTGTCTCTGCGCTATCCCCCTCTCTCTCTTCTATCTCTGCCGCTATCCCCTCCTCTCTCTTCTGTCTCTGCCGCTATCCCCTCCTCTCTCTTCTGTCTCTGCGCTATCCCCCTCTCTCTCTTCTATCTCTGCCGCTATCCCCTCCTCTCTCTTCTGTCTCTGCCGCTATCCCCTCCTCTCTCTTCTGTCTCTGCGCTATCCCCCTCTCTCTCTTCTATCTCTGCCGCTATCCCCTCCTCTCTCTTCTATCTCTGCCGCTATCCCCCTCTCTCTCTTCTATCTCTGCCGCTATCCCCTCCTCTCTCTTCTGTCTCTGCCGCTATCCCCTCCTCTCTCTTCTGTCTCTGCGCTATCCCCCTCTCTCTCTTCTATCTCTGCCGCTACCCCCCCCCTCTCTCTCTTCTATCTCTGCCGCTACCCCCTCCTCTCTCTTCTATCTCTGCCGCTATCCCCTCCTCTCTCTTCTGTCTCTGCCGCTATCCCCCTGTCTCTCTTCTATCTCTGCCGCTACCCCCTCCTCTCTCTTCTATCTCTGCCGCTGCCCCCCTCTCTCTTTCTTCTATCTCTGCCGCTATCCCCCCTCCCTCTTCTATCTCTGGCGATATCCCCCTCTCGCTTATATCTCTGCCGCTATCCCCCTCTCTCTCTTCTATCTCTGGCGCTATCCCCCTCTCTCTCTCTTCTATCTCTGCCGCTATCCCCCTCTCTCTCTTCTGTCTCTGCCGCTATCCCCTCCTCTCTCTTCTGTCTCTGCGCTATCTTCCTCTCTCTCTTCTATCTCTGCCGCTACCCCCTCCTCTCTCTTCTATCTCTGCCGCTATCCCCTCCTCTCTCTTCTGTCTCTGCCGCTATCCCCTCCTCTCTCTTCTGTCTCTGCGCTATCCCCCTCTCTCTCTTCTATCTCTGCCGCTACCCCATCATCTCTCTTCTATCTCTGCCGCTATCCCCTCCTCTCTCTTCTGTCTCTGCCGCTATCCCCCTCTCTGTCTTCTATCTCTGCCGCTACCCCCTCCTCTCTCTTCTATCTCTGCCGCTATCCCCCTCTCTCTTTCTTCTATCTCTGCCGCTATCCCCCCTCCCTCTTCTATCTCTGGGGATATCCCCCTCTCGCTTATATCTCTGCCGCTATCCCCCTCTCTCTCTTCTATCTCTGCCGCTACCCCCTCCTCTCTCTTCTATCTCTGCCGCTATCCCCCTCTCTCTCTTCTATCTCTGGCGCTATCCCCCTCTCGCTTATATCTCTGCCGCTATCTCCCTCTCTCTCTTCTATCTCTGCCGCAACCCCCTCCTCTCTCTTCTATCTCTGCCGCTATCCCCCCTCCCTCTTCTATCTCTGGCGATATCCCCCTCTCGCTTATATCTCTGCCGATATCCCCCTCTCTCTCTTCTATCTCTGGCGCTATCCCCCTCTCTCTTCTATCTCTGCCGCTATCCCCCTCTCTCTCTTCTATCTCTGCCGCTATCCCCCTCTCTCTCTTCTATCTCTGCCGCTACCCCCCCTCCCTCTTCTATCTCTGTCTATATCCCCCTCTCTCTTCTATTTTTGTCTTTATTCCCTTTCTCCCCTATATATCTACCGCTACCCCCATCTCTTTCTCTTTCCATATCTGTGGCTATCCCCCTCCCCCTATCTTTGCTACCACCGCCCGGGGTTCATCGCGTGGGTGTTCCGATGGCCACCATGGATAGGGAGCCGTAGGGAGCTAGGGGGGACCTGTGCACGTGACCTGATTGGTTAGTGTGGGTGGTGCAGGAGGGGGGTCTTGATTCACTGTTGTTGATGCCATGTTAAGAGGCCGATCTGTCAGGAGCAGACAACCGTGTCCATGTTTGAGCCGTTACCGACGTGCTATACCCCCCCCCCCCCCCACACACCCTTCCCGGTCTGTTGTAGTGTGCTGAGGCCGCGGTAGAGGGCGCCAGCAAACGGAAGTTGTGGTCGGTAAGTCTCGGCCCACGCGTGACGTGCGGGTGGAGTTCTCAAACGCCAGGAACCAGCCTCTACTGGGTCCCGGGCATCCATCAATGTCATCAGGTGCTTGGCGCGAGTAACACTTGAGCTATGTCTGAGCACCTGTTATCTATACTGACCCATGGTCTGTGAGCTGCAAGAAGAGCTATACGGACCAAAATACATCATTTCGATTTAAAACTAAATTCGATTGTTCTTCCATGAAAGGGCGAGCCATTGTTTCAGCATAGCTCACGTACTGCTCACGCCTAATTAATGTTTACTACAATAATACATTTCGTGGGTCCTTACATGGAACATGGAACCTAAATTCTGCACTGAACTTATTGTTGTGTGACATGTGTTAATGCGTCAAGCGCCGCCCATACAGTGGTTGTCAGGATTCGTGCCGCTTTCCATAGCGAGGCGTGCCGAGTCATACACAAGCGGGTCGTCACAACTGACACGTCTGTTTACTGCCCACCAATGTCATTTTACAAGGTAAAGATTTAGATAACTAGTGTCATTATAATCAAAGTTTATAGAGACAAGTGTGTAGCTTGAACCACGTATTTCACAAGGTATGTTATTATCAATTATGGGAGTTATTTGGGATTTAATACACTTGTTAGCTACCGGCATTGTACCCATGAATGGCCCCGCCTTCTCCGTCGGAGGAGGCGAGGCCATTCATGGGTACCGGCATTGCCGAGTTGGTGGTGACTTCAATGGCCATGTGTTGTTGAGCGGTATTAGTTTATACTTAGTATGTCACGATTTATGGTCAATATAATTATACTTGTGCATTATTATATTACACATTTATAAGTCGTTAGGTGTCGTTAACGCAGTATTTGGTATTGTTTTAAACGTAGTCAGTTCAAAGCCTGCACGCCACCTAGGCCGTGAGCCTATAGATGGGCACCCCATTTGTGTGTGTACATAGCTCCACCGCCGGTACCGTGAGCACCCTACCTGGGGGTGAGTGTTTCTTTTATTTTCAGTGATTGTTTTATTGGCTCATATCCTCATCTGAATATGATTGCTTTATATTATTTTGCAATATCTTAAAATATATCTTTACCATTTAAATAGTTCGATGACTAACGTCATACCTCTGTGAGACAGACCTCAGAATACTGATAATGACTGATGAGCGTGTCTCATGTATTAGCGCTATTTGCTTCCCATGCTGCCACAGCCATATTGTTCATTCTTTTGGTTTTTTTTCTTGTCTCCAGGTTTTTTTGGTTGTTTATACAATAAACCGGATTCAACAGTCGTCGTTATCCCTGTCACAGGTGTATGAGTGATTAGCGAGTGGTGGCCTGTGTTGAGTCGAGAGAAGCGGGTTGTGTAAAAGTGAAGGCTGGCTGGTCCGCCGAAATGAAATATCCGTTCAGGAACTTTTGGGCAAAGATGAAATGGGGCAGTCAATGCCCATCATGGGCAATATGTGAGCTTCTCTGAAGCAAGTCATCCACAATAGATGATGAACTAGAAACTTGACGCCCGATAGAATGCTCACGTGGAATTGCAAAATTATATTTGCCCTTCCCCAAGGCATTCACCTTTTTGCGGTCTGCATTAGGTATGTAGGCCTGCAATCTTACCAAAACAGACACACATTTTTCTTTAAAACAAGCGTAGATTATATCTATTTTTAGAAACTGAAATTGAGATCATATGTAATTTCTTATGCAAAATACATACAGACATATTTTCTTCTATCCTTCAGTAAGCACACACATCATGTTCTTCTCGTGAATCTCCAAGAACTCATTTGGCGAAGCGTATATCATATCCACCAACAACGCACGTGACGTGGTGTTATTTGTTTTCAGACCATCGCAGCATCGCTGTTTCATATCCCTCTTAGTATCCAATAATTTGCATCATATTGCACCTTAAACTGGCAAAGATCGTCTTAAAATGACACATAATCCATGTAAAGCAGCCTGCGTGCCTTGATTCCAAACACGACTTTATTCTTGCAATAAACCGATACAGGCTGTCATCATTCCCTGACGTCACTGCTGCTTTTCTCCAATCATGTGGTACAAAAGGGCCTTCCATGTGCATGATGTCGGACACGCAAAGCAGCATGTCACTTTGTTGTCAGTTTCAGAGATGAGTACCTTGTACCTACCAGCAGCTATTTGTCAATTTCATACTCACGACTAAAGAAAAAGGACTCACGCGTGGGCGGGGCTTAGTGCCTGAGTGTGGATTGGTCTATCCATAGATTGGATCTGAGCTAACCTGACTCGCGGCTGCATTGTTTCAGCATAGCTCACGTATGACTCAAGCCTACCATGTACTAACAAAATACGTTTCGTGGGTTCTAAGAAGGAAGATGAACCGGCTTCAGTCAGCTTTTTGATTGGAAGCGGGAGATGCAATGTACACCTTAAAAAGACTCATCTTCACTCGGCGGGGAACAGGTGAGGCTCACTTAAGTCAGAGAATATAGATGTGACAGCAAGATGGGTCTTCCTTAACTTGGCTACCGAATGATGGTTCTCTGCTTTATGAGAAGCGTTTCGTTTGGATTTCTAATTCTTATGATTCTTTTTTGCGTGTAAGATTTTCCCAACTCTAGCATGTTACATAATGTCGTGGTAAACCCGATTATGTGAAGATTGGAGACGGGACGCTTACATCTAAACAGAGACTTCCTACATATGAACGGCACGTAATCTATTTTATAATTAATTCCCCCTCATATTGTGAACCAGTTTCGTGGCTGATATCTTTCCTGTCTACTCATAAACGTCTGCCCATAGTGGCTACTTTATAATGTGAAAAACAACGGTGTGAATATCAATCGCTTCGTGACAACTCTCACATCAATTAGATCTACTTCACTTCAGTCACCATATCTATAATTGTACACCTGTGCTAGTTTACGGCAGGTGTGCATAGCTTGGTGTATGCGAAGACAACCCTAGGCACCGTGACGGCCAGAGGACATGAAGGAGGGGTTTTTGTCGTGTTTGCCGCGGCTTTGTTCGTCTTTTGTTCCTCTCATCCCCTGTTTTTTCTAGTTTGACTTGTGTCTATTTGGTGCGTTTCAAAGGGACTTAGTTTTCCTTGATCATGATATTGGCCCATGCCTTATACCGCCTTGTTTTGGTCAGGGTCTATCAGTTGTTGTTTTGTCTCGTGCGTGTCTGTTTGTATGCCATTTTTCCTCCTCCTTTCTCTATCTGTGTCTGTCACATTTCAAATCCGTTTTCTTATTCGATCTGCGTTATGATTTAATTATGCCGTTATTACGGCCCCCCTGCTTTGCTATGGTCTGTTGTGCTCTCGCCGCAGCTGGGTAGCCCTTCTCAACATATTATATGTTGCTCATTCGCCGCAGCTCGGTAACCCTTCTCAATGTATTATATGTTGCTCATTCGCCGCAGCTGCGTAACCCTTCTCACTGTATTATATGTGGCCCATTCGCCGCAGCTGGGTAACCCTTCTCAATGTATTATATGTAACTCATTCGCCGCAGCTGGGTAACCCTTCTCAATGTATTATATGTAGCTCATTCGCCGCAGCTGTGTTACACGTGGCTCACACGCTGCAGCTGGGTATCAATTCCTGCTGTGTTACACGTGGCTAACCCGCCGCAGCTGGGTAACACTTTCTTCTGTGTTACACGTGGCTCACCCGCCGCAGCTTGATAACACTTCCTGCTGTGTTACACGTGGCTCACCCGCCGCAGCTGGGTATCAATTCCTGCTGTGTTACACGTGGCTCACCCGCCGCAGCTGGGTATCAATTCCTGCTGTGTTACACGTGGGTCACCCGCCGCAGCTGGGTAACTTCCCGCTGTGTTACACGTGGCTCACCCGCCGCAGCTGGGTAACTTCCCGCTGTGTTACACGTGGCTCACCCGCCGCAGCTGGGTAACACTTCTCGCTGTGTTACACGTGGCTCACCCGCCGCAGCTGGGTAACACTTCCTGCTGTGTTACACGTGGCTCACCCGCCGCAGCTGGGTAACACTTCCTTCTGTGTTACACGTGGCTCACCCGCCGCAGCTGGGTAACACTTCCTGCTGTGTTACACGTGGCTCACCCGCCGCAGCTGGGTAACACTTCACGCTGTGTTACACGTGGCTCACCCGCCGCAGCTGGGTAACACTTTCTTCTGTGTTACACGTGGCTCACCCGCCGCAGCTGGATAACACTTCCCGCTGTGTTACACGTGGCTCACCCGCCGCAGCTGGGTAACACTTCCTGCTGTGTTACACGTGGCTCACCCGCCGCAGCTGGGTAACACTTCCTTCTGTGTTACACGTGGGTCACCCGCCGCAGCTGGATAACACTTCCCGCTGTGTTACACGTGGCTCACCCGCCGCAGCTGGGTAACACTTCCTGCTGTGTTACACGTGGCTCACCCGCCGCAGCTGGGTAACACTTCCTTCTGTGTTACACGTGGCTCACCCGTTGCAGCTGGGTAACACTTCCTGCTGGGTTACACGTGGCTCACCCGCCGCAGCTGGGTAACACTTCACGCTGTGTTACACGTGGCTCACCCGCCGCAGCTGGGTAACACTTTCTTCTGTGTTACACGTGGCTCACCCGCCGCAGCTTGATAACACTTCCTGCTGTGTTACACGTGGCTCATTCGCCGCAGCTGGGTATCAATTCCTGCTGTGTTACACGTGGCTCACCCGCCGCAGCTGGGTATCAATTCCTGCTGTGTTACACGTGGGTCACCCGCCGCAGCTGGGTAACTTCCCGCTGTGTTACACGTGGCTCACCCGCCGCAGCTGGGTAACTTCCCGCTGTGTTACACGTGGCTCACCCGCCGCAGCTGGGTAACACTTCTCGCTGTGTTACACGTGGCTCACCCGCCGCAGCTGGGTAACACTTCCTGCTGTGTTACACGTGGCTCACCCGCCGCAGCTGGGTAACACTTCCTTCTGTGTTACACGTGGCTCACCCGCCGCAGCTGGGTAACACTTCCTGCTGTGTTACACGTGGCTCACCCGCCGCAGCTGGGTAACACTTCACGCTGTGTTACACGTGGCTCACCCGCCGCAGCTGGGTAACACTTTCTTCTGTGTTACACGTGGCTCACCCGCCGCAGCTGGATAACACTTCCCGCTGTGTTACACGTGGCTCACCCGCCGCAGCTGGGTAACACTTCCTGCTGTGTTACACGTGGCTCACCCGCCGCAGCTGGGTAACACTTCCTTCTGTGTTACACGTGGGTCACCCGCCGCAGCTGGATAACACTTCCCGCTGTGTTACACGTGGCTCACCCGCCGCAGCTGAGTAACACTTCCTGCTGTGTTACACGTGGCTCACCCGCCGCAGCTGGGTAACACTTCCTTCTGTGTTACACGTGGCTCACCCGTTGCAGCTGGGTAACACTTCCTGCTGGGTTACACGTGGCTCACCCGCCGCAGCTGGGTAACACTTCACGCTGTGTTACACGTGGCTCACCCGCCGCAGCTGGGTAACACTTTCTTCTGTGTTACACGTGGCTCACCCGCCGCAGCTGGATAACACTGCCCGCTGTGTTACACGTGGCTCACCCGCCGCAGCTGGGTAACACTTCCTGCTGTGTTACACGCGGCTCACCCGCCGTAGCTTTATAACACTTCCCGCTGCGTTACACGTGGCTCACCCGCCGCAGCTTGATAACACTTTCCGCTGTGTTACACGTGGCTTACCCGCCGCAGCTGGATAACATTTCCTGCTGTGTTACACGTGGCTCACCCGCCGCAGCTGGGTAACACTTCCTTCTGTGTTACACGTGGCTCACCCGCCGCAGCTGGGTAATACTTCCCGCTGTGTTACACGTGGCTCACCCGCCGCAGCTTGATAACACTTCCCGCTGCGTTACACGTGGCTCACCCGCCGCAGCTGGATAACACTTCCCGCTGTGTTACACGTGGCTGACCCGCCGCAGCTTGATAACACTTCTCGCGGCGTTACACGTGGCTCACCCGCCGCAGCTGGGTAACACTTCCTTCTGTGTTACACGTGGCTCACCCGCCGCAGCTTGATAACACTTCCTGCTGTGTTACACGTGGCTCACCCGCCGCAGCTGGGTAACACTTCCCGCTGCGTTACACGTGGCTCACCCGCCGCAGCTGGGTAACTTCCCGCTGCGTTACACGTGGCTCACCCGCCGCAGCTTGATAACACTTCCCGCGGCGTTACACGTGGCTCACCCGCCGCAGCTGGGTAACTTCCCGCGGCGTTACACGTGGCTCAACCGCCGCAGCTGGGTAACTTCCCGCTGCGTTACACGTGGCTCACCCGCCGCAGCTGGGTAACACTTTGGACTGGGTTACACGTGGCGGCACGGCAGTCAAAACTTCGGAAACTCGAACTTAAATGTAGATAATAATAACAAAGTGATTGGGTCAACATAGCTGCCCTGCTCTAACGACCGGTGAAGTGCCACTTCATTCCACGTCATGTCCGTAAAGTGGGGTCATAACCTCAGTCTACGTTATTGATAGGGACATTCAGTGAGGGAAAGTGGGAAGTGTTAGCAGTGATTGGGAGTCCTGGTCTGACCGTGGACCGGGCGGACGGCATGGATGCCAGCTGCATCGACATTGTCTCTTGAGGTCCAATGCGGATCTGTAGGTGAGAGGCTGAGCTAATAGCCATGCCCTATAGCATGCAATATCGACTGTTGTGTAACAGGGTGGTGTCTCTGAAAACCGAGAGGAATATGTAGCAGATGATTTAGAACTGAGTGCAACATATGACATTTTTTGTTCGTTCATTTTATGAAATAATTTGTTGTTCCATTTTATGAAATAATTTTGTTCTTTATGTTATTAAATAATATTTTTTTCATTTTATTAAATAATGTTTATGTGCATTTTATGAAATAATGATTTAGTTTTTTATGCATTTTATAAAGTAAAACTTTTTTTCGCCAAAAGAACCAGACAGCGATGAACGCCGTGGTATCTGACCAGAATACTGGGATCTCCGCGCCCCCCGTGCGGTGTGGGAGCCGGGGTTGGGGGTACACCTAGCCACACCTAATACAATTCCCGGGGCCCGGGGTAGCCAGGGCGACTGGGAGACCAGCCAGAGCAAACCTTGTTGGGACGGTGAGAGACAATCAAATCTTGAGCCTTCGTCCCTGACCCCAGCGTTGGCCGGCACATTATGGCTGGGGCTACCACCCCATCGGCCTGTATGGGCGGGCGGGAGAGGATGGGGGGGGGGCGTTAGTGGGAATGAAAATGGGGTTCGGGGTAGAGGGAGTGGGAAGGCGGTTGGGTGGGGGATAGAGCGAGTGGGAAGGATGGAGGGGGGGGATACTTGTCTGTGGGCACATTGCCGGGAGGTCGGCCCTTTTACCACGTTGGTGTAGGCTGTCGATTGATTCGATCTGAACCTAAATATTGCCGATGCGGTCTGATGCATGCTGATGTGTCCTTATCTGCCGCGGTCCCCAAACCAGTTACAGCGATACGGTAGGCAAAGACCTGGACTAATGCAATATTGCTGGCTGAGGAGTGTAATTATAGAGATAGACGACAGTAAGCAAATTCCTCCAACCGGACCGCCCTATAAATGATGCAACAGATTTAGGTGGTATAGTGGTCAGATGGTGTGTGGTGCCGTGGTCAGATGGTGTGTGGTGCAGTGGTCAGATGGTGTGTGGTGCAGTGGTCAGATGGTGTGTGGTGCAGTGGTCAGATGGTGTGTGGTGCAGTGGTCAGATGGTGTATGGTGCAGTGGTCAGATGGTGTGTGGTGCAGTGGTCAGATGGTGTGTGGTGCAGTGGTCCGATGGTGTGTGATGCAGTGGTCAGATGGTGTGTGATGCAGTGGTCAGATGGTGTGTGGTGCAGTGGTCAGATGGTGTGTGGTGCCGTGGTCAGATGGTGTGTGGTGCAGTGGTCAGATGGCGTGTGGTGCAGTGGTCAGATGGTGTGTGGTGCCGTGGTCAGATGGTGTGTGGTGCAGTGGTCAGATGGTGTGTGGTGCAGTGGTCAGATGGTGTGTGGTGCAGTGGTCAGATGGTGTGTGGTGCAGTGGTCAGATGGTGTGTGGTGCAGTGGTCAGATGGCGTGTGATGCAGTGGTCCGATGGTGTGTGATGCAGTGGTCAGATGGTGTGTGGTGCAGTGGTCAGATGGCGTGTGGTGCAGTGGTCAGATGGTGTGTGGTGCAGTGGTCAGATGGTGTGTGGTGCAGTGGTCAGATGGTGTATGGTGCAGTGGTCAGATGGTGTGTGGTGCCGTGGTCAGATGGTGTGTGGTGCAGTGGTCAGATGGTGTGTGGTGCAGTGGTCAGATGGTGTGTGGTGCAGTGGTCAGATGGTGTGTGGTGCAGTGGTCAGATGGTGTGTGGTGCAGTGGTCAGATGGCGTGTGATGCAGTGGTCCGATGGTGTGTGATGCAGTGGTCAGATGGTGTGTGGTGCAGTGGTCAGATGGCGTGTGGTGCAGTGGTCAGATGGTGTGTGGTGCAGTGGTCAGATGGTGTGTGGTGCAGTGGTCAGATGGTGTGTGGTGCAGTGGTCAGATGGTGTGTGGTGCAGTGGTCAGATGGCGTGTGGTGCAGTGGTCAGATGGCGTGTGGTGCAGTGGTCAGATGGTGTGTGGTGCAGTGGTCAGATGGTGTGTGATGCAGTGGTCCGATGGTGTGTGATGCAGTGGTCAGATGGTGTGTGGTGCAGTGGTCAGATGGCGTGTGATGCAGTGGTCCGATGGTGTGTGATGCAGTGGTCAGATGGTGTGTGGTGCAGTGGTCAGATGGCGTGTGGTGCAGTGGCCAGATGGTGTGTGGTGCAGTGGTCAGATGGTGTGTGGTGCAGTGGTCAGATGGTGTGTGGTGCAGTGGTCAGATGGTGTGTGATGCAGTGGTCCGATGGTGTGTGGTGCAGTGGTCAGATGGTATGTGGTGCAGTGGTCAGATGGCGTGTGATGCAGTGGTCCGATGGTGTGTGATGCAGTGGTCAGATGGTGTGTGGTGCAGTGGTCAGATGGCGTGTGGTGCAGTGGCCAGATGGTGTGTGGTGCAGTGGTCAGATGGTGTGTGGTGCAGTGGTCAGATGGTGTGTGGTGCAGTGGTCAGATGGTGTGTGATGCAGTGGTCCGATGGTGTGTGGTGCAGTGGTCAGATGGTGTGTGGTGCAGTGGTCAGATGGTGTGTGGTGCGGTGGTCAGATGGCGTGTGGTGCAGTGGCCAGATGGTGTGTGGTGCAGTGGTCAGATGGTGTGTGGTGCAGTGGTCAGATGGTGTGTGGTGCAGTGGTCAGATGGTGTGTGATGCAGTGGTCCGATGGTGTGTGGTGCAGTGGTCAGATGGTGTGTGGTGCAGTGGTCAGATGGTGTGTGGTGCGGTGGTCAGATGGTGTGTGGTGCCGTGGTCAGATGGTGTGTGATGCAGTGGTCCGATGGTGTGTGGTGCAGTGGTCAGATGGTGTGTGGTGCAGTGGTCAGATGGTGTGTGGTGCAGTGGTCAGATGGTGTGTGGTGCAGTGGTCAGATGGTGTTTGATGCAGTGGTCAGATGGTGTGTGGTGCAGTGGTCAGATGGTGTGTGGTGCAGTGGTCAGATGGTGTGTAGTGCAGTGGTCAGATGGCGTGTGGTGCAGTGGTCAGATGGCGTGTGGTGCAGTGGTCAGATGGCGTGTGGTGCAGTGGTCAGATGGTGTATGGTGCAGTGGTCTGATAGTGTGTGGTGCAGTGGTCAGATGAACTATACAAACCAACATCGGTTTTTTGTTGCCTTAGAAACCCCGGATCGAACGAACAGATCCGCGGCACAGACACCGTCAAACCAGATCTCTCGATAATTTCACGGCTTCGACAAATCAGTTTCGATTCTCCTGCTGTTGAACAGTCAGTTCGGCAAACCGGTTTGGGTTTTACGATCAAGATCGAGAGATGAAGAATATGTTTATTTTAACATGGCAGCAATAAACAAGTACAGCAAATATGACTGACATCACATTGGCATTGGTTAATGGAGACTCCCATTAAGGTTGTCAGTCGCTAGAAAGGGACCCACCTAAACAAAACACAAAGTAACTGACATGCAAAATGGAAAAGAAATAAAAATTGAATGCAACACGTGTTCCAATACAAAAAGGTAATGGCAGTCGTTGAATTGTCGGTTATAGATGGATATGCTGGGGCCCGTTGCCTTCTAATTATAACATTACATATTACATGTACTGCGATGAGGGATTTTACATTTATTTTAGTACGCATTAATGCGTTGTTATACCTTTAATATGGCATATTATCCTCGCAACCTTGTGGCTGCCCACTCATCGTTTGTCGCTGGGAACTTCAATTTCGTTTCGTTGATAAAAGCTGTTTGCTGTTAGTGTTGTCATTTCTTAGGCATAGTGTTCCATGCAACCTTTCTCCTCTTCCTCCGCCTTTAGGTTCAATTCCCCTGTCTCATTATCCTCATGCCTGCAACATGTCTCTTATCACATGCTACAGTACATTATTAAACGCATTATTACAGGTTGGGCAACCCTTAAAATCCACGACCGCCCTAATACGCACCCCATCCCATCCCTCATCCACCCACCCTCTACCCCATTAGCCAAAATGAATCTCCATATTGATGCATCATCTTCATCCCTCGCTCGTCTATCACAATCAATGCCACGAAAAACAATGACCGACTTTGAATGATTTGCCCTTGCTATTCAGATTATGCCACACCCGGGGGGAGCTAAGTCCGACACCCTGGCCGACCTACCAGCGGATCCGGTACAAATCCACTGCCTGACATCATCGGAAGCAATCCATCTTGGTTAGTGGAAAAATACGGAACGTGTTCGCCAACACTGATAATGGCGCATGGCTTCTGGGCGGCTTCACGTCGTTTATTCCAGACACGTCCTCGCGGCCGAGTTGTATTAATTGCGGTCCGGTTATTTGGAGTAATTTCGTGAGAGCATCCATCAATGTTACTGGCCTCCGCCAAGGGGCCTGGGACGACCCGACCGCGACTTGCGTATGGCGGACACAGCGCCGGCCCCATGCAGGCTTAAGGCGGAGGCACACTAGATGGAGAACCGGAGGTTAAAGTCTGGAAGAAGGATGGCGAAAAGATTCAATTCTCTTATGTTATTCTCTCCGTTATGTCTCTTAGCGAAGGTCATGATGAAATGGAAGCTGAACAATTATATCATATAAGTATACGTCTTCATATATTTGTACATGACTTGTCTAGATGGTCCTGGGAGAACTAGCGAATGACCATCGGGGTGTGGACGATTACACGGATTCAGTGGTGATTGGTACCCAGCTGGGGCTGGCCAAGTGGACACTCGTCGGCACCTCCCAGTCGTCGGCCTATATAGCCAGATGGCACAGTGTGCATTGCTCGTCACCTTCCAGTCCCTGGCTTACACAGAAAGATGGCACAGTGTGCATTGTTCGTCACCTTTCAGTCCCTGGCTTATACAGAAAGATGACACAGTGTGCATTGCTCGTCACCTTCCAGTCCCTGGTTTATACAGAAAGATGACACAGTGTGCATTGCTCGTCACCTTTCAGTCCCTGGCTTATACAGGAAGATGGCACAGTGTGCATTGCTCGTTACCTTCCTGTCCCTGGCTTATACAGAAAGATGACACAGTGTGCATTGCTCGTCATCTTCCAGTCCCTGGCTTACACAGAAAGATGGCACAGTGTGCATTGCTCGTCACCTTCCAGTCCCTGGCTTACACAGAAAGATGGCACAGTGTGCATTGCTCGTTACCTTCCTGTCCCTGGCTTACACAGAAAGATGGCACAGTGTGCATTGTTCGTCACCTTTCAGTCCCTGGCTTATACAGAAAGATGACACAGTGTGCATTGCTCGTCACCTTCCAGTCCCTGGTTTATACAGAAAGATGACACAGTGTGCATTGCTCGTCACCTTTCAGTCCCTGGCTTATACAGGAAGATGGCACAGTGTGCATTGCTCGTTACCTTCCTGTCCCTGGCTTATACAGAAAGATGACACAGTGTGCATTGCTCGTCATCTTCCAATCCCTGGCTTACACAGAAAGATGGCACAGTGTGCATTGCTCGTTACCTTCCTGTCCCTGGCTTATACAGAAAGCTGGCACAGTGTGCATTGCTCGTCATCTTCCAGTCCCTGGCTTACACAGAAAGATGGCACAGCGTGCATTGCTCGTCACCTTCCAGTCCCTGGCTTACACAGAAAGATGGCACAGTGTGCATTGCTCGTTACCTTCCTGTCCCTGGCTTATACAGAAAGCTGGCACAGTGTGCATTGCTCGTCATCTTCCAGTCCCTGGCTTACACAGAAAGATGGCACAGCGTGCATTGCTCGTCACCTTCCAGTCCCTGGCTTACACAGAAAGATGGCACAGCGTGCATTGCTCGTCACCTTCCAGTCCCTGGCTTACACAGAAAGATGGCACAGCGTGCATTGCTCGTCAACTTTTAGTCCCTGGCTTACACAGAAAGATGGCACAGTGTGCATTGCTCGTTACCTTCCTGTCCCTGGCTTATACAGAAAGATGGTACAGTGTGCATTGCTCGTCACCTTCCAGTCCCTGGCTTATACAGAAAGATGGCACAGTGTGCATTATTCGTCACCTTCCAGTCCCTGGCTTATACAGAAAGATGGCACGGTGTGCATTGCTCGTCACCTTTCAGTCCCTGGTTTATACAGGAAGATGGCACAGTGTGCATTGCTCGTTACCTTCCTGCCCCTGGCTTATACAGAAAGATGGCACAGTGTGCATTGCTCGTCACCTTCCTGTCCTTGGCTTATACAGAAAAATGACACAGTGTGCATTGCTCGTTACCTTCCAGTCCCTGGCAGTTACAGAAGTATGGCACAATGTGCATTGCTCGTCACCATCCAGTCCCTGGTTTATACAGCAAAATGACACAGTGTGCATTGCTCGTCACCTTCCAATCGTTGGTTTCTGCCGAAAGATGACACAGTGTGCATTGTTCGTCATCTTCCAGTCCCTGGCTTATACAGAAAGATGGCACAGTGTGCATTGCTCGTCACCTTCCTGTCCTTGGCTTATACAGCAAAAATGGCACAGTGTGCATTGCTCGTCACCATCCAGTCCCTGACTTATACAGAAAGATGACACAGTGTGCATTGTTCGTCACCTTCCAACCGTTGGTTTCTGCCGAAAGATGACACAGTGTGCATTGTTCGTCACCTTCCAGTCCCTGGCTTATACAGAAAGATGGCACAGTGTGCATTGCTCGTCACCTTCCAGTCCCTGGCTTATACAGAAAGATGGCACAGTGTGCATTGCTCGTCACCTTCCTGTCCCTGGCTTATACAGACAGATGGCACAGTGTGCATTGCTCGTCATCTTCCAGTCCCTGGCTTATACAGACAGATGGCACAGTGTGCATTGCTCGTCACCTTCCTGTCCCTGGCTTATACAGAAAGCTGGCACAGTGTGCATTGCTCGTCACCTTCCAGTCCCTGGCTTATACAGACAGACGGCACAGTGTGCATTGCTCGTTACCTTCCAGTCCCTGGCTTATACAGAAAGATGGCATAGTGTGCATTGTTCGTCACCTTCCAGTCCCTGGCTTATACAGACAGATGGCACAGTGTGCATTGTTCGTCACCTTCCAGTCCCTGGCTTATACAGACAGATGGCACAGTGTGCTTTGTTCGTCACCTTCCAGTCCCTGGCTTATAGAGAAAGATGGCACACTGTGCATTGCTCGTCACCTTTCAGTCCCTGGTTTATACAGGAAGACGGCACAGTGTGCATTGCTCGTTACCTTCCTGTCCCGGGCTCATACAGAAAGATGGCACAGTGTGCATTGCTCGTCACCTTCCTGTCCCTGGCTTATACAGAAAGATGGCACAGTGTGCATTGCTCGTCACCCTTCAGTCCCTGGTTTATACAGGAAGATGGCACAGTGTGCATTGCTCGTCACCTTCTAGCCGTTGGTTTCGGCAGACAGATGGCACAGTGTGCATTGCTCGTCACCTTCCAGCCGTTGGTTTCGGCAGACAGATGGCACAGTGTGCATTGCTCGTCACTTCCTGTCCCTGGCTTATACAGAAAGGTGGCACAGTGTGCATTGCTCGTCACCTTTCAGTCCCTGGTTTATACAGGAAGATGGCACAGTGTGAATTGCTCGTTACCTTCCTGTCCCTGGCTTATACAGAAAGGTGGCACAGTGTGCATTGCTCGTCACCTTCCTGTCCCTGGCTTATACAGAAAGATGACACAGTGTGCATTGCTCGTCACCTTCCAGTCCCTGGCTTATACAGACAGATGGCACAGTGTGCATTGCTCGTTACCTTCCTGTCCCTGGCTTATACAGAAAGATGGCACAGTGTGCTTTGCTCGTCACCTTCCTGTCCCTGGCTTATACAGAAAGATGGCACAGTGTGCATTGCTCGTCACCTTCCATTTCTTGGCTTATACAGACAGATGGCACAGTGTGCATTGCTCGTCACCTTCCTGTCCCTGGCTTATACAGATAGATGGCACAGTGTGCATTGCTCGTCACCTTCCAGTCCCTGGCTTATACAGACAGATGGCACAGTGTGCATTGCTCGTTACCCTCCTGTCCCTGGCTTATACAGAAAGATGGCACAGTGTGCATTGCTCGTCACCTTCCTGTCCCTGGCTTATACAGAAAGATGGCACAGTGTGCATTGCTCGTCACCTTCCTGTCCCTGGCTTATACAGAAAAATGGCACAGTGTGCATTGCTCGTCACCTTCCATTTCTTGGCTTATACAGACAGATGGCACAGTGTGCATTGCTCGTTACCTTCCTGTCCCTGGCTTATACAGACAGATGGCACAGTGTGCATTGCTCGTCACCTTCCTGTCCCTGGCTTATACAGAAAGCTGGCACAGTGTGCATTGCTCGTCACCTTCCAGTCCCTGGCTTATACAGACAGACGGCACAGTGTGCATTGCTCGTTACCTTCCAGTCCCTGGCTTATACAGAAAGATGGCATAGTGTGCATTGTTCGTCACCTTCCAGTCCCTGGCTTATACAGACAGATGGCACAGTGTGCATTGTTCGTCACCTTCCTGTCCCTGGCTTATACAGAAAGATGGCACAGTGTGCATTGCTCGTCACCCTTCAGTCCCTGGTTTATACAGGAAGATGGCACAGTGTGCATTGCTCGTCACCTTCCAGCCGTTGGTTTCGGCAGACAGATGGCACAGTGTGCATTGCTCGTCACCTTCCAGCCGTTGGTTTCGGCAGACAGATGGCACAGTGTGCATTGCTCGTCACTTCCTGTCCCTGGCTTATACAGAAAGATGGCACAGTATGCATTGCTCGTCACCTTTCAGTCCCTGGTTTATACAGGAAGATGGCACAGTGTGAATTGCTCGTTACCTTCCTGTCCCTGGCTTATACAGAAAGATGACACAGTGTGCATTGCTCGTCACCTTCCAGTCCCTGGCTTATACAGACAGATGGCACAGTGTGCATTGCTCGTTACCTTCCTGTCCCTGGCTTATACAGAAAGATGGCACAGTGTGCTTTGCACGTCACCTTCCTGTCCCTGGCTTATACAGAAAGATGGCACAGTGTGCATTGCTCGTCACCTTCCATTTCTTGGCTTATACAGACAGATGGCACAGTGTGCATTGCTCGTCACCTTCCTGTCCCTGGCTTATACAGATAGATGGCACAGTGTGCATTGCTCGTCACCTTCCAGTCCCTGGCTTATACAGACAGATGGCACAGTGTGCATTGCTCGTTACCCTCCTGTCCCTGGCTTATACAGAAAGATGGCACAGTGTGCATTGCTCGTCACCTTCCTGTCCCTGGCTTATACAGAAAGATGGCACAGTGTGCATTGCTCGTCACCTTCCTGTCCCTGGCTTATACAGAAAAATGGCACAGTGTGCATTGCTCGTCACCTTCCATTTCTTGGCTTATACAGACAGATGGCACAGTGTGCATTGCTCGTTACCTTCCTGTCCCTGGCTTATACAGACAGATGGCACAGTGTGCATTGCTCGTCACCTTCCTGTCCCTGGCTTATACAGAAAGCTGGCACAGTGTGCATTGCTCGTCACCTTCCAGTCCCTGGCTTATACAGACAGACGGCACAGTGTGCATTGCTCGTCACCTTCCAGTCCCTGGCTTATACAGAAAGATGGCACAGTGTGCATTGTTCGTCACCTTCCAGTCCCTGGCTTATACAGACAGATGGCACAGTGTGCATTGTTCGTCACCTTCCAGTCCCTGGCTTATACAGACAGATGGCACAGTGTGCTTTGTTCGTCACCTTCCAGTCCCTGGCTTATACAGAAAGATGGCACACTGTGCATTGCTCGTCACCTTTCAGTCCCTGGTTTATACAGGAAGACGGCACAGTGTGCATTGCTCGTTACCTTCCTGTCCCTGGCTTATACAGAAAGATGGCACAGTGTGCATTGCTCGTCACCTTCCTGTCCCTGGCTTATACAGAAAGATGGCACAGTGTGCATTGCTCGTCACCCTTCAGTCCCTGGTTTATACAGGAAGATGGCACAGTGTGCATTGCTCGTCACCTTCCAGCCATTGGTTTCGGCAGACAGATGGCACAGTGTGCATTGCTCGTCACCTTCCAGCCGTTGGTTTCAGCAGACAGATGGCACAGTGTGCATTGCTCGTCACTTCCTGTCCCTGGCTTATACAGAAAGATGGCACAGTATGCATTGCTCGTCACCTTTCAGTCCCTGGTTTATACAGGAAGATGGCACAGTGTGAATTGCTCGTTACCTTCCTGTCCCTGGCTTATACAGAAAGGTGGCACAGTGTGCATTGCTCGTCACCTTCCTGTCCCTGGCTTATACAGAAAGATGACACAGTGTGCATTGCTCGTCACCTTCCAGTCCCTGGCTTATACAGACAGATGGCACAGTGTGCATTGCTCGTTACCTTCCTGTCCCTGGCTTATACAGAAAGATGGCACAGTGTGCTTTGCTCGTCACCTTCCTGTCCCTGGCTTGTACAGAAAGATGGCACAGTGTGCATTGCTCGTCACCTTGCATTTCTTGGCTTATACAGACAGATGGCACAGTGTGCATTGCTCGTCACCTTCCTGTCCCTGGCTTATACAGATAGATGGCACAGTGTGCATTGCTCGTCACCTTCCAGTCCCTGGCTTATACAGACAGATCGCACAGTGTGCATTGTTCGTTACCCTCCTGTCCCTGGCTTATACAGAAAGATAGCACAGTGTGCATTGCTCGTCACCTTCCTGTCCCTGGCTTATACAGAAAGATGGCACAGTGTGCATTGCTCGTCACCTTCCTGTCCCTGGCTTATACAGACAGATGGCACAGTGTGCATTGCTCGTCACCTTTCAGTCCCTGGTTTATACAGGAAGATGGCACAGTGTGAATTGCTCGTTACCTTCCTGTCCCTGGCTTATACAGAAAGGTGGCACAGTGTGCATTGCTCGTCACCTTCCTGTCCCTGGCTTATACAGAAAGATGACACAGTGTGCATTGCTCGTCACCTTCCAGTCCCTGGCTTATACAGACAGATGGCACAGTGTGCATTGCTCGTTACCTTCCTGTCCCTGGCTTATACAGAAAGATGGCACAGTGTGCTTTGCTCGTCACCTTCCTGTCCCTGGCTTGTACAGAAAGATGGCACAGTGTGCATTGCTCGTCACCTTCCATTTCTTGGCTTATACAGACCGATGGCACAGTGTGCATTGCTCGTCACCTTCCTGTCCCTGGCTTATACAGATAGATGGCACAGTGTGCATTGCTCGTCACCTTCCAGTCCCTGGCTTATACAGACAGATGGCACAGTGTGCATTGCTCGTTACCCTCCTGTCCCTGGCTTATACAGAAAGATGGCACAGTGTGCATTGCTCGTCACCTTCCTGTCCCTGGCTTATACAGAAAGATGGCACAGTGTGCATTGCTCGTCACCTTCCTGTCCCTGGCTTATACAGACAGATGGCACAGTGTGCATTGCTCGTTACCTTCCTGTCCCTGGCTTATACAGACGGATGGCACAGTGTGCATTGCTCGTCACCTTCCTGATCCTGGCTTATACAGAAAGCTGGCACAGTGTGCATTGCTCGTCACCTTCCAGTCCCTGGCTTATACAGACAGACGGCACAGTGTGCATTGCTCGTCACCTTCCAGTCCCTGGCTTATACAGAAAGATGGCACAGTGTGCATTGTTCGTCACCTTCCAGTCCCTGGCTTATACAGACAGATGGCACAGTGTGCATTGTTCGTCACCTTCCAGTCCCTGGCTTATACAGACAGATGGCACAGTGTGCTTTGTTCGTCACCTTCCAGTCCCTGGCTTATACAGAAAGATGGCACACTGTGCATTGCTCGTCACCTTTCAGTCCCTGGTTTATACAGGAAGACGGCACAGTGTGCATTGCTCGTTACCTTCCTGTCCCTGGCTCATACAGAAAGATGGCACAGTGTGCATTGCTCGTCACCTTCCTGTCCCTGGCTTATACAGAAAGATGGCACAGTGTGCATTGCTCGTCACCCTTCAGTCCCTGGTTTATACAGGAAGATGGCACAGTGTGCATTGCTCGTCACCTTCTAGCCGTTGGTTTCGGCAGACAGATGGCACAGTGTGCATTGCTCGTCACCTTCCAGCCGTTGGTTTCGGCAGACAGATGGCACAGTATGCATTGCTCGTCACCTTTCAGTCCCTGGTTTATACAGGAAGATGGCACAGTGTGAATTGCTCGTTACCTTCCTGTCCCTGGCTTATACAGAAAGGTGGCACAGTGTGCATTGCTCGTCACCTTCCTGTCCCTGGCTTATACAGAAAGATGACACAGTGTGCATTGCTCGTCACCTTCCAGTCCCTGGCTTATACAGACAGATGGCACAGTGTGCATTGCTCGTTACCTTCCTGTCCCTGGCTTATACAGAAAGATGGCACAGTGTGCTTTGCTCGTCACCTTCCTGTCCCTGGCTTATACAGAAAGATGGCACAGTGTGTATTGCTCGTCACCTTCCATTTCTTGGCTTATACAGACAGATGGCACAGTGTGCATTGCTCGTCACCTTCCTGTCCCTGGCTTATACAGATAGATGGCACAGTGTGCATTGCTCGTCACCTTCCAGTCCCTGGCTTATACAGACAGATGGCACAGTGTGCATTGCTCGTTACCCTCCTGTCCCTGGCTTATACAGAAAGATGGCACAGTGTGCATTGCTCGTCACCTTCCTGTCCCTGGCTTATACAGAAAGATGGCACAGTGTGCATTGCTCGTCACCTTCAATTTCTTGGCTTATACAGACCGATGGCACAGTGTGCATTGCTCGTCACCTTCCTGTCCCTGGCTTATACAGATAGATGGCACAGTGTGCATTGCTCGTCACCTTCCAGTCCCTGGCTTATACAGACAGATGGCACAGTGTGCATTGCTCGTTACCCTCCTGTCCCTGGCTTATACAGAAAGATGGCACAGTGTGCATTGCTCGTCACCTTCCTGTCCCTGGCTTATACAGAAAGATGGCACAGTGTGCATTGCTCGTCACCTTCCTGTCCCTGGCTTATACAGACAGATGGCACAGTGTGCATTGCTCGTTACCTTCCTGTCCCTGGCTTATACAGACAGATGGCACAGTGTGCATTGCTCGTCACCTTCCTGATCCTGGCTTATACAGAAAGCTGGCACAGTGTGCATTGCTCGTCACCTTCCAGTCCCTGGCTTATACAGACAGACGGCACAGTGTGCATTGCTCGTCACCTTCCAGTCCCTGGCTTATACAGAAAGATGGCACAGTGTGCATTGTTCGTCACCTTCCAGTCCCTGGCTTATACAGACAGATGGCACAGTGTGCATTGTTCGTCACCTTCCAGTCCCTGGCTTATACAGACAGATGGCACAGTGTGCTTTGTTCGTCACCTTCCAGTCCCTGGCTTATACAGAAAGATGGCACACTGTGCATTGCTCGTCACCTTTCAGTCCCTGGTTTATACAGGAAGACGGCACAGTGTGCATTGCTCGTTACCTTCCTGTCCCTGGCTCATACAGAAAGATGGCACAGTGTGCATTGCTCGTCACCTTCCTGTCCCTGGCTTATACAGAAAGATGGCACAGTGTGCATTGCTCGTCACCCTTCAGTCCCTGGTTTATACAGGAAGATGGCACAGTGTGCATTGCTCGTCACCTTCTAGCCGTTGGTTTTCGGCAGACAGATGGCACAGTGTGCATTGCTCGTCACCTTCCAGCCGTTGGTTTCGGCAGACAGATGGCACAGTATGCATTGCTCGTCACCTTTCAGTCCCTGGTTTATACAGGAAGATGGCACAGTGTGAATTGCTCGTTACCTTCCTGTCCCTGGCTTATACAGAAAGGTGGCACAGTGTGCATTGCTCGTCACCTTCCTGTCCCTGGCTTATACAGAAAGATGACACAGTGTGCATTGCTCGTCACCTTCCAGTCCCTGGCTTATACAGACAGATGGCACAGTGTGCATTGCTCGTTACCTTCCTGTCCCTGGCTTATACAGAAAGATGGCACAGTGTGCTTTGCTCGTCACCTTCCTGTCCCTGGCTTATACAGAAAGATGGCACAGTGTGTATTGCTCGTCACCTTCCATTTCTTGGCTTATACAGACAGATGGCACAGTGTGCATTTCTCGTCACCTTCCTGTCCCTGGCTTATACAGATAGATGGCACATTGTGCATTGCTCGTCACCTTCCAGTCCCTGGCTTACACAGACAGATGGCACAGTGTGCATTGCTCGTTACCCTCCTGTCCCTGGCTTATACAGAAAGATGGCACAGTGTGCATTGCTCGTCACCTTCCTGTCCCTGGCTTATACAGAAAGATGGCACAGTGTGCATTGCTCGTCACCTTCCTGTCCCTGCCTTATACAGAAAAATGGCACAGTGTGCATTGCTCGTCACCTTCCATTTCTTGGCTTATACAGACAGATGGCACAGTGTGCATTGCTCGTTACCTTCCTGTCCCTGGCTTATACAGACAGATGGCACAGTGTGCATTGCTCGTCACCTTCCTGTCCCTGGCTTATACAGAAAGCTGGCACAGTGTGCATTGCTCGTCACCTTCCAGTCCCTGGCTTATACAGACAGACGGCACAGTGTGCATTGCTCGTTACCTTCCAGTCCCTGGCTTATACAGAAAGATGGCATAGTGTGCATTGTTCGTCACCTTCCAGTCCCTGGCTTATACAGACAGATGGCACAGTGTGCTTTGTTCGTCACCTTCCAGTCCCCGGCTTATACAGAAAGATGGCACACTGTGCATTGCTCGTCACCTTTCAGTCCCTGGTTTATACAGGAAGACGGCACAGTGTGCATTGCTCGTTACCTTCCTGTCCCTGGCTTATACAGAAAGATGGCACAGTGTGCATTGCTCGTCACCTTCCTGTCCCTGGCTTATACAGAAAGATGGCACAGTGTGCATTGCTCGTCACCCTTCAGTCCCTGGTTTATACAGGAAGATGGCACAGTGTGCATTGCTCGTCACCTTCCAGCCGTTGGTTTCGGCAGACAGATGGCACAGTGTGCATTGCTCGTCACCTTCCAGCCGTTGGTTTCGGCAGACAGATGGCACAGTGTGCATTGCTCGTCACTTCCTGTCCCTGGCTTATACAGAAAGATGGCACAGTATGCATTGCTCGTCACCTTTCAGTCCCTGGCTTATACAGGAAGATGGCACAGTGCGAATTGCTCGTTACCTTCCTGTCCCTGGCTTATACAGAAAGATGACACAGTGTGCATTGCTCGTCACCTTCCAGTCCCTGGCTTATACAGACAGATGGCACAGTGTGCATTGCTCGTTACCTTCCTGTCCCTGGCTTATACAGAAAGATGGCACAGTGTGCTTTGCTCGTCACCTTCCTGTCCCTGGCTTATACAGAAAGATGGCACAGTGTGCATTGCTCGTCACCTTCCATTTCTTGGCTTATACAGACAGATGGCACAGTGTGCATTGCTCGTCACCTTCCTGTCCCTGGCTTATACAGATAGATGGCACAGTGTGCATTGCTCGTCACCTTCCAGTCCCTGGCTTATACAGACAGATGGCACAGTGTGCATTGCTCGTTACCCTCCTGTCCCTGGCTTATACAGAAAGATGGCACAGTGTGCATTGCTCGTCACCTTCCTGCCCCTGGCTTATACAGAAAGATGGCACAGTGTGCATTGCTCGTCATCTTCCTGTCCCTGGCTTATACAGAAAGATGGCACAGTGTGCATTGCTCGTCACCTTCCATTTCTTGGCTTATACAGACAGATGGCACAGTGTGCATTGCTCGTTACCTTCCTGTCCCTGGCTTATACAGACAGATGGCACAGTGTGCATTGCTCGTCACCTTCCTGTCCCTGGCTTATACAGAAAGCTGGCACAGTGTGCATTGCTCGTCACCTTCCAGTCCCTGGCTTATACAGACAGACGGCACAGTGTGCATTGCTCGTCACCTTCCAGTCCCTGGCTTATACAGAAAGATGGCACAGTGTGCATTGTTCGTCACCTTCCAGTCCCTGGCTTATACAGACAGATGGCACAGTGTGCATTGTTCGTCACCTTTCAGTCCCTGGCTTATACAGACAGATGGCACAGTGTGCTTTGTTCGTCACCTTCCAGTCCCTGGCTTATACAGAAAGATGGCACACTGTGCATTGCTCGTCACCTTTCAGTCCCTGGTTTATACAGGAAGACGGCACAGTGTGCATTGCTCGTTACCTTCCTGTCCCTGGCTTATACAGAAAGATGGCACAGTGTGCATTGCTCGTCACCTTCCTGTCCCTGGCTTATACAGAAAGATGGCACAGTGTGCATTGCTCGTCACCCTTCCGTCCCTGGTTTATACAGGAAGATGGCACAGTGTGCATTGCTCGTCACCTTCCAGCCATTGGTTTCGGCAGACAGATGGCACAGTGTGCATTGCTCGTCACCTTCCAGCCGTTGGTTTCAGCAGGCAGATGGCACAGTGTGCATTGCTCGTCACTTCCTGTCCCTGGCTTATACAGAAAGATGGCACAGTATGCATTGCTCGTCACCTTTCAGTCCCTGGTTTATACAGGAAGATGGCACAGTGTGAATTGCTCGTTACCTTCCTGTCCCTGGCTTATACAGAAAGGTGGCACAGTGTGCATTGCTCGTCACCTTCCTGTCCCTGGCTTATACAGAAAGATGGCACAGTGTGCTTTGCTCGTCACCTTCCTGTCCCTGGCTTGTACAGAAAGATGGCACAGTGTGCATTGCTCGTCACCTTCCATTTCTTGGCTTATACAGACAGATGGCACAGTGTGCATTGCTCGTCATCTTCCTGTCCCTGGCTTATACAGATAGATGGCACAGTGTGCATTGCTCGTCACCTTCCAGTCCCTGGCTTATACAGACAGATGGCACAGTGTGCATTGTTCGTTACCCTCCTGTCCCTGGCTTATACAGAAAGATAGCACAGTGTGCATTGCTCGTCACCTTCCTGTCCCTGGCTTATACAGAAAGATGGCACAGTGTGCATTGCTCGTCACCTTCCTGTCCCTGGCTTATACAGACAGATGGCACAGTGTGCATTGCTCGTCACCTTTCAGTCCCTGGTTTATACAGGAAGATGGCACAGTGTGAATTGCTCGTTACCTTCCTGTCCCTGTCTTATACAGAAAGGTGGCACAGTGTGCATTGCTCGTCACCTCCCTGTCCCTGGCTTATACAGAAAGATGACACAGTGTGCATTGCTCGTCACCTTCCAGTCCCTGGCTTATACAGACAGATGGCACAGTGTGCATTGCTCGTTACCTTCCTGTCCCTGGCTTATACAGAAAGATGGCACAGTGTGCATTGTTCGTCACCTTCCAGTCCCTGGCTTATACAGACAGATGGCACAGTGTGCTTTGTTCGTCACCTTCCAGTCCCTGGCTTATACAGAAAGATGGCACACTGTGCATTGCTCGTCACCTTTCAGTCCCTGGTTTATACAGGAAGACGGCACAGTGTGCATTGCTCGTTACCTTCCTGTCCCTGGCTTATACAGAAAGATGGCACAGTGTGCATTGCTCGTCACCTTCCTGTCCCTGGCTTATACAGAAAGATGGCACAGTGTGCATTGCTCGTTACCTTCCTGTCCCTGGCTTATACAGAAAGATGGCACAGTGTGCTTTGCTCGTCACCTTCCTGTCCCTGGCTTGTACAGAAAGATGGCACAGTGTGCATTGCTCGTCACCTTCCATTTCTTGGCTTATACAGACCGATGGCACAGTGTGCATTGCTCGTCACCTTCCTGTCCCTGGCTTATACAGATAGATGGCACAGTGTGCATTGCTCGTCACCTTCCAGTCCCTGGCTTATACAGACAGATGGCACAGTGTGCATTGCTCGTTACCCTCCTGTCCCTGGCTTATACAGAAAGATGGCACAGTGTGCATTGCTCGTCACCTTCCTGTCCCTGGCTTATACAGAAAGATGGCACAGTGTGCATTGCTCGTCACCTTCCTGTCCCAGGCTTATACAGACAGATGGCACAGTGTGCATTGCTCGTTACCTTCCTGTCCCTGGCTTATACAGACAGATGGCACAGTGTGCATTGCTCGTCACCTTCCTGATCCTGGCTTATACAGAAAGCTGGCACAGTGTGCATTGCTCGTCACCTTCCAGTCCCTGGCTTATACAGACAGACGGCACAGTGTGCATTGCTCGTCACCTTCCAGTCCATGGCTTATACAGAAAGATGGCACAGTGTGCATTGTTCGTCACCTTCCAGTCCCTGGCTTATACAGACAGATGGCACAGTGTGCATTGTTCGTCACCTTCCAGTCCCTGGCTTATACAGACAGATGGCACAGTGTGCTTTGTTCGTCACCTTTCAGTCCCTGGCTTATACAGAAAGATGGCACACTGTGCATTGCTCGTCACCTTTCAGTCCCTGGTTTATACAGGAAGACGGCACAGTGTGCATTGCTCGTTACCTTCCTGTCCCTGGCTTATACAGAAAGATGGCACAGTGTGCATTGCTCGTCACCTTCCTGTCCCTGGCTTATACAGAAAGATGGCACAGTGTGCATTGCTCGTCACCCTTCAGTCCCTGGTTTATACAGGAAGATGGCACAGTGTGCATTGCTCGTCACCTTCCATTTCTTGGCTTATACAGACAGATGGCACAGTGTGCATTGCTCGTCACCTTCCAGCCGTTGGTTTCGGCAGACAGATGGCACGGTGTGCATTGCTCGTCACTTCCTGTCCCTGGCTTATACAGAAAGATTGCACAGTATGCATTGCTCGTCACCTTTCAGTCCCTGGTTTATACAGGAAGATGGCACAGTGTGAATTGCTCGTTACCTTCCTGTCCCTGGCTTATACAGAAAGGTGGCACAGTGTGCATTGCTCGTCACCTTCCTGTCCCTGGCTTATACAGAAAGATGACACAGTGTGCATTGCTCGTCACCTTCCAGTCCCTGGCTTGTACAGACAGATGGCACAGTGTGCATTGCTCGTTACCTTCCTGTCCCTGGCTTATACAGAAAGATGGCACAGTGTGCTTTGCTCGTCACCTTCCTGTCCCTGGCTTATACAGAAAGATGGCACAGTGTGCATTGCTCGTCACCTTCCATTTCTTGGCTTATACAGACAGATGGCACAGTGTGCATTGCTCGTCACCTTCCTGTCCCTGGCTTATACAGATAGATGGCACAGTGTGCATTGCTCGTCACCTTCCAGTCCCTGGCTTATACAGACAGATGGCACAGTGTGCATTGCTCGTTACCCTCCTGTCCCTGGCTTATACAGAAAGATGGCACAGTGTGCATTGCTCGTCACCTTCCTGTCCCTGGCTTATACAGAAAGATGGCACAGTGTGCATTGCTCGTCACCTTCCTGTCCCTGGCTTATACAGAAAGATGGCACAGTGTGCATTGCTCGTCACCTTCCATTTCTTGGCTTATACAGACAGATGGCACAGTGTGCATTGCTCGTTACCTTCCAGTCCCTGGCTTATACAGAAAGATGGCACAGTGTGCATTGTTCTTCACCTTCCAGTCCCTGGCTTATACAGACAGATGGCACAGTGTGCATTGTTCGTCACCTTCCAGTCCCTGGCTTATACAGACAGATGGCACAGTGTGCTTTGTTCGTCACCTTCCAGTCCCTGGCTTATACAGAAAGATGGCACACTGTGCATTGCTCGTCACCTTTCAGTCCCTGGTTTATACAGGAAGACGGCACAGTGTGCATTGCTCGTTACCTTCCTGTCCCTGGCTTATACAGAAAGATGGCACAGTGTGCATTGCTCGTCACCTTCCTGTCCCTGGCTTATACAGAAAGATGGCACAGTGTGCATTGCTCGTCACCCTTCAGTCCCTGGTTCATACAGGAAGATGGCACAGTGTGCATTGCTCGTCACCTTCCAGCCATTGGTTTCGGCAGACAGATGGCACAGTGTGCATTGCTCGTCACCTTCCAGCCGTTGGTTTCGGCAGACAGATGGCACAGTGTGCATTGCTCGTCACTTCCTGTCCCTGGCTTATACAGAAAGATGACACAGTGTGCATTGCTCGTCACCTTCCAGTCCCTGGCTTATACAGACAGATGGCACAGTGTGCATTGCTCGTTACCTTCCTGTCCCTGGCTTATACAGAAAGATGGCACAGTGTGCTTTGCTCGTCACCTTCCTGTCCCTGGCTTATACAGAAAGATGGCACAGTGTGCATTGCTGGTCACCTTCCATTTCTTGGCTTATACAGACAGATGGCACAGTGTGCATTGCTCGTCACCTTCCTGTCTCTGGCTTATGCAGACAGATGGCACAGTGTGCATTGCTCGTCACCTTCCGGTGCCTGGCTTATACAGAAAGATGGCACAGTGTGCATTGCTCGTCACCTTCCAGTCCCTGGCTTATACAGACAGACGGCACAGTGTGCATTGTTCGTCACCTTTCAGTCCCTGGCTTATACAGAAAGATGGCACAGTGTGCATTGCTCGTCACCTTCCAGTCCCTGGCTTATACAGACAGATGGCACAGTGTGCATTGTTCGTCACCTTCCAGTCCCTGGCTTATACAGACAGATGGCACAGCGTGCATTGTTCGTCACCTTCCAGTCCCTGGCTTATACAGAAAGATGGCACAGTGTGCATTGCTCGTCACCTTCCATTTCTTGGCTTATACAGACAGATGGCACAGTGTGCATTGCTCGTCACCTTCCTGTCCCTGGCTTATACAGACAGATGGCACAGTGTGCATTGCTCGTCACCTTCCGGGGCCTGGCTTATACAGAAAGATGGCACAGTGTGCATTGCTCGTCACCTTCCAGTCCCTGGCTTATACAGACAGACGGCACAGTGTGCATTGCTCGTCACCTTCCGGGGCCTGGCTTATACAGAAAGATGGCACAGTGTGCATTGCTCGTCACCTTCCAGTCCCTGGCTTATACAGACAGATGGCACAGCGTGCATTGTTCGTCACCTTCCAGTCCCTGGCTTATACAGAAAGATGGCACAGTGTGCATTGCTCGTCACCTTTCAGTCCCTGGTTTATACAGGAAGACGGCACAGTGTGCATTGCTCGTTACCTTCCTGTCCCTGGCTTATACACAAAGATGGCACAGTGTGCATTGCTCGTCACCTTCCTGTCCCTGGCTTATACAGAAAGATGGCACAGTGTGCATTGCTCGTCACCCTTCAGTCCCTGGTTCATACAGGAAGATGGCACAGTGTGCATCGCTCGTCACCTTCCAGCCGTTGGTTTCGGCAGACAGATGGCACAGTGTGCATTGCTCGTCATCTTCTAGCCGTTGGTTTCGGCAGACAGATGGCACAGTGTGCATTGCTCGTCACTTCCTGTCCCTGGCTTATGCAGAAAGATGGCACAGTGTGCATTGCTCGTCACCTTTCAGTCCCTGGCTTATAAAGGAAGATGGCACAGTGTGCATTTCTCGTTGCCTTAATGTCCTTGGCTTATACAGACAGATGGGATAGTGTGCATTGCTCGTCACCTTCCAGCCGTTAGTTTCTGCAGACAGATGACACACTGTGCATGGCTCGGCCCATTCCGAGGTGGTTCGTCTATGGTATAGTGAGTCTTTGTTACATGGCACCCGTATTGCTCCCTTGTTACTCACACATGATATTTAATCCATTTCGTCCGATTATACAAAAAAGGTGACACAGCTTACATTGCTCGGTAATTTCCAGTCCAACTGGCGTCGTACAACGCATAATACTTTGATTTTTCAAGCAAAATAAATGATATATGAAGACAATTGCAAATTAGGGTTATGCTTATCAGGGCGAAACGCCGATTACACTAATGAAAAGCGAAGTTACAGTTTACAGAGCGATATAATTACTGGCCTGAACTTCACATAAAGGAACCTGCGTGGTTAGTTCCAAGCTGAGTGATATGTTTTGCCTAATCTGTACACTTCTGTTGCATATCATATGAAAAACAACGCTCACAATTATTTCATCTAAATGTTTATCACGAGTACAGCATCCATGCATGGCGCCCCGTATAGACTGTGTCCCAGCCGCCATTGTCCTGGAGAATAGCTGCTTGGATTATCTTAGACTGAGCGACACTGATGAGGTGGCGGTGTTGTTGTGACTGGTTCAGGCTGGGGAGGCATCATCAGACCGGTGGACCGCCCTCCCCTTGCCATTGTTCCACAGTGAAATCTTGTTTGTGTGCCGACAACCGTCCGCGTTAGACAAAAAAACAAGACGCCGTGACGTTGATAAACGGCGGGGACCCAGCAAAAACCGCGGTAATCGAACAGGCACTTCCGCGTGGTCGCCATGGTTACGTCCACGTGACCTGTCGTTGAGCCTGTTTTCTCGCTCTCGTTCTCGTTCTCGCGGGGTACTTGACCCGGCGATCTGGGTACAGGCCTAGCTACATCGGCCACGCGTGGTGACTGGGGAGTACACAGATTATTCGGTCGCTACCTCGGCCGCCCGTAATGGCGGCATCTTGGCTTCTACGACCCGGATGTGACAACAGGAAGCGTCGCGGATGGAGGATTAGTGGAGGGGGTGGCGGGTGAGGGGATGGGGGACGGGGTGGGATGGTTACATAGCGGCGCTTTCTAGCTGCTGTATTTGATTAATTAATACAGCTGATGTAAGTGCTTCTGAATCACCGGAAACGCTGTGAGTGCGGTGGTGGTGAGGGTCCCAACCTAACAGCTTCACAGAATCAGTTGTTTCATTAACATGTGATGGATTTTGTTACTGAAGACAAAGTACTGTTCGATGCGTACCTTAGATTAATCAACGCCAGAGAGGAAACAGCAAAGCATTACAACTACAATGTTGCCAAGCTCAATGATATCGTGGTACATATATATGGAGCATTGCCGTGCTGGTCGGCCGGCAGTTCTGCATGAGGTGGCCAGGTAATATGGGGCCTGTGGCTGTAGCTGACCTTCCTAACAGTCAGCCAATCAGCTAGCAAGGTAGCATAGGGAATGGAAGGCAGATGATATGTCACAGCGTAATGTGTCAACCCAAAAACAGAAAACCGGAAGTCAAAATCATGCAAAAGGCCGATCAGAAATCAGAGGCTCGGCGGCCATTATTAATCATTGCATTATTGTGTTAATCATTGCATTATTGTGTTATACTGCCTTATTGCGCCCACTCCGCCAGCCATGACGTCAGGAGATGGTTCTGAAAAAAGTGACCATATTATGGCACGGTTTCATTATGATCCGATTATACTCGAGACGAAATAGTTAAAGTGTTACAATGACACATTTCACCTGAATGGCTTGGAGTGGGGAAGGCACAGGACAGTGAGAGTCCACATCTCATCCGCGTCACGGAGCGCCCCCCCCCCCAACTCGGCCCAATGCCCCACCCTACTTCAACCACCGTCCTGCCCCAGACCCCACCCTACTCCAACCACCGTCCTGCCCCAGACCCCACTCTACTCCAAGCACTGTCCTGCCACAGACCCCTCCCTACTCCAACCACCTTCCTGCCCCAGGCCCCACCCTACTCCAACCACCGTCCTGCCCCAGACCCCACCCTACTTCAACCACCGTCCTGCCGCAGACCCCACCCTACTCCAACCACTGTCCTGCCACAGACCCCTCCCTACTCCAACCACCTTCCTGCCCCAGGCCCCACCCTACTCCAACCACCGTCCTGCCCCAGACCCCACCCTACTTCAACCACCGTCCTGCCCCAGACCCCACTCTACTCCAACCACTGTCCTGCCACAGACCCCTCCCTACTCCAACCACCTTCCTGCCCCAGGCCCCACCCTACTCCAACCACCGTCCTGCCCCAGACCCCACCCTACTTCAACCACCGTTCTGCCCCAGACCCTACTCCAACCTCCGTCCTGCCCCAGACCCCACCCTACTCCAATCAACGTCCTGCCCCAGACCCCACCCTACCAGACCCCACCCTACTCCAAGCAACGTCCTGCCCCAGACCCCACCCTACTCCAACAACCGTCCTGCCCCAGACCCCACCCTACTCCAACAACCGTCCTGCCCCAGACCCCTCCCTACTCCAACCACCGTTCTGCCACAGACCCCACCCTGCTCCAACCACCGTCCTGCCCCAGACCCTACTCCAACCCCCGTCCTGCCCCAGACCCCACCCTACTCCAACCAACGTCCTGCCCCAGACCCCACCCTACTCCAACCACCGTCCTGCCCCAGACCCCACCCTACTCCAATCCCCGTCCTGCCCAGGACCCCACCCTACTCCAACAACCGTCCTGCCCCAGACCCCACCCTACTCCAACCACTGTCCTGCCCCAGACCCCACCCTACTCCAACCACTGTCCTACCCCAGACCCCACCCTACTCCAACAACCGTCCTGCCCCAGACCCCACCCTACTCCAACCACCGTCCTGCCCCAGACCCCACCCTACTGCAACCACCGTCCTGCCGCAGATCCCACCCTACTCCAACCACCGTCCTGCCCCAGACCCCACCCTACTCCAACCACCGTTCTGCCCCAGACCCTACCCTACTCCAACCACTGTCCTGCCCCAGACCCCACCCTACTCCAACCACTGTCCTGCCCCAGACCCCACCCTACTCCAACCACCGTCCTGCCCCAGACCCCACCCTACTCCAACCACCGTTCTGCCCCAGACCCTACCCTACTCCAACAACCGTCCTGCCCCAGACCCCACCCTACTCCAACCACCGTCCTGCCCCAGACCCCACCCTACTCCAACCACTGTCCTGCCCCAGATCCCACCCTACTCCAACCACCGTCCTGCCCCAGACCCCACCCTACTCCAACCACCGTTCTGCCCCAGACCCTACCCTACTCCAACAACCGTCCTGCCCCAGACCCCACCCTACTCCAACCACCGTTCTGCCCCAGACCCCACCCTACTCCAACCACCGTCCTGCCGCAGATCCCACCCTACTCCAACCACCGTCCTGCCCCAGACCCCACCCTACTCCAACAACCGTCCTGCCCCAGACCCCACCCTGCTCAAACCATCCTCCTGCCCCAGACCCCACCCTACTCCAACCCCCGTCCTGCCCCAGAGCCTACTCCAACCCCCTTCCTGCCCCAGACCCCCCCCCCCCTTACTCGAACCACCGTCCTCGCCCTTCTCCCCCTCCCCCCGATCACCCACTGTCCTTGGCAGGGTGGGGTGGGTTTGTAGCGCTGTCTGAGGAATATTCCCCGAGGCATAGAGGTATTCATATGCCGGTGCAGATGGACCCCTCTACTCACCCACCCACCCACGACCCCCTGCCCACCCCTGTGGGATCATGTCGGTCGTCTCCTGCTCGATGGCAGATCTAAAGGGACCTTTAGACCGAGATGTATGCCGACCAATGAAAGGACGTCGCCATGAATGAGAATCTTTGGCAGCGATTCTTAGCCTTCTTCTTGTTGGACGTCTTATTTGCACACGTCCCTAAAGCTAAATGACAGGACCGCCGCTAGAGGGCGTTGCGCCGTAGTGTCGGGTGGTTGTCAGGTTACGGTTGTCCAGGCGATGACGTCATTCGAAGACGCGGCTGCTGTGCACTGACCGGCTGACAGTTCAAGGTCATAATGTGACACTGCATTGTGTTCAGCTGAACAATACGCTTTATGGGGAAGGTACTGCTGATAAATAACATGTAGAAACCCCAGAAAACCATGGCATCCAAATGGGCTTCAGAAATCAATGGCTTTAAAGAATAAACTTCATCTCTTTTAAGCAAAAGAATTGGGAATGATAAGTAAACGCAAGAACGTCAGAAATATAAAAAGACTATACTTACAGCTATTAAACAAGCGAAGAAACAGAGGGAAGATGAAATACCAGGAATAAATGCAGGCACGCGCACACTACATTTAACTGCCATGATCAAGTTTTTTTCTGATTGAAATCAAGTCGCCAACGAGTTTAAGGACTTTATTGTTAACATCATTAAAGCTCTGGGTAAGTACATTACCAAACTTCCCCTGAACAAATCTCACTAACGCTCAAGTGAACATTTTCTTTTTAGATCCTGATAATCTTTAAAAATGGTTTCACTTCTATCAATTAAAGAAACTCACCCTCAACAAGGGTGAGGTTCGTGATATTTAGGTCTCAAGAAATAAAATATGCACAGCGAATGCGTGATATCAAGAGAAATATTACTCCTACTAGTTTAACTTTATTTATTATGGCATGACTGCTGCAAAAGACTGCAGAAAGAGCATATGGTGCTCAATAACTTGCTAATACTATCCATCAGTTTTAGCTTCCCTTCGTGAAAATAAGATGTTAATTGTTATGTTCAGACAATACCATCATATTCACACAGAAATAACTAAGTAAAGGCGCCCCCAAATATAGAAATAACTATGAAGTTAAGGAAATCGAGAAGACCTAAATGCAAAAGTGCTCGACTTTGATTAACTCTATGTGAAGTATTTATATTTACAAGAGAATCGGCAAAAGTACTATGTAGTTAAAATATTTTATTGATTATTTCAATTTGTGAGTATATAGATCACGTATATGTCTAGCCTCTGTAGAATAATATGGTTGGAATGACTCGAAAGTTGTTTTGTGTACGATGTAGTTTTGTTTTATTTCTGTGTGTCTGCGTTTGTCTGTTTGGGATGCTTTTCTGTTCCTTTCGCGCTACATATTGAAATTATATTATTGTCTTATCAACAATTAATGATCTATTTACTCTTCACACGATCTTAAAAAGATCAACGACAGGCCGATGCTGAGCGTCAGTAAATATGAAGGGAATTATTTTGACTACTGAAGTGAAAAGGCAATGTACATATGAAATTGTGTATGATTTTACAACAAATTAATATCTACTATTCAACATAATTTCTATTTTCTTGTTAAAATTGTCTTAACTGAGCGGTACGGTACCCCATGAATAACATAATAGTAATGTGCGATTATTAGTGGCATGTTTGTTATATGACTATGATCTAAACTGGATTTAGCTTTATTTACCGTAATATGAGAGGCTGGCCGGGAATTTCAAGTAAAGTGTGACACCTCCCCCAGGACACCCCGCCTCCCCCGAATAGGCCTTAATTATTAAAAAGACCGGTACATGAGTATAAATGGGACGGAGAGCGGGAAGGGGGGGTGGGGGTGGGGGGGGGGGGACGCCAGGGGAATTTTCTGGCGAACGGCGATGTGCCATACACCATCTGGGGCCTGCGATGTGCCATACACCATCTGGGGCCTGCAATGTGCCATACACCATCTGGGGCCTGCGATGTGCCATACACCATCTGGGGCCTGCGATGTGCCATACACCATCTGGGGCCTGCGATGTGCCATACACCATCTGGGGCCTGCGATGTGCCATACACCATCTGGGGCATGCGATGTGCCAAACACCATCTGGGGCCTGCGATGTGCCATACACCATCTGGGGCCTGCGATGTGCCATACACCATCTGGGGCCTGCGATGTGCCATACACCATCTGGGGCCTCCGATGTGCCATACACCATCTGGGGCCTCCGATGTGCCATACACCATCTGCGGCCTGCGATGTGCCATACACCATCTGGGGCCTGCGATGTGCCATACACCATCTGGGGCCTGCGATGTGCCATACACCATCTGGGGCCTGCGATGTGCCATACACCATCTGGGGCCTGCGCTGTGCCATACACCATCTGGGGCCGGCGAGAGAGGGGGGTCGCCCTGGGTGTATTTGAGGGGAGTTCGTCCTGGGCGTTTGTCCTGAGTGTGTGTGAAGACGGGGGATGCGTTCGTCCCGGGTGTATGTGAGGGGGGCGGGGTTCGTCCCGGGTGTATGTGAGGGGGGCGGGGTTCTTCCCGGGTGTATGTGAGGGGGTCGGGCTTCGTCCCGAGTGTATGTGAGGGGGGGTGGGGTTCGTCCTGGGTGTATGTGAGGGGGGTGGAGTTCGTCCCGTTTGCATGTGAGGGGGGCGGGGTTCGTCCCGGGTGTATGTGAGGTGGATGGGGTTCGTCCCGGGTGTATGTGAGGGGGGCGGGGTTCGTCCGGGTGTATGTGAGGGGGGCGGGGTTCTTCCCGGGTGTATGTGAGGGGGGCGGGCTTCGTCCCGGGTGTATGTGAGGGGGGTGGGGTTCGTCCTGGGTGTATGTGAGGGGGGTGGAGTTCGTCCCGTTTGCATGTGAGGGGGGCGGGTTCGTCCCGGGTGTATGTGAGGGGGGTGGGGTTCGTCCCGGGTGTATGTGAGGGGGGCGGGGTTCGTCCGGTGTATGTGAGGGGGGTGGGGTTCGTCCCGGGTGTATGTGAGGGGGGCGGGTTCGTCCCGGGTGTATGTGAGGGGGGTGGGGTTCGTCCCGGGTGTATGTGAGGGGGGCGGGGTTCGTCCCGGGTGTATGTGAGGGGGGCGGGGTTCGTCCCGGGTGTATGTGAGGGGGGTGGGGTTCGTCCCGGGTGTATGTGAGGGGGGCGGGGTTCGTCCCGGGTGTATGTGAGGGGGGTGGGGTTCGTCCCGGGTGTATGTGAGGGGGGCGGGGTTCGTCCCGGGTGTATGTGAGGGGGGTGGGGTTCGTCCCGGGTGTATGTGAGGGGGGCGGGGTTCGTCCCGGGTGTATGTGAGGGGGGTGGGGTTCGTCCCGGGAGTATGTGAGGGGGGGTGGGGTTCGTCCCGGGTGTATTTGAGGGGGGCGGGGTTCGTCCCGGGTGTATGTGAGGGGGGCGGGGTTCGTCCCGGGTGTATGTGAGGGGGGTGGGGTTCGTCCCGGGTGTATGTGAGGGGGGCGGGGTTCGTCCCGGGTGTATGTGAGGGGGGTGGGGTTCGTTCCGGGTGTATGAGGGGGGGGCGGGGTTCGTCCCGGGTGTATGTGAGGGGGGTGGGGTTCGTCCCGGGTGTATGTGAGGGGGGCGGGGTTCGTCCCGGGTGTATGTGAGGGGGGCGGGGTTCGTCCCGGGTGTATGTGAGGGGGGTGGGGTTCGTTCCGGGTGTATGTGAGGGGGGTGGGGTTCGTCCCGGGTGTATGTGAGGGGGGCGGGGTTCGTCCCGGGTGTATGTGAGGGGGGCGGGGTTCGTCCCGGGTGTATGTGAGGGGGGTGGGGTTCGTCCCGGGTGTATGTGAGGGGGGCGGGGTTCGTCCCGGGTGTATGTGAGGGGGGCGGGGTTCGTCCCGGGTGTATGTGAGGGGGGTGGGGTTCGTCCCGGGTGTATGTGAGGGGGGGCGGGGTTCGTCCCGGGTGTATGTGAGGGGGGTGGGGTTCGTCCCGGGTGTATGTGAGGGGGGTGGGGTTCGTCCCGGGTGTATTTGAGGGGGGCGGGGTTCGTCCCGGGTGTATGTGAGGGGGACGGGGTTCGTACCGGGTGTATGTGAGGGGGGTGGGGTTCGTCCCGGGTGTATGTGAGGGGGGCGGGGTTCGTCCCGGGTGTATTTGAGGGGGGCGGGGTTCGTCCCGGGTGTATGTGAGGGGGGCGGGGTTCGTCCCGGGTGTATGTGAGGGGGGTGGGGTTCGTCCCGGGTGTATGTGAGGGGGGCGGGGTTCGTCCCGGGTGTATGTGAGGGGGGTGGGGTTCGTTCCGGGTGTATGATGGGGGGGCGGGGTTCGTCCCGGGTGTATGTGAGGGGGGTGGGGTTCGTCCCGGGTGTATGTGAGGGGGGCGGGGTTCGTCCCGGGTGTATGTGAGGGGGGCGGGGTTCGTCCCGGGTGTATGTGAGGGGGCGGGGTTCGTCCCGGGTGTATGTGAGGGGGGCGGGGTTCGTTCCGGGTGTATGTGAGGGGGGTGGGGTTCGTCCCGGGTGTATGTGAGGGGGGCGGGGTTCGTCCCGGGTGTATGTGAGGGGAGCGGGGTTCGTCCCGGGTGTATGTGAGGGGGGCGGGGTTCGTCCCGGGTGTATGTGAGGGGGGCGGGCTTCGTCCCGGGTGTATGTGAGGGGGGCGGGGTTCGTCCCGGGTGTATGTGAGGGGGGCGGGGTTCGTCCCGGGTGTATGTGAGGGGGGTGGGGTTCGTCCCGGGTGTATGTGAGGGGGGCGGGGTTCGTCCCGGGTGTATGTGAGGGGGGTGGGGTTCGTCCCGGGTGTATTTGAGGGGTGCGGGGTTCGTCCCGGGTGTATGTGAGGGGGGCGGGGTTCGTCCCGGGTGTATGTGAGGGGGGTGGGGTTCGTCCCGGGTGCATGTGAGGGGGGCGGGGTTCGTCCCGGGTGTATGTGAGGGGGGTGGGGTTCGTTCCGGGTGTATGATGGGGGGGCGGGGTTCGTCCCGGGTGTATGTGAGGGGGGTGGGGTTCGTCCCGGGTGTATGTGAGGGGGGCGGGGTTCGTCCCGGGTGTATGTGAGGGGGGCGGGGTTCGTCCCGGGTGTATGTGAGGGGGGCGGGGTTCGTCCTGGGTGTATGTGAGGGGGGCGGGGTTCGTCCCGGGTGTATGTGAGGGGGGGCGGGGTTCGTCCCGGGTGTATGTGAGGGGGGCGGGGTTCGTCCGGGTGTATGTGAGGGGGGCGGGGTTCGTCCCGGGTGTATGTGAGGGGGGCGGGGTTCGTCCCGGCTGTATGTGAGGGGGGCGGGGTTCGTCCCGGGTGTATGTGAGGGGGGTGGGGTTCGTCCCGGGTGTATGTGAGGGGGGTGGGGTTCGTCCCGGGTGTATGTGAGGGGGGTGGAGTTCGTCCCGTTTGCATGTGAGGGGGGCGGGGTTCGTCCCGGGTGTATGTGAGGGGGGTGGGGTTCGTCCCGGGTGTATGTGAGGGGGGTGGGGTTCGTCCCGGGTGTATGTGAGGGGGGCGGGGTTCGTCCCGGGTGTATGTGAGGGGGGCGGGGTTCGTCCCGGGTGTATGTGAGGGGGGCGGGGTTATTCCTGGGTGTATGTGAGGGGGGTGGGGTTCGTCCCGGGTGTATGTGAGGGGGGCGGGGTTCGTCCCGGGTGTATGTGAGGGGGGGCGGGGTTCGTCCCGGGTGTATGTGAGGGGGGCGGGGTTCGTCCTGGGTGTATGTGAGTGGGGCGGGGTTCGTCCCGGGTGTATGTGAGGGGGGCGGGGTTCGTCCCGGGTGTATGTGAGGGGGGTGGGGTTCGTCCCGGGTGTATGTGAGGGGGGCGGGGTTCGTCCCGGGTGTATGTGAGGGGGGTGGGGTTCGCCCTGGTTATATGTGAGGGGGGTGGGGTTCGTCCCGGGTGTATGTGAGGGGGGCGGGGTTCGTCCCGGGTGTATGTGAGGGGGGGCGGGGTTCGTCCCGGGTGTATGTGAGGGGGGTGGGGTTCGTTCCGGGTGTATGTGAGGGGGGTGGGGTTCGTCCCGGGTGTATGTGAGGGGGGCGGGGTTCGTCCCGGGTGTATGCGAGGGGGGCGGGGTTCGTCCCGGGTGTATGTGAGGGGGGTGGGGTTCGTCCCGGGTGTATGTGAGGGGGGCGGGGTTCGTCCCGGGTGTATGTGAGGGGGGCGGGGTTCGTCCCGGGTGTATGTGAGGGGGGTGGGGTTCGTCCCGGGTGTATGTGAGGGGGGCGGGGTTCGTCCCGGGTGTATGTGAGGGGGGTGGGGTTCGTCCCGGGTGTATGTGAGGGGGGTGGGGTTCGTCCCGGGTGTATTTGAGGGGGGCGGGGTTCGTCCCGGGTGTATGTGAGGGGGACGGGGTTCGTACCGGGTGTATGTGAGGGGGGTGGGGTTCGTCCCGGGTGTATGTGAGGGGGGCGGGGTTCGTCCCGGGTGTATGTGAGGGGGGTGGGGTTCGTCCCGGGTGTATTTGAGGGGGGCGGGGTTCGTCCCGGGTGTATGTGAGGGGGGCGGGGTTCGTCCCGGGTGTATGTGAGGGGGGTGGGGTTCGTCCCGGGTGTATGTGAGGGGGGCGGGGTTCGTCCCGGGTGTATGTGAGGGGGGTGGGGTTCGTTCCGGGTGTATGATGGGGGGGCGGGGTTCGTCCCGGGTGTATGTGAGGGGGGTGGGGTTCGTCCCGGGTGTATGTGAGGGGGGCGGGGTTCGTCCCGGGTGTATGTGAGGGGGGCGGGGTTCGTCCCGGGTGTATGTGAGGGGGGCGGGGTTCGTCCCGGGTGTATGTGAGGGGGGTGGGGTTCGTCCCGGGTGTATTTGAGGGGTGCGGGGTTCGTCCCGGGTGTATGTGAGGGGGGCGGGGTTCGTCCCGGGTGTATGTGAGGGGGGTGGGGTTCGTCCCGGGTGCATGTGAGGGGGGCGGGGTTCGTCCCGGGTGTATGTGAGGGGGGTGGGGTTCGTTCCGGGTGTATGATGGGGGGGCGGGGTTCGTCCCGGGTGTATGTGAGGGGGGTGGGGTTCGTCCCGGGTGTATGTGAGGGGGGCGGGGTTCGTCCCGGGTGTATGTGAGGGGGGCGGGGTTCGTCCCGGGTGTATGTGAGGGGGGCGGGGTTCGTCCCGGGTGTATGTGAGGGGGGCGGGGTTCGTTCCGGGTGTATGTGAGGGGGGCGGGGTTCGTCCCGGGTGTATGTGAAGGGGGTGGGGTTCGTCCCGGGTGTATGTGAGGGGGGCGGGGTTCGTCCCGGGTGTATGTGAGGGGGGGCGGGGTTCGTCCCGGGTGTATGTGAGGGGGGCGGGGTTCGTCCTGGGTGTATGTGAGGGGGGCGGGGTTCGTCCCGGGTGTATGTGAGGGGGGCGGGGTTCGTCCCGGGTGTATGTGAGGGGGGCGGGGTTCGTCCCGGGTGTATGTGAGGGGGGCGGGGTTCGTCCCGGGTGTATGTGAGGGGGGCGGGGTTCGTCCCGGCTGTATGTGAGGGGGGCGGGGTTCGTCCCGGGTGTATGTGAGGGGGGTGGGGTTCGTCCCGGGTGTATGTGAGGGGGGTGGGGTTCGTCCCGGGTGTATGTGAGGGGGGTGGAGTTCGTCCCGTTTGCATGTGAGGGGGGCGGGGTTCGTCCCGGGTGTATGTGAGGGGGGTGGGGTTCGTCCCGGGTGTATGTGAGGGGGGTGGGGTTCGTCCCGGGTGTATGTGAGGGGGGCGGGGTTCGTCCCGGGTGTATGTGAGGGGGGCGGGGTTCGTCCCGGGTGTATGTGAGGGGGGCGGGGTTATTCCTGGGTGTATGTGAGGGGGGTGGGGTTCGTCCCGGGTGTATGTGAGGGGGGCGGGGTTCGTCCCGGGTGTATGTGAGGGGGGGCGGGGTTCGTCCCGGGTGTATGTGAGGGGGGCGGGGTTCGTCCTGGGTGTATGTGAGGGGGGCGGGGTTCGTCCCGGGTGTATGTGAGGGGGGCGGGGTTCGTCCCGGGTGTATGTGAGGGGGGTGGGGTTCGTCCCGGGTGTATGTGAGGGGGGCGGGGTTCGTCCCGGGTGTATGTGAGGGGGGTGGGGTTCGCCCTGGTTATATGTGAGGGGGGTGGGGTTCGTCCCGGGTGTATGTGAGGGGGGCGGGGTTCGTCCTGAGCATATGTGAAAGGGGTGGAGTTTGTCCGATGGTGTATGTGAAGGGGTGGGGTTCGTCCCGGGTTTATGTGAGGGGGGTGGGTTTCGTTATGGGTGTATGTGAAGGGGGGTGGGGTTGGTCATATGGTGTATGTGAGGGGGTGGGGTTCGTCCTGGCTGTATGTAAGGGGGGTGAGGTTCGTCCTGGGTGTATGTGAGGGGGGTGGGGTTCGTCCCGGGTGTATGTGAGGGGGGTGGGGTTCGTCCCGGGTGTATGTGAGGGGGTGGGGTTCGTCCTGGGTGTATGTGAGGGGGGTGGAGTTCGTCCCAGGGTGTGTGAGGGGGGCGGGGTTCGTCCCGGGTGTATGTGAGGGGGGTGGGGTTCGTCCCGGGTGTATGTGAGGGGGCGGGGTTCGTCCCGGGTGTATGTGAGGGGGGTGGGGTTCTTCCCGGGTGTATGTGAGGGGGGCGGGGTTCGTCCCGGGTGTATGTGAGGGGGGCGGGGTTCGTCCCGGGTGTATGTGAGGGGGGTGGGGTTCGTCCCGGGTGTATGTGAGGGGGGCGGGGTTCGTCCCGGGTGTATGTGAGGGGGGCGGGGTTCGTCCCGGGTGTATGTGAGGGGGGCGGGGTTCGTCCCGGGTGTATGTGAGGGGGGCGGGGTTCTTCCCGGGTGTATGTGAGGGGGGCGGGCTTCGTCCCGGGTGTATGTGAGGGGGGCGGGGTTCGTCCCGGGTGTATGTGAGGGGGGCGGGGTTCGTCCCGGGTGTATGCGAGGGGGGTGGGGTTCGTCCCGGGTGTATGTGAGGGGGGCGAGGTTCGTCCCGGGTGTATGTGAGGGGGGCGGGGTTCGTCCCGGGTGTATGTGAGGGGGGCGGGGTTCGTCCCGGGTGTATGTGAGGGGGGCGGGGTTCGTCCCGGGTGTATGTGAGGGGGGTGGGGTTCGTCCCGGGTGTATGTGAGGGGGGCGAGGTTCGTCCCGGGTGTATGTGAGGGGGGCGGGGTTCGTCCCGGGTGTATGTGAGGGGGGCGGGGTTCGTCCCGGGTGTATGTGAGGGGGGCGGGGTTCGTCCCGCGTGTATGTGAGGGGGGTGGGGTTCGTCCTGGGTGTATGTGAGGGGGGTGGGGTTCGTCCCGGGTGTATGTGAGGGGGGCGGGGTTCGTCCCGGGTGTATGTTAGGGGGGCGGGGTTCGTCCCGGGTGTATGTGAGGGGGGCGGGGTTCGTCCCGGGTGTATGTTAGGGGGGCGGGGTTCGTCCCGGGTGTATGTGAGGGGGGCGGGGTTCGTCCCGGGTGTATGTGAGGGGGGCGGGGTTCGTCCCGGGTGTATGTGAGGGGGGCGGGGTTCGTCCCGGGTGTATGTGAGGGGGGTGGGGTTCGTCCCGGGTGTATGTGAGGGGGGCGAGGTTCGTCCCGGGTGTATGTGAGGGGGGTGTGGTTCGTCCCGGGTGTATGTGAGGGGGGCGGGGTTCGTCCCGGGTGTATGTGAGGGGGGTGGGGTTCGTCCCGGGTGTATGTGAGGGGGGCGGGGTTCTTCCCGGGTGTATGTGAGGGGGGCGGGCTTCGTCCCGGGTGTATGTGAGGGGGGCGGGGTTCGTCCCGGGTGTATGTGAGGGGGGCGGGGTTCGTCCCGGGTGTATGTGAGGGGGGCGGGGTTCGTCCCGGGTGTATGTGAGGGGGGTGGGGTTCGCCCTGGTTATATGTAATCGGGGTGAGGTTCGTTTTGGATGTATGTGAGCGGGGTGGGGTTCGCCCTGGTTATATGTAATGGGGGTGAGGTTCGTTTCGGATGTATGTGAGGGGGGTGGGGTTCGTCCTGAGCATATGTGAAAGGGGTGGAGTTTGTCCGATGGTGTATGTGAAGGGGTGGGGCGTCCCGGGTTTATGTGGGGGGGGTGGGTTTCGTTATGGGTGTATGTGAAGGGGGGTGGGGTTGGTCATATGGTGTATGTGAGGGGGTGGGGTTCGTCCTGGCTGTATGTAAGGGGGGTGAGGTTCGTCCTGGGTGTATGTGAGGGGGGTGGGGTTCGTCCCGGGTGTACGTGAGGGGGGTGGGGTTCGTCCCGGGTGTATGTGAGGGGGTGGGGTTCGTCCTGGGTGTATGTGAGGGGGGTGGAGTTCGTCCCAGGGTGTGTGAGGGGGGTGGGGTTCGTCCTGGTTGTATGTGAGGGGGGGCGGTCGTCCTGGTTGTATGTGAGGGGGGTTGGGTTCGTCCCGGGGGTGCGCGAAGGGGGTGTGGTTCGTCCCATGGTGTATGTGAGGGGGGTTGGGTTAATCCTGGATGTATGTGAGGGGGGGGGGCGGTGTAGTTCGTGAGGGAGGGGGTGAGGGTCGGTCCCGGGTCTGTTTAAATCGGAGGGGGTGGTTATGCGTCCTGGGTATATGTGAGGGGGGTTAGTGGGGGAATGGTGGTGTCAAGGGGAGGGGGTGTGGGGTAGGGGGGATGTGTCCTGGATGTGTGTTAGACGGGGCGGTCGTTGTCGTTTTCCAGGGTGTGGAGGGGGGTGGGTGGTCGCCAAGCGTTTGTTTGAGGTGAGGGAGAGGGATGGGGTCCTTCACGGATGTGTGGGAGAGGGTGAGGGGGTGAGGGTGGGGGGGGGGTCCTACCCGGGTGTGTGAGTGGAAGGGATGAGGGGGGCGGGGGCGGGGGTCCGTCCTTGGTGTAAATATATTCCTGATCTTCTTCATATTGTATGTGAGTGGAGGTGGGTCAGTCCGGGAAGTGTGTAAAGGGGAAGAGGATGGTTATTCTGGGCGTGCATCAGGGAGGGCGGTGTGTGCTGGCCAATAACACTATGACATAACCATGTTGATCAGATATTTGTTTTATTTCGATTCTTTCGAGAAACTGTTTTCTGGCTATCATTGGTGGTGTACGTCCGGAAGACCACGCCGGAATATGCCATATATACCCACGCCGCAATTTTCCAGGTCGTGGTCGAGCCTTTGGCCGCTGTAATGATAAACCAGCAATACGCAGATTAGAGGTCATTCAATTACTCTGACAGAGATATTCCTTCGCTATATCATTATGGGGATCACACTATTATTATAAGCGCGCAACCTATGGAAGAATTTACATCTTGTGGCATATATATAAAACACTGCAGTATAATTTATTGTTTCATACAGTATATCTGAGACTGCAGCATGATATTTTTACTGCCAGGATAGATTTCATTTAAAAATGGTTCACGAACTCTATTTACGACACTATAGTAAAAGGATACCATGTAGGGCCTATCCCCGCCGGCTTTCATCCACGTACGTATCTGTGTATTAAAGGAAGTTGGAAAATCTTCGGTAAAAAACTATTGCGAAGCAATAGTCAATATTTCTATGGCCGGGAAAATGCAACAAAGTATTAAGTATACAACTAACTAAAGTGATCTTTTGATGCGTCAGAAATAGCTATAGATACGACAATAACATTAGCCGTAAGTTTCCATCATCCTTGGTCCATATTTTATTCGATTTAGAATAACATATTCGGTACACCAGCAACGGTTTACTTTTTCTTTTAATGTGCAATGATTCTGTACGAGATGACATTATGATATATTACTTTCACACCATATATCTCGTGTTTCAAAATGGTTTACGTGGACCAGTTACGCCATTATAGTGAAACGATACTCATTTCGATACTTCCCTACCGGGAGCCGGCAGGTCCTGGTCGTATATGACAGCTAACATCTGCGGTAACTGAAAGTACAATACGAAAATTAGAGAAAACACTTGTCCTTTATGGAGACATTCCTCCACTGTCTCCTTTTGGGGATCACCCCATTATTATAATCTCGCAACCTATACAAGAATTTATATCTTGCGACATATATGTAAAACACGGCAGTATAATTTATTGTTTCATACAGTATATCTGAGACTGCAGCAGGATCTGCCAAGATATATCTCACTTAAAATGGTTTACGAGCTCCATTTAAGACTTGATATTAAAATCCCATGTAGGGCCCACCCCCGCCGCAATTTTCCAGATCCTGCTCGCGCCTTTGGCCGCTGTAATGATAAACCAGCAATACGCAGATTAGAGGACATTCAATTTCTCTTACCGAGATATTCCTTCGCTATCTCGTTATGGGGATCACACCATTATTTTAAGCTCGCAACCTACAGAAGAATTTACATCTTGTGGCATTTCTGGGAATTTTTTTCTTGAATTCGTGCAATTTATGGCAGCACAAAATGACTAAGGCCTGATCATAATGCCCCTTGACAGCGGCGCTGTGAAACACTACGCGCTCACCGCTTGGCGGCGCCACCGGAGAACGATTACAAGGAAATCGCCGTATGACCTATCTTGGTATACTAATATCTTTGCTAACATAGAGCCGCGCTAGCCCCCAATACGGACTGTATTGCCGAGTAGAAGTTCCTTTCACATACACTGGTTTTATGTTCCTTGACGGTCTCGAAGTGGAGAGAAACGACGAAGGATTAGGGAAAGGATGGGGGAAAAGTGTGGGAACACCGGTCCCGTAATTTAAATGTGACTTTTACGGGTGTCATCGGCACGAGTATACGAGTAAATTATGATTGGTCACACGTCACGTACCTAATTTACCAAATACAACAAACAGAAATTAATATCTATAATATAAAGTTTCTTCATCATTTCTCTTCCGGTTTTCCGGCTGTCGATCGACGCTGTGTATTTGCACCACGGGCGGGGGGGTGGGGGGGGGGCACTACATATAGTTAGGTATATACATGTCTGCTGCCTGACTTTCTTTCTCGCAATCCCCGAAGCTGAAATCTACAATTTCTCTCGTTGCGCCCATCTGAGACTGATTTTTTGTTCTTGACTATAGTAAGCTTATATAGTCGGTTGATATCGAAAGTGTTCAAATAATTAACCTCTAGACATTGTGTCATGAGTGTCAGTGTTTATTTTATTTACCAATACCGGTTTGATTCATCTCCATCTGCAACGTGTCACTTCTAATAAGTTCGTATGCCAATGACTTCGTGCCTCCGTCCCCTCAAAATGGTGCGTCTTCCTCCCCTAACTTGGGGTCCCCCTCCCCCCCCCCCCCCGCCCCCCAATCCCTGATCGCTCGGTAGTAGGAGCAGATCTACGAATTTGAAAAGGGGGCCAGGTCAACTTTTATTCCCTAACCCCCCCTCCCCCCCGCCCCCTCTTGGATCCGCTGCTGAGTAATAAATGTACCGATCAAATTTCGCGTTTGATGAAGATGAAATAATCCAGTATTTGTTCGTGGTGGTAGAAAAGAAGGATTTCTCTATCCCCACCCCTTTCCCTCCCACATACGTATTTCATCCATATGATCAGGATAAACCGCATTCAACAATCGATTGAATTGTGAAAATCGGACCATGTGTGGAAAAGTCTGTCGAACCTGAATTCCATCCGCCTCACCATGCAAATACACTGTGTCGATCGACAGCCGGAAAACAGGGAGATAGGTTCCTACTCTACAATTGCGTAGAAATTTTAATATGCAAGATATTATATTTATGTTTATTGTATTTTTTAGATTAAATAACCCTCTATCATGCACAATTAACAGATTTTGGTCGATTGGGGATATTTCACTTCTAGATAGCGAAAGAATGAGAAAAAACTAGTTTGATTACTATTGCAATTTGTTTTGGGTATATCCCTAGGTGGCCCGGAAAATTGATCATGGAGAGATGGTCAGCTCTGCCTTTGGTAAAAGTGTGACATGTGTAATGCTTAGTTACAGTTACTGTTACCGTTGAACTAAGCTTAATTAGTAAGCTATGCACTATGCCGTTGCTATTATAATAGACGCACGAGTGAAGTATGTCAACCAGAGGGTTGAGGGTAATCCGAAGCACTGTGGGTGGCACTGATTCACGATATGTCAAGATGTTTGTTTTGCTGCAGATTGACTGCAGTGTTATATCGCTGATGGATATGGAGGCATTGGTGAAGTACATCCCCGCCTATGGAGATCGCCTGGCAACTGTTGCCTTTGCCAGGAAAGCGTGTAAAAGGACCGACGCACCATTAGGAGCACTGCGAAGCCCAGCGAAGTGTCTGAAAGCGACTGCCCCAGCAATCGAAATGCACAGAAAGACAGGCGTCGTGTGGAACTGGGGTGTTATGTTATATACTAATTTATTTGTATATAAGGTCTACAGGCCTAAGTACAAAAAGAAAACATACGTACAATCAATCAGTTAGTGCTGGCAACGCCGCTTATATACAAGGAATGTAACTCTTCTGCTTTTAGAATATATACAGCTAAGTTTGGTAGTTCATGTTCTAATTCCTCTTTAGATGCCCAATAGAAACTCCATGTGCAAGACTTTTAGACCACCCCCCGCATATACCCGAGCCATCCACAAATCCGAAATAAACATCCGGGGGCAGGGATGGGGGGGGGGGGTTGCAACGCCCCCCCCCTGGGAATTTGAACATACACTGAACATAAAAGGAGCACCCCCCACCCCGGCCGGGCCCCCCCCCCAGACTCGCCCCTGAACATCAGAGTAATTTCCAACCAGCGCTCATGGGCGAAGCTCTTAGAAATTATTAAGTTATAAAGAGTGTAATATAACTTTATAAAGAGTGTAATATAACTTTATAAAGAGTGTAATATAACTTGTTATAAAGAGTGTAATATAACTTTATAAAGAGTGTAATATAACTTGTTATAAAGAGCGTAATATAGCTTGTTATAAAGAGTGTAATATAACTTTATAAAGAGTGTAATATAACTTGTTATAAAGAGTGTAATATAACTTTATAAAGAGTAATATAACTTGTTATAGTGTAATATAACTTGTTATAAAGAGTGTAATATAACTTTATAAAGAGTGTAATATAACTTGTTATAAAGAGTGTAATATAACTTTATAAAGAGTGTAATATAACTTTATAAAGAGTAATATAACTTGTTATAGTGTAATATAACTTGTTATAAAGAGTGTAATATAACTTGTTATAAAGAGCGTAATATAGCTTGTTATAAGAGTGTAATATAACTTTATAAAGAGTGTAATATAACTTGTTATAAAGAGTGTAATATAACTTTATAAAGAGTAATATAACTTGTTATAGTGTAATATAACTTGTTATAAAGAGTGTAATATAACTTTATAAAGAGTGTAATATAACTTGTTATAAAGAGTGTAATATAACTTTATAAAGAGTGTAATATAACTTTATAAAGAGTGTAATATAACTTTATAAAGAGTAATATAACTTGTTATAGTGTAATATAACTTGTTATAAAGAGTGTAATATAACTTGTTATAAAGAGTGTAATATAACTTGTTATAAAGAGTGTAATATAACTTTATAAAGAGTAATATAACTTGTTATAGTGTAATATAACTTGTTATAAAGAGTGTAATATAACTTGTTATAAAGAGTGTAATATAACTTGTTCTAAAGAGTGTAATATAACTTTATAAAGAGTGTAATATAACTTGTTATAAAGAGTGTAATATAACTTTATAAAAAGTGTAATATAACTTTATAAAAAGTGTAATATTACTTTATAAAGAGTGTAATATAATTGTTATAGTGTAATATAACTTTTTATATGACATTGTTTATTACACTCTTTGGGTTCATCCTCAGTTCTGTTACTTTATTGAATGCGTTTTTAGTGATTTCACGGAATAAAGACTGTAATCTGTTATTGAAACGCATTCTAATTGTCTATTCAATAGACAAAGTTAACTTGCACCTAAACAATAACGTGGAACCAACAGTTTAAACATTCACCGCCCAATTAGTTCCAATCGACAGGCAGGATGCCAATGAAGATTCGAACCCGGCACGCCGAGGCCGCTCGCGTCCTTATACGGTGGCTCGATCCAACATTAACCACATACCCCACCCACCCTAAATTTTGCTTAGATATATTTTATTCTCATACATTTTACCATGGTGTATACCTTTTTGTTCATGTTTTGATTAAAAATGAAATATTATCATAATTGAAGCATTATACAGTTTTCACATTTAATAGTAATATATCCCGATCAGGGAGTATATTTACAAACATGCAGTAAATATTTACCATTGGTCCTGTTAAGGCACCGTGCATGGGCGGGACAGGGTTGGTCACTCGTCCGGTGATGATAGAAAGACCTAACAGTTCCGTGTATTGTTTTTCGTTTTTAAAATGATCATAAAAAAAAGGAAAAGCTTTTTCCAGAAAACAAAAGCGTTTTTCGTTTTCCAAACGAAAACTGTTTTTTTACGAATTGAAGATCGCTCTTTGTCGCTACATCCACGTGAAAAGATAGATATCTGTAACTTTGCAGGCCAATTTGCAATCCGACGATGATATGATACATGAATTATGATATTCGTTATATTTACATACTTATGATCCAGAGACAGTTATTACAAATATGGTAAAACTTACGGGTGGTGATGCTGTTGATCTATGCATGAACTCCCAATGTGTTTTTGATTGATCGCTATATTCCGCCTACAGACTTCTTCAGTTTTTCGGTACGTGATGAAATGGGAGTCCACTTTACGTAGGTAGGAGCTTTTTTTCGAAAATCCTACGCCCGGGGCAGGAGGGGCGGGGGGAGTATAAGATTGCATACCTTTCGCATTGAAAAATAACATCCCCTCCCCATGGATATCATTTCGTTTATTCCAAGGGGGGTTATTGTCAAGGGGGGGGGGGGTTGCTCTCTGAAAACTTGCGACCGGGGGGGAGGGGAGGGAAGGGTGCTCTCTGGTTAAAACTTACGACCGGTGGGGGGGTTGGGGTTGCTCGGAGAAGCCGACTTTAACAATGTATGTTCAGGTTCCCAAGGGGGGGGGGGGGGGTTGCAACCCCCCTAACCCCCCCCGCCCCCTGGATCCGCCCCTGACCCTCATATATGGAAGCAAAATCATGCATCCCACCACATTAGGTTGAAACAAGCATTACACTTCTCGGCGAAACTGTCGGAATTCATTGGGTCCGGTGTTAAAACCCCAACTATATATTTATAACAGTCAATCACCAAACGGTCTGTTTGACCAAACACGCGATGGACAGTATAAGTATAAACTTATAAAGCACAGTATAAACACAACCCAATACAATAAATACTGGTCACCCAGAATTAGTCCTGAATAAACTGCTCTGTTACAGTTTGTGCTTTTGTTTGATTAAAGGTAAGCTAGCGAAAGAAGTAATATAAATATACATAACACTAAAACATATATTAACACTTTTAAACAGAATTGTTTAAACTCTCTTTTCTACTTGTATTCCATTCTGTTTCGCTCCCTCAGGCGTCAATGGGCAGCCACGGCACCTTCCCCCGTCCCCCCTTCCCCAGCCGATTCGTATAACAGCCCCCCCCCCGCCACCCCCCTACTCCGGGTGTTTGTGTTACTACTATTGTGGTTGACCGGGACCTGGCATGACTCGACAGGTGTAAAATGATGCATCGACAGCGCAATATAGTGTAAAATAAAGCATGTCGAGTTTTGGCCCCGATCGCGTATCACAACAAGGTGCGGCCGGTTGACAAGGCTCGAGAAGAAGGTACAGGTGGGGTGAGTGTGATGGGGGGAGGGGGGGGGGGTCAAGCGTGGAGGCAAAGCATCGTCTAGGCGCGTTGGCTGGCTGCCTGGCGGGCCGGCTGATCGCGCTGCATGCGAGCGGCCTTCTTGCCAGGAGACCGGCGTGTCGATATGAGCAGCCAACGAGGCTCGCTGTACACACAGCCAGCGTGGGCCAGGACCAGCGAGTTGCGCGCGCCGGTCGGCCAGGGCAGGTGGCCGTTAAACTGGGTCTGCACACGCCGCCGCAGAACAATAACACCAGGAGCAAAGCTCGCCATTTTAACGACAGTATTGGCGACAAGAGAGGTCCACGCTTCATAATCCAAAGCATCCAACATACACCTTGGGTTTACAGGCAAAACGCCAAGGGAATTATCGAATCCACTTGCTCCGACCGGATAAAGTAGTGCGGCACCCCTATACATGTTCGGGCTAAAGATGCAGTTCAGTGTGTGGATAAGGATCGAGACTGACTGAGCAGCAGCGTTTTGGCACAGACTAACCGACTTTACCCTGTACCAAACACATCTATGTACAGTGGAGCCTGCCGGCTTCCATGAGCGTCAAGATTAATGCAACACTAATGAGACCTGATTATTGGCCTATTACCGGCACGCTGGAGATACTGGTCTACAGTGACTGTCGACAAGCCACGACGGTCCCCATTGTGAGCATTAAGGACCAAAGCATGCAACGCTCAGGTGTCGTCGCTCGTAGCTTCCGAGCGCAGATTGAACTGTATCGACCCACCATCGACATACCGCTATAAATTAACGGGCTAAATGTAACCGGCCAGGACTTTATGGAGAGTGTACGTTATACACTGGCCCGCTGGTTACTGCCATATCTACCATATTTAGTATGGAATGATTATAGTCACCGTAGGCACCAGTTAAATCTGGGTTTATAAAAACATCATTCAGGCTGCACCTCTTCATTCTGGATAACACGATGGATCAGGCCGCGGAATCCCCGTCAACGCTCGGAATATCGGAGACACAGACCGGGATGTCAGACACACAGACCGGGATGTCAGACACACAGACCGGGATGTTAGACACAAAGACCGGGATGTCAGAGACACAGAGCGGGATGTCAGACACACAGACCGGGATGTCAGACACACAGACCGGGATGTCAGAGACACAGAGCGGGATGTTAGACACACAGACCGGGATGTCAGAGACACAGACCGGGATGTCAGACACACAGACCGGGATGTCAGAGACACAGACCGGGATGTCAGCCACACAGACCGGGATGTCAGACACACAGACCGGGATGTCAGACACACAGACCGTGATGTCAGACACACAGACCGGGATGTCAGACACACGGGCGGTGTCATTGGCTCGCCGACCGCGACGGGCGCTCACACTGGGTCAACAAGTTGACCTCGTGCGTTCATTCCAGGAAGATGGGACAAGCGCTCGTCAACTGGCAAAGGACTTCAACGTGGGAAAAACACAGGTTTCTGCCATTCTGAAGCGAAGCGATGAGGTGATGGCCAAAGCTTGTTACGGCGACCTGCGCCGTTGCACCAGGAAGACCTACAAGACCAAGCATGACGTTGTCAATAAGCACGTCTGGCAGTGGCTTGCAGAAGCGCGCCGACGTGACGTCACAGTGACTGGCGCCATGCTGCAGAGAGAGGCCCAGGCGTTCGCCATTCAGATCCACCACACCGACTTCAAGGCCTCCAATGGGTGGCTGGACGCATTCAAACGGCGCCATCGCCTCGGTCCCGGTGGCCGGTCAGCCGAGCTGGACCAAAGTCTGCCATATGACATGCAAAGTCACAGCCATCTCGAGAGCTCTACTGGGTATCCGGGTGAACAATGTGACTCGCACGATAACCAAGCGTCACACCCGGTGCCGCAACAGTGTTTCATAAACGGATATGCTGTTTCTGGGAGTAGGGACTATGCCAATGCCAGTGTCAACGCCTCTCAGTGGCACGATACCCGAACGACACCGACCTCCGACAGCGAGGAAACCTGTGAGGCGTCAATGTCTTATCCCGCCAACACGGCGGATGAATTTAAAAGGGAGACTTCAGTTACTGACGCGCAGACGCCCGATGAAGCCCAGCGTTCCGTCACACACGCCGACGACCCATCGGCGTCCCACGTCACGAAGTACCGGTCACTCACCGTCCGCGAATGTTTGGCTTTAATCATGGCGTACGACTCTGGTGGTAAAAGTTGTCGCCAGTTGGCCAAGGAGTACAATATCGGCAAAACCCGGCTCGGCGTTTTGTTACGGCGTCGGGAAGAGGTGCTGGCATGCGCTGCCCAAGGTGACCTTGATCGAGTCTTTCGAAAACCCCAGTCTTCTAAAAATGACGTCATCAATGTTCACGTGGCTCAATGGTTACAAGCGGCGCGTGCCAACGGTTTAATGGTCACTGGACCTATGCTACAGCGAGAGGCTCAGGCACGAGCTCGCGACCTCGCGTTGACCGATTTTAAGGCATCCAATGGCTGGCTGCAAGGCTTTAAAAAGAGGAACGACTTGTTCCAAGTGAACAGATATTTGCACCATAAATCCTCTGTGAATCCTGCCCCGGACACGAAAGCGTCAGGAGAGCGTTATTCGGAATATGACGCAAATCTCGCGCCGGAATGTTCGCAATGGAATGACCACAACAGTGATCCCGAGGGATCCAACAGTCACCAAGATCAGGATTCGCCAATCCCGGCCGACGGACTTTCAATGAAAGAGGAACCCACGTCACCCTCAACAGCCAATGACAAAAATAGCGATAGCGACATGCCATGGTACCTGGCGGTGACAGTGAAGGAGGAACCAAAGTCCCCGAAGTCGGAGGAAAAATACGACACGTTTGCCGCGTCGGCCGTGGATGTCAAGGAAGAGAGTCAAGAATCCCCGCGCATTCCGCATGACTACAACAATCCAGACGAAAGGGCGTGGAGTACTCAATCCTGGAGTGACTTGCACAAAGCTGAAGATGCGATAGATACGTACGGAGAGACATGTGCCGGAGAACAACTTCCAGACGTCTCCGGTGACACGATGGATGGTCTGTCGAACACCTTGTCTGTGACCTCTACAGCAACACTGTCAGAGCGAGAACATTGGGGATCTCCTTCGGGAGACTCCGACGCATTTCCCGATTTCGACTTTGATCGGTCTGCGCTGGCGCAAAAACCACAGAAACCTCGTCGCAAACTGACGCCAGAGGAGCAGGTTAGGCTCATCCAGGCCGTTGACAAAGGAGGCAAGAGTCTAAGACAGATCGCCATTGGATTTAAAGTGCACAGGAGCCAAGTTGACCGTATCATAAGATACAAAGATCAGATTCTGGCCAGTGTCGCTCAGGGTAACCTTACTCGCAGCTGGAGAAAGCGGCGCACATCCAAGAACGATGAACTGAATGATTATATGGTGGAGTGGTTACATGCGGCTCGCAGTGGTGGCCTCATTGTCAACGGTCCCATGATACAGAGAGAAGCCCAGGCCAGGGCTAAGGAATCAGCCCTGGTGGATTTCAAGGCCTCAAACGGTTGGCTAGCGTCATTCAGAAGGAGAAACCAGTCCCAGTTCAGTAACATGTCTGAATCCTTCGGTCCTGGCTGCGAAGCTATGCCCAGCATGGTGACCACACGTAATCCCCCCAAAGCGTCGTTCACGGGGGCCTGTCATCCTAGCCAGACTGAGCGGCCTTCGGGTATTCGACTTGAAGCCATCTCGCAGAACGAAGGCGCCAACAACACGCAGTCGCGACAAACTGCTTCGCCGCAAGATAACTTTGTCCAGTATCTGTCCTTGCAAAGAACGAAACAATCGAATGTGACGCAGTCTGATACAGCTACCACAGATACTATTAGCGACATATCCCACGTTACGTTTCTTGCGTCTAATGTAAGCCAGACTTTATCTCCATCAACACGGGTCTTTGGACAACCCACCAGCACTTCTGCTTCTCTTGAGATGGTGGCTCAAACTTCGACGCAGGCCCTTACCATGGACGCAAGAACCAAGCCGACTGATGGCGCTTGTGTGTTGCGGTCAGAGACCGGCAGTGGGCAGAGTACGTTTGGTAACACGCCAAGTCCCACACCAGCACCTCAAGGGCACACACTGCGGCTTCCGTCGTCTTCCGGCCTTCACACTTCTGAAACCCAGGGACAAGTGCCGTACGCACTGACCAGTCATAACGCGCCGCACGGTGGCGTGCGAGTCGCGTCGTCACGACGTGCCTCTAATGACGTACCGGAGGTCACACGAGGGGCCGTGACCGGGGCTCAGTTTGAAGCCAAGTCGCAAGATGTGCTCCATACGTCAGATCCCAACGCCAAACCATTTGTAGCGACCCAGCCATCTATCAAACAGGATAAAAATTTAAAATCGACCACGTCACCTGATGCTTCCAGCTGGTACCTGGATCCTCCCACAGACTTTGATTTTGCGCGGGCGGCTCTGGTAAAGAAGCCCAGAAGACCTCGTCGAAAACTGAATTTGCAAGAAAAAGTTGTTCTAATCCAGTCTGCCGAGAGAGGGGATAAAAGTCTACGACGTGTGGCCAAGGATTTTGAAGTTCACCGGAGTCAGGTGACGCGCATTCTGATGCATAGGGATCAAATACTTGCCAGCGCCGCAAACGGGGAGGTCGATTGTAATTTTAGAAAGCGCCGCTCTTCGCCGAATGACCAACTGAACGACCACGTGCTCCAATGGTTGCTAGTGGCAACGCGTGAGGGGAATATTCCTGTGACGGGGACCATGATCCAACGGGAGGCTCAAGTTAGAGCATGTGAATTAGGATTATCGGACTTCAAAGCTTCCAATGGTTGGCTCCAGTCTTTTAGAAAGAGGCATGGAATTGGTCCCGGTGGTAAAGTGGCGACCTTTCATTGCCCAGTGGCGGAGTTCAGTGATGATGATGTAAACTATGATGCAGATAGCTATGAAGATAGTGAGGGAAGTGAAGCACCTTGTGATTCTAGCCAGTGCCAGCCGAAGCTGAGTAAAGCTGAGATAGAGGGGTCTATGCAAAGAGGACATGTATATGTTGAGTCCCACTGCACAAAGACGCCAGCCTCGTGTGCAAATGTTCATGCGCCTGAGACACTGGCAGCCGATCAAGGTCAGATAGAGGGAAGGCGCTCTGGCATGATGAAGACTGAGCCGCCGTCACCACGCCGTGTTGGGGTTGAGCACGGGGCGAAGTACGCAAAACGCCCAGACCCTGATGGACAAGGCACAGTGACTCTCAAGCGACGTGGAGTATGCTGGAGCCAAGCGCGATTCACCCCGCTTCAATGTGATGGATCACTTCCCATGCAGGCATCGTATACAGAACCAGGGAACGTTTTCAAAACGAAGAATGAAGTTACATACGGGTTAACAGATAGCGAAAACACTATTATTGGGCCACCAACCAGCTACCTTAAAAGGTTCCAAAAACAGAACGGGCAGGAGAGGAAATTATGGCAAGCAAAGACGAAAATCATTGACGAAGGTAAAATATTCATGCAGTTTTCCAGACATTCCCAGAGAGCGAAACACGTGACTTCCGGTCCGACACAGGTGCTTGGCAGGCAGCGGCATCGACACTTCAATGGCAGCATCCGCTTCTGCAAACATGACATCATTAATCGTCATGTCCTCCATTTTATGATGGACGCCCGAAGACAGGATTGTCCCGTCACCGGCCGTCTACTTCAGTGGCAGGCCGAGCTTAAAGCCCATCATCTTGGTCTGCGCGGCTTCAAACCCAACGAACTATGGCTGCAAGCATTCAGACAGCGCAATAACGTCACCGCTGGATTCAGGAAGAAATTGTAGGCGGGGATGCGGTATCGTACTATTTTAAAGTTAAGGTGGGAACTGGCTATAAAATGGCGTATTGACGTTCCCCGTGATATCAGATACTACGGTAAACTTTAGATGATACAAATCTGTATTCTGTTCTTTATACCCCAAGAGCTTGTTTTGCTACCGATTTGTGTTATAAGTGGTAAAAAGCCATACACCGTGGTTGTTATATTACGTGTAAAACTGCTCAGGCATGTTTGTCTAAAGAAATTTATTACTGATTTTAAATTTTCTATTGGCTGGAATTGTCCGTGTAAGTAATTTATAAGTAACATCACTTACAGCTATCTATAAAAAGATTGCTGGAAGGACGCCTAATTAGCTTTTCTGTTTGAATTGATATTGATGAAATAAATGTTCTATGCGTTTTACATTTCTTTCTTAACCTAAGTGTGATAACCACTTACTATGAATACCGCCCATTTTACCCCTATTTCATTGTCCCGCGGGGTTTCCTTGTCCGTATTACCTTTCATGTGCCCAAAACACAAACATTTCAAAATATAGACCATAATTATAGGCATATTGTGTAATTATTGTATGGTTTGCTTTCTGATCGGCTAATTTTTGCCGCCAAATAATTAGAATGTAAAATTGCATTGAATAATGACCTCAAAGGGGATCCCCGCTACACTTGCTCTAATTGAAAATTATTTCAAAATAACACGGGGTGAAAGTTAATGCGCTTCATGCCTTAAAAACATCGTAAAACACGAAAAATTCGTTCAAAATTATTATGGCTTCTAAGAAATCAAAATCGAATGAATTCGTCTGGTACGTTACCCGTAGCTAGGCTGGTCTAGCTGTTAGGCCGGAGCAGAAATGTGCAATTTCTCTCGATGTGCCCATCTGACACTGAAGGTTAGTTTTAGTTGGGGGTTTTTCTTCAAAATTGCACCTCTTGACTATATATTCCAGTTGATATATCGAAAGCGTTCAAATAAAATTTCAGCTCTTGCATATAAATTCCAGTTTATATCGGCTCTTGCATATAAATTCCAGTTTATATCGGAATTGTTCCAATAACTGACCTCGATATACTTTGCCATGAGTGTCAGTGACAGTGTCACAAAATCTCGCACTTTTCTCTCGCTCTCCATATATGCCCTCTATTACATTGACGGCACACCCCCGCCACTGTACTTATGTAGGCCCTACTAGCAGACTCAAACAGGCACGTAGAATACCGGAGGTCAACATAATTGAGCTTCGGATTCAGGCTCGTCAGTTTCTCCACATGGTGCAAATTGTGGTTGGGCCGCAAGGTGGCGCTGCATATTTGAATGGCGGTGGGTCGGGAAACAGGGAAAAGTCAAAAGACTTGTCGTAGGTACCACTTCTTTGCGAAAATATAACCGAAACAATTTGGTGTTGACTCACTTTCTTGATGTCCGAAGATAGAACAAGGTATATAGAATACTTAAGGACGACGATTGTACGCGTACACAATATGGTAAAAGCTGTTAGAAACTTTATTCACACTGTGAATGAAGCAGGTACTGAGGTAGCTTTGTCAACAAAACCTTCTACAGAGAAACTTCTCTCTGTAGAAGGTTTTGTTGACAAAGCTAGTACTGAGGTAGCCTCGGGAGACCCACTCTGTTCCGCTGGGGGGAACAGAGTGGGTCTCCCGAGGCTAGTACTGAGGTAGACCTGGCCGCCTGTCTCTTAGTTCCATCTCCGAAACCTAGTGCGGAGCCACTATAGGTTTCGGAGATGGAACTACATGTCTCTAACTTATCACAGGGTGCCGTTAGAGCCAGGCAGCATTTGCTGTCTTTGCGGTGTTGCAGCGCATATTGGCGTGGCTGGCGCTGATCGAATAAATTTGGCCAGAAAAAGCCCTGACATTGCAAGTTGAAATACTAAATCAAAATGTTTTCTATCCGCCAGGTCAGTAAATTGCATAAGGTTTCTGGACAAATGCATATTTAGTTGGATAGTTAAAAACCGTACACCCTAAACGCAAAAATATGCACTGCAACACCACACAGACAGCAAATGCTGCCTAGCTCAAATTTGCAGTTATTGGCTATTGTCTAGTTGATATCGAAAGTGTTCCAATAAGTATCCTCCAGACACTTTGTCATAAATGTCGGTGTCTATTTTAGATGCCTTTTTAACTACAAATTTCTGTCAGTGTCAATTTCATATGCATATTAAGTTACAAATTTCTGTTAATGTCTATTTTATATGCCTTTTTAACAAACAAAATCTGTCAGTGCCTATTTTAGATGCCTTTTTTAACCAAAAAATATTCTCTCAATGACTACAAAATTCAGCACTTTTCTTTCGCTCTCTACAACCCTGCCACTGTAGTAATGTAGTGCCTCCCTCAGGGCTATGAACACTTAAGCAGTGAACACACAGTCCATTTTTGATACGTCGCTGCAGGCGTCGTGCGTCTTTTGCTAACACAGATGTCCGTCTTCATGTCCACCGCCCAGCCCAATTTTCTATATGGAAGTTGTTGTTCCAGGTCAGTCCAGGCTAGTAAACCCATGGATTCTGGCTGAGTCAAAGTACAGAGCGTCATGTCATTATATATCATCACAGAATACACTGACACTGACTCCATTTGGCAACCTCATTAGAATGACAGCTAAGATGACTTGGAGGAAATTCCGCTAATTATTACCTTATTACTTACTTTCAATCTTTCTGAAATTGTATGATTTGCACCAAGTTCTAAATGCCTCCCCGTGCCCAGTTTCCATGTTCCACGCTGGCTTTAGTCAAAATCTGGGGTGCAAAGCCATCTGGATAACCTCACTCCTGTGTAACTGCTGGTCTTCCACCTTCTCTGCTTGCATCAAATTTGGTCCCAGACTGAAGTCGACGCAGCCGGAGAAGGACGCAGACTGGGACGCAGATGCGTGTGTTCGCTTGATTGAATTATAGTAGATCCCTTTAAAAAAGATGATGCACAACGCTCGCTCGACGATGGATGCAAAACAACGGACTGTGTGTGTTCGCTGCTTTAGGCTTTAGCTAGTTAGATACTCAATACACAGGCATCTGAGGTGACCTCACTAATAAAGGGGTGAGATGGATTCACAGTGGCCTCACTAATAAAGGGGTGAGATGGACTCACAGTGGCCTCACTAATAAAGGGGTGAGATTGACTCACAGTAGCCTCACTAATAAAGGGGTGAGATGGATTCACAGTGGCCTCACTAATAAAGGGGTGAGATGGACTCACAGTGGCCTCACTAATAAAGGGGTGAGATTGACTCACAGTAGCCTCACTAATAAAGGGGTGAGATGGACTCACAGTAGCCTCACTAATAAAGGGGTGAGATGGACTCACACTGGCCTCACTAATAAAGGGGTGAGATGGACTCACACTGGCCTCACTAATAAAGGGGTGAGATGGACTCATAGTGGCCTCACTAATAAAGGGGTGAGATGGACTCACAGTGGCCTCACTAATAAAAGGGTGAGATGGACTCACAGTGGCCTCACTAATAAAGGGGTGAGATGGACTCACAGTGGCCTCACTAATAAAGGGGTGAGATGGACTCACAGTGGCCTCACTAATAGAGGGGTGAGATGGACTCACAGTGGCCTCACCAATAAAGGGGTGAGGTGGACTCACAGTGGCACTAATAAAGGGGTGAGATGGACTCACAGTGGCCTCACTAATAAAGGGGTGAGATGGACTCACAGTGGCCTCACTAATAAAGGGGTGAGATGGACTCACACTGGTCTCACTAATAAAGGGGTGAGATGGACTCACAGTGGCCTCACTAATAGAGGGGTGAGATGGACTCACAGTGGCCTCACTAATAGAGGGGTGAGATGGACTCACAGTGGTCTCACTAATAGAGGGGTGAGATGCACTCACAGTAGCCTCACTAATAGAGGAGTGACATGGACTGGGAGTGACCCACAGCACTTGAAGGGGAGAAGAGGCAACAATAATAAATTAGTCTGCACATACCTGTAATTGTAATTTGTGTATAGGTGACCAGGTAAAATAACATGGTGTACATGTCTTGTAAAACTGAAATGAAGAGGTGGATTTTGCTGACCTATATAGGCCTTGACAATGTTGATCTAATCATGTTTGTGCCTTATCATGTCTGGGTTACAAAACGGTATTCTCCTTTTCAGTATGTTCACGAATGTCAAGTCGTATGAAAACTACGCTAGACACTGAGATGCAGACGGAAGTTACGCTAGACACTGAGATCTAGAGACAAGCTAGGCTAGACACTGAGATCTAGAGGGAAGTTACGCCAGACACTGAGATCCAGAGGGAAGCTACGCTAGACACTGAGATCTAGAGGGAAGTTACGCCAGACACTGAGATCTAGAGGGAAGCTACGCTAGACACTGAGATCTAGAGGGAAGCTACGCCAGACACTGAGATCTAGAGGGAAGCTACGCTAGACACTGAGATCTAGAGGGAAGTTACGCCAGACACTGAGATCTAGAGGGAAGTTACGCTAGACACTGAGATCTAGAGGGAAGCTACGCCAGACACTGAGATCTAGAGGGAAGCTACGCTAGACACTGAGATCTAGAGGGAAGTTACGCCAGACACTGAGATCCAGAGGGAAGCTACGCTAGACACTGAGATCTAGAGGGAAGCTACGCTAGACACTGAGATCTAGAGGGAAGCTACGCCAGACATTGAGATCTAGAGGGAAGTTACGCCAGACACTGAGATCTAGAGGGAAGTTACGCCAGACACTGAGATCTAGAGGGAAGTTACGCTAGACACTGAGATCTAGAGGGAAGTTACGCCAGACACTGAGATCTAGAGGGAAGCTACGCTAGACACTTGAGATCTAGAGGAAAGCTACACTAGCCAGTGAGATCTAGAGGCAAGCTACGCCAGGCACTGAGATCTAGAGGCAAGCTACGCCAGACACTGAGATCTAGAGGAAGCAATGACAGCTCTAGTCAGATATGCGGCGCAAGAGTGGAAAGATAGCGTGGTTAGATTAGTCGGCCATTGTAATAATTCACACAGAAACACGCATTCGTTTAGATATATGTAACTCAGAACATCAAATGGAGAGCAAGGGCATTTCCTATAGTAGAGAACGACCGATATTCGGTGGATATGTGCTTATCGCAGGCAGGGAAGAACCTTCTGAATTGGGGAACAATGCTATCACGCCAACCAGAGACGTGAACAAGGTTGATAAAAATGGACAGACTGTTCTCTTCAAAGCCATTATGCAGGTTTGTTCCCATTATGTGGACAAGACATAACATGGTATTCGTTACTGGCTGCTTATTAACCAAAATTGTCTTACCTAAATTATAGTGTATACTAACGTGATAATTGAACAAAAAGTGGCAAATAATCATATGTTTCGATAGAATATTACTTACTACCTACGAGACTTAACTGATGAGATACTTAGAGCGCGGGTGATATCATGTCGTCTTCATGGCTGTGTGTAGCGGAAGTATCCCACTTTCTATCCCCGTCAAGGGCGACAAAAGTGCAGTGGAGACGTGTCTGGAAAATGGAGCATCTGTCAACCAGGAATGTAAGGTTCCCGAATTCAACCTGCGCCTCCCGCCTCTATGCCTGGCCGTCCGACAGGAACACGTGGACATCACGCGACTCTTGCTGAATGCCGGAGCAGATGTAGAGATGATGGACAACTTCTGGTACCATTGTTTTCCCTTGTTCTCTTCTCATCGCAATTTCGTTTTTGATATTAATCTTAACGTAGTTTTCCATTAAATTAGCTGATGTTACGAAAACGATAATAACGCTGTCTGCGTGACCCTCGTAACTTTTCGAGATAGGTCTATATGGGGTTGCTCTATCCCTTGAACGATCAGTCCGCCTGCAGGCTACGGTGTGTGACGGTGGGACTCAAGCAGCTATGCGGCAACCGCCCTTTCAAATCGCGCGTGGCCATGATTGCATCATTTGAGTGGATGAGGAGGCGGACGGGCTGCTATGGCTTCCTGCCGTCAATTCAATTTGCTAAAAGAATAGTTCTCATTTGACGCCATTACTTGTAGGGGAAACCGTACATTTTGACAAGGCATAAAAGAACTCAGTTCTGCCCTAGTGAGGCAGTCTGTACCCACCAGCACTACTAGCAAACTCAGTGCTGCCCTAGTGATGGTCGGTCATTTGGCAACAATATTGCGACGTTGCAACGGCCGTCTGGGGTAGACAGACAGTAACGTGTAGTGCAAAGCCGGTGTGATACACCGGTAATGCTGAAACAATGGTTCACGCTGACATAGACCAAAAACTACAAAGAGTTGCGCAACTGATAATCACTGATCTGTTCTCTGTTCCCGAACCTCTAAATACTTGCAGCTCCACTCCTCTGAAATACGCCATCAACAGAGGTAATTCAAAGCTCGTGACACTACTTATTAGCTACGGATGCAACGTCAACGCCGGCAGCCCAGATCGCTTCTTGACGCCGCTGCATAGCGCTTGTGCGCGAGGAAAAGAGGATATTGTTCGCGTACGATTCTTTCTCTGAAATATTTGGCTACCTGATTTTTGTACTCGTTGCGTTATACAACATTATCTCATGTCAAGCTCCCATTATTCAACGGCAGTTAGTATATCGCGGCCTAACTTGACCACAAGTGTTTCGAACTAGTTCTTCAAAGTAAAATGTGCTGTCATTAGTTTGTCTATGCACAATGTGGAAAAAACAGTCAATGCTTCTATGGTCACTGTTTATGTGCTTAAATTGACTGCTGACGTCTTATGTTTTAGATTCTCCTTGGCAGCGGCGCTGTGGTCAATGTGACGGAGGCAACACAGCGCCAGACTCCGGCTTTCTTCACGGCATCACTGACCATCATGCAGTTGCTGGTGTCACATGGTCTGGACGTCAATCTCCGGTCACGGTCGGGAGAGGCTGTGCTGCACCACGCAATAACGAGCGCCAACGAGGATCTCGTTCGATACTTAATTGAGTGTGGTTCGGAGTTAAATAGTAGCCAAGTGCGCTACCGATTATCTACAGGCAACGTGCTGCAAATGTGCTATAAGCAGGCTCCCCTTCGGTTGGCCGTGGAGGAGACGTACTTCAACTTGTGTTACCACCTCATCCGGCACGGGTGCGATCTGACCTTCCTGTGCCAGACGCACGCCGATGATACACTGTCTCGTATTGTCAACAGTGGAGAGTTCGACTTAATCATGCTCACGGTTCACGCCGCTGGTAATTGGAACTGGACGAGCCTCTTACAGTACGACAAGCTGTCCAAGTTTCATGGTCAGGAGCAGCTGGATTGCATCTGGTCATGGCTCGTCTCCATGTCGTCAAACCCGTTCACGCTGAAGGCGCTGTGTAGACTGTCTGTGCGGGAACGTTTGCAGGATGTTTGTGGGGGTACAAGTGTAATGTCCCGCATTCACAGCCTACCACTGCCGCGGGTTCTGCAGCTTTATTGCGCCTTGAACAGGTTTTAGTGCCTGTATCATTCGATCTTTTTATGTATAATTTAATGATTCTCAAACTGAATAAAAAATTGAATATCACGTTTGTCACGTTTTTTCAAGTTATCGAGTCACACGTTTGATGTTGGCGATTAGAATGAAGCCAGTACATGTGCGAAGCCTCCTCAGCTTAGTTAGCAAGCAGACTGAGCTTCAGATCAGCAGGTCTGGGGTTCTGGCATGTCCATCTGGGGCATGTTTTATCCAACCCTATTTCATAATCCCGCAGTTCAAGTGTACAGAATTGCCGAAATTATCAACATTCCATTTTAGACGCACATTTAATCAATAAATGCAACTCTTGGTAGCAAACATGCTTAGGATCAAAGAAGTTTCAACATCAGCACTGAGAACATCAAGGTTGAGCAGTTGGTATCGGCTATATGGAAGATGGGTATAATTTGCAACTTCTCAATATTTACAGAAAAACGCTGCTGCAGAGTTTTGTGGAGCCTAAAGGGACGCTCACTGATAACAATTCACGAAGACAAGAAAGCAATCACACTATAGTTCACGATAACTACCTAGTGTGTCAGCGTCGACTGGTGTGTCAGCGTCGACTGGTGTGTCAGTGTCGACTGGTGTGTCAGCGTCGACTGGTGTGTCAGCGTCGACTGGTGTGTCAGCGTCGACTGGTGTGTCAGCGTCGACTGGTGTGTCAGTGTCGACTGGTTTGTCGGCGTCGACTGGTGTGTCAGCGTCCACTGGTGTGTCAGCGTCCATTGGTGTGTCAGCGTCCACTGGTGTGTCAGCGTCGACTGGTGTGTCAGTGTCGACTGGTACCGTGTGTCAGTGTCGACTGGTGTGTCAGCGTCCATTGGTGTGTCAGCGTCGACTGGTGTGTCAGCGTCGACTGGTGTGTCAGTGTCGACTGGAACCGTGTGTCAGTGTCGACTGGTGTGTCAGCGTCGACTGGTGTGTACACGTCGACTGGTGTGTCAGTGTCGACTGGTGTGTCAGCGTCGACTAGTGTGTCAGCGTCGACTGGTGTGTCAGTGTCGACTGGAACCGTGTGTCAGTGTCGACTGGTGTGTCAGCGTCGACTGGTGTGTACACGTCGACTGGTGTGTCAGTGTCGACTGGTGTGTCAGCGTCGACTAGTGTGTCAGTGTCGACTGGTGTGTCAGCGTCGACTGGTGTGTCAGTGTCGACTGGTGTGTCAGCGTCGACTGGTGTGTCAGCGTCGACTGGTGTGTCAGCGTCGACTGGTGTGTCAGTGTCGACTGGTACCGTGTGTCAGTGTCGACTGGTGTGTCAGCGTCAACTGGTGTGTCAGCGTCGACTGGTGTGTCAGCGTCGACTGGTGTGTCAGCATCGACTGGTGTGTACACGTCGACTGGTGTGTCAGTGTCGACTGGTGTGTCAGCGTCGACTGGTGTGTCAGCGTCGACTGGTGTGTCAGCGTCGACTGGTGTGTCAGCGTCGACTGGTGTGTCAGCGTCGGTTGGTGTGTCAGTGTCGACTGGTGTGTCAGCGTCGACTGGTGTGTCAGCGTCGACTGGTGTGTCAGTGTCGACTGGTACGTACCGTGTGTCAGCGTCGACTGGTGTGTCAGCGTCGACTGGTGTGTCAGCGTCGACTGTAGCCTGAAAACAAGACGTTACAGTCGTAAGACAGTTAGGGGATGGGACGACATAGTATGTCGTCCCATCCCCTAACTGTTTTCAGGCTACGTCGACTGGTGTGTCAGCGTCCAGTGGTGTGTCAACTTCCTTGTAAACTTATCAGTGTTGGGCTGGTGTTCCAAGCGCCTATTACCCAAGTAACCTGCTAATCGAAGGATTGTGAACCGTGGAACCAGCGACAGTGACTAAAGAGATTTAATCAACTGCTTTGATCGAGCGTCAGCAAATAGGTCGCCGCAACATTTTCCGGCAAACGCCTCAGAAGTTCTGTTTGTGTACAATTTTTGGCTCATTCGGTGCATACGATTTTAGTTTTGCTGGTAACAAGGTAAGAAATTAGTATTTGGATCCATAGCTTATTTGGGTACCAAGAACAAGTGAAAAGCAATCCATGCAGGGATTGTTTATCAGTTTATACCTATTATCGCTCACAAACATTTCAGTCACTCCTTTTCAATATCTCGGAGAAGTTGATGTGCATTTGATCATTCTAATTAATCTAGAGGCCCACTGGGGTTGCGCATGATATTTTCTTTAATTATCTATTCCATATGAACAATTTAACACTGATGATAGAGTAATTTCACACCTAAAATAATATGTAACATGTCTGACGTAATATGGTAATATATACTGTAAATAAAGTACTAATATGGATAGGTTCTACCTAAAAAATGCGAACGTATATTGATTAATTCAGGTATTCCGAGGGGATACGTCTAGATTAATATTTAAAATAAATCTCATTTTGACTTGCCATTATGCATATCTTTGGCGAGTAACTTATACCATATACGTTAGCCCTGAAGAACCCAGCCCTAGCTACCGCTCGGCCAGGGTCCTGAAGTGCAGCCTGCAAATCCTCAGCGATTTGAAACCCCTCCACTTTAATCCGACTAATACCACGTCCAATTCTTATTATATTTGCATTCTACATACCTTAAACTATCTATTTACGTATAGTTTGTTTCTTTAAAGAACTGTTGATATTTACAATACCGGCGATATTCCACATTTCATTCGTAAAATGCGTGCAGCCATTCGAAGTGACAAGCGGCAAATATATCAACAGATGGCGCTACAGGGCGGAAGCGGCAAATTCCACGGTTTTACCGGTTTACCTCATACAATTTGGCTAGGCGTTCGCGCTCGATCCAAGACGTGGTCATGTATCTCCACAATAAAAAAATTAGTGTCTTCTGGATGTGAAAATCGCGACATAATGATGACACTAAGATTGAATGAAGCCTTGCATTATACTGTGCAATCTTTGTGTCTTCGTTATATCGCGATTTCTACATCCAGAAGACACCCATTTTATTTTCTTGTAGATATGCGCGAAAACGTCTTGGGATCGAGCGCGAGCGCCCAGTAAAATTGTACGAGGTAAACCGGTAAAACCGGGGAATTTGCCGCTTCCGCCCTGTAGCGCCATCTGTTGACAAAGTTGCCGCTTGTCACTTCGAATGGCTGCGCGCGTGTCACGAATGAAATGCAGAATATCGCCGGTATTGTGGACATCAACAGTTCATTAAAGAAACAAACTATACGTAAATAGATAGTTTAAGGTATGTAGAATTCAAATATAATAAGGATTGGACGTGGTATTCACCCACAAAGTGACACTAGTCAGATTAAAGTGGAGGGGTTTCAAATCGCTGAGGATTTGCAGGCTGCACTTCAGGACCCTGGCCGAGCGGTAGCGAGGCCTGGGTTCTTCAGGGCTACATATACGTATTTGTAGTATATCATTTAGTTGCTTAGGAACTTCCATTGTGACATCATATTTATAACATTTTGGCATTACAACTACTCTGTATGATAGCAGCCGATGGGCGCTCTGTTTGAAGATTTGCAATGGATATTTAATATATCGCTGATAAAATAACTTTAATTTTAAGTATATATCTAGTGTTGACATTGAATAATTTATTTATTAATCGATTTAATTATTAAAGACAAGATACAAAGGGGCTTCGAACCTGTCTTTGCTTGAAGATATTTATGTATAGCTGTTATGTACTCTGAACTCGGAAAAAGGTCTCATGGGGGCTGTTATGAGAAATATAAGTCCTAAGCCTATATATGCTTGAAATCGACTTTAAATATACATGCATGTTACCTTAAAAGCTCACTTGTGCTCATTATTAGAGCCAAACAATACATGGATGTCAGATATAAGGGCTGCACGGGTGTTTAGGGATGGTGGGACAGGTGTGGGGGGGGGGGGGGAAGAGGCAGTTGTTATCTGTCATGTCTGTTTTGCATACAACTTCTCATCATTTCTATAGTACAGACAAAGCTCCCAGTTACAGACAGCAGCTGGAGCCTAGTGGAGGGGACCTTGTTAAGCTAGTGGGCATAGATATATACATGATATTATTTTTATAGCAGTGTACAACACTAATTAACCGAGTCGAGTATTTGACTGGTCAGTTGAGTGTTAATGCTACCACACTGGACTGCAGGTCTTGTAACTATTTCGTCGCACTACAAGCTCCATCAGATACACTACTTCAGTAATACGAATCTTTTATTTTTAATAATATACTAGACCTATTGCAGCTATATATAGGGCTGTACAGTCAGGCCAGTGTGTGATACAAACTTTAAGGCAGGTCTTGTAAGATAGAAAGTACACTCGACCGGCTGTGGTATCAGTCCCTCATCCAGTCTAGTGATACCCTCGACCGGCTGTGGTATCAGTCCCTCATCCAGTCTAGTGATACCCTCAACCGGCTGTGGTATCAGCCCCTCATCCAGTCTAGTGACACCCTAGACCGGCTGTGGTATCAGTCCCTCATCCAGTCTAGTGATACCCTCAACCAGCTGTGGTATCAGTCCCTCATCCAGTCTAGTGACACCCTCGACCGGCTGTGGTATCAGTCCCTCATCCAATCTAGTGATACCCTCGACCGGCTGTGGTATCAGTCCCTCATCCAGTCTAGTGATACCCTCGACCGGCTGTGGTATCAGTCCCTCATCCAGTCTAGTGACACCCTCGACCGGCTGTGGTATCAGTCTCTCATCCAGTCTAGTGACACCCTCGACCGGCTGTGGTATCAGTCCCTCATCCAGTCTAGTGATACCCTCGACCGGCTGTGGTATCAGTCCCTCATCCAGTCTAGTGACACCCTCGGCCGGCTGTGGTATCAGTCCCTCATCCAGTCTAGTGATACCCTCGACCGGCTGTGGTATCACTCCCTCATCCAGTCTAGTGATACCCTCGACCGGCTGTGGTATCAGTCCCTCATCCAGTCTAGTGACACCCTCGACCGGCTGTGGTATCAGTCTCTCATCCAGTCTAGTGATACCCTCGACCGGCTGTGGTATCAGTCCCTCATCCAGTCTAGTGATACCCTCGACCGGCTGTGGTATCACTCCCTCATCCAGTCTAGTGATACCCTCGACCGGCTGTGGTATCAGTCCCTCATCCAGTCTAGTGATACCCTCGACCGGCTGTGGTATCAGTCCCTCATCCAGTCTAGTGATACCCTCGACCGGCTGTGGTATCAGTCCCTCATCCAGTCTAGTGATACCCTCGACCGGCTGTGGTATCAGTCCCTCATCCAGTCTAGTGACACCCTCGACCGGCTGTGGTATCAGTCCCTCATCCAGTCTAGTGATACCCTCGACCGGCTGTGGTATCAGTCCCTCATCCAGTCTAGTGACACCCTCGACCGGCTGTGGTATCAGTCCCTCATCCAGTCTAGTGATACCCTCGACCGGCTGTGGTATCAGTCCCTTATCCAGTCTAGTGATACCCTCGACCGACTGTGGTATCAGTCCCTCATCCAGTCTAGTGACACCCTCGACCGGCTGTGGTATCAGTCCCTCATCCAGTCTAGTGATACCCTCGACCGGCTGTGGTATCAGTCCCTCATCCAGTCTAGTGATACCCTCAACCGGCTGTGGTATCAGTCCCTTATCCAGTCTAGTGATACCCTCGACCGGCTGTGGTATCAGTCCTTCATCCAGTCTAGTGACACCCTCGACCGGCTGTGGTATCAGTCCCTCATCCAGTCTAGTGATACCCTCGACCGGCTGTGGTATCAGTCCCTCATCCAGTCTAGTGATACCCTCAACCGGCTGTGGTATCAGTCCCTCATCCAGTCTAGTGACACCCTCGACCAGCTGTGGTATCAGTCCCTCATCCAGTCTAGTGATACCCTCGACCGGCTGTGGTATCAGTCCCTCATCCAGTCTAGTGATACCCTCGACCGGCTGTGGTATCACTCCCTCATCCAGTCTAGTGATACCCTCGACCGGCTGTGGTATCAGTCCCTCATCCAGTCTAGTGACACCCTCGACCGGCTGTGGTATCAGTCTCTCATCCAGTCTAGTGATACCCTCGACCGGCTGTGGTATCAGTCCCTCATCCAGTCTAGTGATACCCTCGACCGGCTGTGGTATCACTCCCTCATCCAGTCTAGTGATACCCTCGACCGGCTGTGGTATCAGTCCCTCATCCAGTCTAGTGATACCCTCGACCGGCTGTGGTATCAGTCCCTCATCCAGTCTAGTGATACCCTCGACCGGCTGTGGTATCAGTCCCTCATCCAGTCTAGTGATACCCTCGACCGGCTGTGGTATCAGTCCCTCATCCAGTCTAGTGATACCCTCGACCGGCTGTGGTATCAGTCCCTCATCCAGTCTAGTGACACCCTCGACCGGCTGTGGTATCAGTCCCTCATCCAGTCTAGTGATACCCTCGACCGGCTGTGGTATCAGTCCCTCATCCAGTCTAGTGACACCCTCGACCGGCTGTGGTATCAGTCCCTCATCCAGTCTAGTGATACCCTCGACCGGCTGTGGTATCAGTCCCTTATCCAGTCTAATGATACCCTCGACCGGCTGTGGTATCAGTCCCTCATCCAGTCTAGTGACACCCTCGACCGGCTGTGGTATCAGTCCCTCATCCAGTCTAGTGATACCCTCGACCGGCTGTGGTATCAGTCCCTCATCCAGTCTAGTGATACCCTCAACCGGCTGTGGTATCAGTCCCTTATCCAGTCTAGTGATACCCTCGACCGGCTGTGGTATCAGTCCCTCATCCAGTCTAGTGACACCCTCGACCGGCTGTGGTATCAGTCCCTCATCCAGTCTAGTGATACCCTCGACCGGCTGTGGTATCAGTCCCTCATCCAGTCTAGTGATACCCTCAACCGGCTGTGGTATCAGTCCCTCATCCAGTCTAGTGACACCCTCGACCAGCTGTGGTATCAGTCCCTCATCCAGTCTAGTGATACCCTCGACCGGCTGTGGTATCAGTCCCTCATCCAGTCTAGTGATACCCTCGACCGGCTGTGGTATCAGTCCCTCATCCAGTCTAGTGACACCCTCGACCGGCTGTGGTATCAGTCCCTCATCCAGTCTAGTGATACCCTCGACCGGCTGTGGTATCAGTCCCTCATCCAGTCTAGTGATACCCTCGACCGGCTGTGGTATCAGTCCCTCATCCAGTCTAGTGACACCCTCGACCGGCTGTGGTATCAGTCCCTCATCCAGTCTAGTGATACCCTCGACCGGCTGTGGTATCAGTCCCTTATCCAAGTCAATGAAGATTGCAGCCATCTTGAAAATTCTTCATGAATTAGAAAAAGCTCTTTAAAGCAATGGGCACATTTCTTTGGTAACCAAGGTGTATCCCTACGGTGGACCGAATACGCACATTACGCATCGGTTCACCGCCCGACACTTCTTTCATCCAGGTATGGGTGCGCGCGCATGCATTCGGTATGCCGATGTGTCCCATTCTAAACAGCATGTGGCATTCGGGAGAAGATGGCGGCTGATTGAAAGGTGATGAGAGTAGGTTGGTTCCAGTGCCCTAATATGCACCGGATGTGAATGGTGTGTGCATTTCATTGGAATAGGCATATCCCTATCCACACACTCGGAAGTTCCCTGTCATGTGTTGCGGGCCCGGAGCGGGATACCGAACCTGGCCCAAAGAAATGCGCCCAATGACATAAACGGGACATACACATAAACATGTTAGCATTTTGAAGATGACAGTGGAGTGCAATTAATAAAATACTGTTCAAAGCTGGTGTTGCAAAATTTATAATAACTTTCACAGCTTGCTGACCACAACACAGTGGAGCTAGACGACATGTTGACAATTACCTGTAATATTCATCCATTTTTTGTCTGTAAACCTCTGTCATATTTATCAATATACATATTTATATATAACTTATTTAGCGATTTCAGAAGTACTTGTATATATGTAATGTCATCTAACTAGAAGTCCTCCAACTTGAAGTACCACATGGCATGGTGACTTCCTTCTCATACCTATGTTAACTATGTCATACCTAACTAATTATCTTATCTTATCTTAACTTACATTTGATTGCATTATTCATAATTTACTGGATGATATATGCAAGGCATTCCTATTCTTATGCTAGGTAATTAAACAATATGGACCCTGAAGACATCTTTGAAGCCATCAAATGTTTGAACTGCCCTGAGTCACTCACAAAAACTGAAGGTCAGTATATGCTTGGGAATTAACATTATCTTCTAATTAAATTACAGATTTGAATGTTTAAATATGAAGCTATGAGCTTAAGCATGATTGACAGTCAGGAATTTCTTTTTGAACCCACTAGGCCAAATTCAGAACAGAATAGAACAGTATCATATTACATCTGAATAGAACAGTATCATATTACATCTGATCATGGCATTGGGTGAAATGAAGAATTTGGTGTGGTATTAAGACTCTAATTGCATGGTCACCCTCTGTATCAAGTGTTTGTTTGTTATGTAACAAGCTACATTTGTTTTCCCTTGGGGTGGCTGCTGCCAAATTAAGTGGCGTGGAGAATCAGTTTATGAAATGGGTGTCAGTAAACAAAAATGAAATATTGGTGTTTTATTTATTCAAGAATTTATCAGATAATAGAATATGTACTGGTAAATACTTTTGGAATGTAACTGTTCGACCTGTTGCAAAGATCATTATTGTTCAAAGGTAGGTGAAGATGCTTGTATATAAACCAATATAGCGTCTGTCGCAAATACAGCAATTGATCAATGTATGGGGATGTTTTTATGTCCTGAAGTTTTTGGATAATAGAATATGTACTGATAATAATAATATAATGATAATAATACTAATCATTTTGATAATATTCAGTGCCAGTATATATATTTTTTTCCTTCATAGTCGAGCGAGATGATAGTAATCCCCTTGACTGCCTCTTGGAGAGAAACCTGGAGAAGTTAAATCATCTGCTTGGAAAAAATCCTAAATATAATAGCCTACTGCAGAAGTTTCTGCATATCTTTGGAACGAGTGCACATGCTGCGCACTCAGCACAAACAAATGAGCTGTCTGGTGCAGAAGATGAAGTACCTAGCAATGAGGATCATACAGAAGGCTTAAGGTGGAGGTTTACCTCAGTAAATTTATGGCTACTGGGAGTATTGAAGGATAGTCTGGATGCGGCTGTGAGTTCTTACCGAGTCTCCGCAAAGTTGGATGAAGAAGCAGTGCGACCGAAGGGAGGGCCTGATCGGGCAGCTCCTCCAATGTCCCCCGACACTCTATCCTTTACTCAACAGAAACTCATCCTGACCTCTGTACAGTTCATCGTGTGCCTCGGCATCTCTCCCTGTCTGTTGCCTGGGGTTGGTTTGCCTATCGAAATGAGGTCAGAGTTTGCCAAATTTCTGTCCAGTGACATGTATGCAAATAGTGAGAAGAGTTTTGATAAAGCACGTAGACTATATAGCATCACGGAGGGTCTGTTGCGTTGTGTGCGCCAGCCCTCATTGGGGAGCGTTATCCTGTCACGTCACACTGGTGACCTCTTGGCAGCATTATGTCAGCTTCGCTTTGGGCCAGGAATGCAACTGAAGCCACAATCCCATAGCTGTCAGGGGAAAGGCGCCTCTGTCACCCCTCCTAATGCCATGAATGGTGACAGTTTACCAGAGGACACTGAAAGTGACAATGCACAAATACAGCAGCAAGTTATAGTAATGGAAGCCAATTCCTCAAGTAAATGTGGCACAAATGGCACGAGCAATGCACAGTTGGAGGTTGATGCTCTTACCCAGGAAGAAAGGAGTTCTATTGAAACGCAAATGCAGCGGTTACTGGAAAATATGTACCAGCCAGTGATCGTGAGGGAGTTGCTGGTGCTTCAGGGTGGCCCCCCTCCAAAGGTAAGTCTTAATGAGCAAACTGTCAGGGTGTATGTAGATACCATTTCTATATGTACGAACCTCCGTAGCTATCTGGACAGCTTTGAGCTTCAGGCCTACAGACGCGCCTTGCTGTTCGGTCTGCTTCGGACGCTAGTGTAGGTTTAGTTTCCAAGAGACAAATGATTTATCGCCCTATCCCTGGAACCCGGTGGCCTGGTTTAGCCTGTGTGTGTACAAAGGCTGCCTTAAATTGAGTCCCTCCGTGTCTCCATATGTGTGCGAAAGAAAATAAACCAGGTCATGATCGCGCAGCTACTAGTATCATAACCTTGAAATCAGTTTATCGCTTGAGTGAATGGGTTTTATAAGTAACGATGAACAAGGAACACTGTTCCCAAATCATTGGGAAATGTTTCGTACCATGGGTCTATGACCTAAATGGTACAGAATATATTCTACATATATATGTACGTATGTACAGGAACATATATACGTTTCCGATTGTATAAGCCTGGCCTGGAGCCATGTGTACTGAAAGTTGCTATTTGTTTTGTCATGCTTTCATACCTCTTATTCAATTATGTTCGTTTGTTAGCTGCATGCAGGCAAGGCAGTCCTGGTTCCATCGCCAGCGTGGCTGAGACAAGCATGCGGTCATATCTTGTCTGAAAGACTGGTGCAACCTGGTGGTGTGAAAAATGTACTCCATGGAATTCTTGGTACTGGTCAAGGTAAGATGATAATCTGTTTTCAGTTCAATTATTGTTTCATACAGTGTTCCGATCTTGTTGTATACCCACGGTTTCTTTGACGATATCAATCTTTGTCTCTCAATATTTCAGTATCAATCGGCTTCTGATCTGCCTATGGTGTTCACATTGTGTCCCTTGTATATCCTTCATTCCAGACAGTGGTGTTCCAAACTGGAAAAAGTGTGATGCGGCTGCGAAGATCATAGCCCACTGTCCCAAGCAGAGCAAGTCCAAGAGAGAGTATTACAGTCGAGTGGCACCACAGGTAAGACCACCATGGACAATCTTATCTCACTCACTGCGCCGGTCTGTTATATTCCGGGCTTGCATATTTAATAAATATTTTAAATAACAATGGTTTATTAGAATATGTTAAACGCCTTGGAGAATTCTGTCTGCAGTGCTCATTACTGCTTACTGTAACAGATATTGGGACAGATATAATAGAATAATAAATTTTTGATTGATTGATTAGATTTTAGATCTGATACATACGGAAGACCAGTTGGTGGCCGCTCAGTTTGTCAGGGTGGCTGTGAGCGCCATTGCCTTGTTACTGAGTACTCAACCGATCCTGACTGATGTCCACCTTGTGCAACCCCTACTCCAGCCAATGCTTCTTTGTCTCAAAAGTCAAGGTACGTTATGAACAGCGGAGAGGTAGTGAAACTTCTCACCAGGTAATATGAAGCGCGATTCCCCTCGTCCTGCGATAAGTGCCCCATTCTCCGTGGCTCTCGTGGCCACACAGCGCGCGTCCTGCAATAAGTGCCCCATTCTCCGTGGCTCTCGTGGCCACACAACGCGCGTCCTGCAATAAGTGCCCCATTCTCCGTGGCTCTCATGGCCACACAGCGCGCGTCCTGCAATAAGTGCCCCATTCTCCGTGGCTCTCGTGGCCACACATCGCTCGTCCTGCAATAAGTGCCCCATTCTCCGTGGCTCTCATGGCCACACATCGCTCGTCATGCAATAAGTGCCCCATTCTCCGTGGCTCTCGTGGCCACACAGCGCGCGTCCTGCAATAAGTGCCCCATTCTCCGTGGCTCTCATGGCCACACATCGCTCGTCCTGCAATAAGTGCCCCATTCTCCGTGGCTGACATGGCCGCACATCGCTCGTCCTGCAATAAGTGCCCCATGCTCCGTGGCTGACATGGCCACACATCGCTCGTCCTGCAATAAGTGCCCCATTCTCCGTGGCTCACATGGCCACACATCGCTCGTCCTGCAATAAGTGCCCCATTCTCCGTGGCTCTCATGGCCACACATCGCTCGTCCTGCAATAAGTGCCCCATTCTCCGTGGCTCTCGTGGCCACACAGCGCGCGTCCTGCAATAAGTGCCCCATTATCCGTGGCTCTCGTGGCTAACGAGCGCGCGTCCTGCAATAAGTGCCCCATTCTCCGTGGCTGACATGGCCACACATCGCTCGTCCTGCAATAAGTGCCCCATTCTCCGTGGCTGACATGGCCACACATCGCTCGTCCTGCAATAAGTGCCCCATTCTCCGTGGCTAACATGGCCACACAGCGCGCGTCCTGCAATAAGTGCCCCATTCTCCGTGGCTCTCGTGGCCACACATCGCTCGTCATGCAATAAGTGCCCCATTCTCCGTGGCTCCTGTGGCCACACAGCGCGCGTCCTGCAATAAGTGCCCCATTCTCCGTGGCTCTCGTGGCCACACAGCGCGCGTCCTGCAATAAGTGCCCCATTCTCCGTGGCTCTCGTGGCCACACATCGCTCGTCCTGCAATAAGTGCCCCATTCTCCGTGGCTCTCGTGGCCACACATCGCTCGTCCTGCAATAAGTGCCCCATTCTCCGTGGCTCTCGTGGCCACACAGCGCGCGTCCTGCAATAAGTGCCCCATTTTCCGTGGCTCTCATGGCCACACATCGCTCGTCCTGCAATAAGTGCCCCATTCTCCGTGGCTCTCGTGGCCACACAGCGCGCGTCCTGCAATAAGTGCCCCATTCTCCGTGGCTCACATGGCCACACATCGCTCGTCCTGCAATAAGTGCCCCATTCTCCGTGGCTCACATGGCCACACATCGCTCGTCCTGCAATAAGTGCCCCATTCTCCGTGGCTCACATGGCCACACATCGCTCGTCTTGCAATAAGTGCCCCATTCTCCGTGGCTCTCATGGCCACACATCGCTCGTCCTGCAATAAGTGCCCCATTCTCCGTGGCTCACATGGCCACACATCGCTCGTCTTGCAATAAGTGCCCCATTCTCCGTGGCTCTCATGGCCACACATCGCTCGTCCTGCAATAAGTGCCCCATTCTCCGTGGCTCACATGGCCACACATCGCTCGTCTTGCAATAAGTGCCCCATTCTCCGTGGCTCTCATGGCCACACATCGCTCGTCCTGCAATAAGTGCCCCATTCTCCGTGGCTCACATGGCCACACATCGCTCGTCTTGCAATAAGTGCCCCATTCTCCGTGGCTCTCATGGCCACACATCGCTCGTCCTGCAATAAGTGCCCCATTCTCCGTGGCTCACATGGCCACACATCGCTCGTCCTGCAATAAGTGCCCCATTCTCCGTGGCTCACATGGCCACACATCGCTCGTCCTGCAATAAGTGCCCCATTCTCCGTGGCTCACATGGCCACACATCGCTCGTCCTGCAATAAGTGCCCCATTCTCCGTGGCTCACATGGCTACACATCGCTCGTCCTGCAATAAGTGCCCCATTCTCCGTGGCTCACATGGCTACACATCGCTCGTCCTGCAATAAGTGCCCCATTCTCCGTGGCTCTCATGGCCACACAGGATACGTCCTGCAATAAGTGCCCCATTCTCCGTGGCTCTCGTGCCCACACAGCGCGCGTCCTGCAATAAGTGCCCCATTCTCCGTGGCTCTCATGGCCACACATCGCTCGTCCTGCAATAAGTACCCCATTCTCCGTGGCTCACATGGCCACACATCGCTCGTCCTGCAATAAGTGCCCCATGCTCCGTGGCTGACATGGCCACACATCGCGCGTCCTGCAATAAGTGCCCCATTCTCCGTGGCTCTCATGGCCACACATCGCTCGTCCTGCAATAAGTGCCCCATTCTCCGTGGCTCTCGTGGCCACACAGCGCGCGTCCTGCAATAAGTGCCCCATTATCCGTGGCTCTCGTGGCTAACGAGCGCGCGTCCTGCAATAAGTGCCCCATTCTCCGTGGCTGACATGGCCACACATCGCTCGTCCTGCAATAAGTGCCCCATTCTCCGTGGCTAACATGGCCACACAGCGCGCGTCCTGCAATAAGTGCCCCATTCTCCGTGGCTCTCATGGCCACACATCGCTCGTCCTGCAATAAGTGCCCCATTCTCCGTGGCTCTCGTGGCCACACATCGCTCGTCATGCAATAAGTGCCCCATTCTCCGTGGCTCTCGTGGCCACACAGCGCGCGTCCTGCAATAAGTGCCCTATTCTCCGTGGCTCTCGTGGCCACACAGCGCGCGTCCTGCAATAGGTGCCCCATTCTCCGTGGCTCACATGGCCACACAGCGCGCGTCCTGCAATAAGTGCCCCATTTTCCGTGGCTCTCATGGCCACACATCGCTCGTCCTGCAATAAGTGCCCCATTCTCCGTGGCTCTCGTGGCCACACAGCGCGCGTCCTGCAATAAGTGCCCCATTCTCCGTGGCTCACATGGCCACACATCGCTCGTCCTGCAATAAGTGCCCCATTCTCCGTGGCTGACATGGCCACACATCGCTCGTCCTGCAATAAGTGTCCCATTCTCCGTGGCTCTCATGGCCACACAGCATACGTCCTGCAATAAGTGCCCCATTCTCCGTGGCTCTCGTGGCCACACAGCGCGCGTCCTGCAATAAGTGCCCCATTCTCCGTGGCTCTCATGGCCACACATCGCTCGTCCTGCAATAAGTGCCCCATTCTCCGTGGCTCTCGTGGCCACACAGCGCGCGTCCTGCAATAAGTGCCCCATTCTCCGTGGCTGACATGGCCACACATCGCTCGTCCTGCAATAAGTGCCCCATTCTCCGTGGCTAACATGGCCACACAGCGCGCGTCCTGCAATAAGTGCCCTATTCTCCGTGGCTCTCATGGCCACACATCGCTCGTCCTGCAATAAGTGCCCCATTCTCCGTGGCTCTCGTGGCCACACATCGCTCGTCATGCAATAAGTGCCCCATTCTCCGTGGCTCTCGTGGCCACACAGCGCGCGTCCTGCAATAAGTGCCCTATTCTCCGTGGCTCTCGTGGCCACACAGCGCGCGTCCTGCAATAAGTGCCCCATTTTCCGTGGCTCTCATGGCCACACATCGCTCGTCCTGCAATAAGTGCCCCATTCTCCGTGGCTAACATGGCCACACAGCGCGCGTCCTGCAATAAGTGCCCCATTCTCCGTGGCTCACATGGCCACACATCGCTCGTCCTGCAATAAGTGCCCCATTCTCCGTGGCTAACATGGCCACACAGCGCGCGTCCTGCAATAAGTGCCCCATTCTCCGTGGCTCTCATGGCCACACATCGCTCGTCCTGCAATAAGTGCCCCATTCTCCGTGGCTCTCGTGGCCACACATCGCTCGTCATGCAATAAGTGCCCCATTCTCCGTGGCTCTCGTGGCCACACAGCGCGCGTCCTGCAATAAGTGCCCTATTCTCCGTGGCTCTCGTGGCCACACAGCGCGCGTCCTGCAATAGGTGCCCCATTCTCCGTGGCTCACATGGCCACACAGCGCGCGTCCTGCAATAAGTGCCCCATTTTCCGTGGCTCTCATGGCCACACATCGCTCGTCCTGCAATAAGTGCCCCATTCTCCGTGGCTCTCGTGGCCACACAGCGCGCGTCCTGCAATAAGTGCCCCATTCTCCGTGGCTCACATGGCCACACATCGCTCGTCCTGCAATAAGTGCCCCATTCTCCGTGGCTGACATGGCCACACATCGCTCGTCCTGCAATAAGTGTCCCATTCTCCGTGGCTCTCATGGCCACACAGCATACGTCCTGCAATAAGTGCCCCATTCTCCGTGGCTCTCGTGGCCACACAGCGCGCGTCCTGCAATAAGTGCCCCATTCTCCGTGGCTCTCATGGCCACACATCGCTCGTCCTGCAATAAGTGCCCCATTCTCCGTGGCTCTCGTGGCCACACAGCGCGCGTCCTGCAATAAGTGCCCCATTCTCCGTGGCTGACATGGCCACACATCGCTCGTCCTGCAATAAGTGCCCCATTCTCCGTGGCTAACATGGCCACACAGCGCGCGTCCTGCAATAAGTGCCCTATTCTCCGTGGCTCTCATGGCCACACATCGCTCGTCCTGCAATAAGTGCCCCATTCTCCGTGGCTCTCGTGGCCACACATCGCTCGTCATGCAATAAGTGCCCCATTCTCCGTGGCTCTCGTGGCCACACAGCGCGCGTCCTGCAATAAGTGCCCTATTCTCCGTGGCTCTCGTGGCCACACAGCGCGCGTCCTGCAATAAGTGCCCCATTTTCCGTGGCTCTCATGGCCACACATCGCTCGTCCTGCAATAAGTGCCCCATTCTCCGTGGCTAACATGGCCACACAGCGCGCGTCCTGCAATAAGTGCCCCATTCTCCGTGGCTCACATGGCCACACATCGCTCGTCCTGCAATAAGTGCCCCATTCTCCGTGGCTCACATGGCCACACATCGCTCGTCCTGCAATAAGTGCCCCATTCTCCGTGGCTCACATGGCCACACATCGCTCGTCCTGCAATAAGTGCCCCATTCTCCGTGGCTCACATGGCCACACATCGCTCGTCCTGCAATAAGTGTCCCATTCTCCGTGGCTCTCATGGCCACACAGCATACGTCCTGCAATAAGTGCCCCATTCTCCGTGGCTCTCGTGGCCACACAGCGCGCGGCCTGCAATAAGTGCCCCATTTTCCGTGGCTCTCATGGCCACACATCGCTCGTCCTGCAATAAGTGCCCCATTCTCCGTGGCTCTCGTGGCCACACAGCGCGCGTCCTGCAATAAGTGCCCCATTCTCCGTGGCTCACATGGCCACACATCGCTCGTCCTGCAATAAGTACCCCATTCTCCGTGGCTCACATGGCCACACATCGCTCGTCCTGCAATAAGTGCCCCATGCTCCGTGGCTGACATGGCCACACATCGCTCGTCCTGCAATAAGTGCCCCATTCTCCGTGGCTCACATGGCCACACATCGCTCGTCCTGCAATAAGTGCCCCATGCTCCGTGGCTGACATGACCACACATCGCTCGTCCTGCAATAAGTGCCCCATTCTCCGTGGCTCACATGGCCACACATCGCTCGTCCTGCAAAAAGTGCCCCATTCTCCGTGGCTCTCATGGCCACACATCGCTCGTCCTGCAATAAGTGCCCCATTCTCCGTGGCTGACATGGCCACACATCGCTCGTCCTGCAATAAGTGCCCCATTCTCCGTGGCTGACATGGCCACACATCGCACGTCCTGCAATAAGTGCCCCATTCTCCGTGGCTCTCATGGCCACACACCGCTCGTCCTGCAATCAGTGCCCCATTCTCCGTGGCTCACATGGCCACACATCGCTCGTCCTGCAATAAGTGCCCCATTCTCCGTGGCTGACATGGCCACACAGCGCTCGTGCTGCAATAAGTGCCCCATTCTCCGTGGCTGACATGGCCACACAGCGCTCGTGCTGCAATAAGTGCCCCATTCTCCGTGGGTCTCGTGGCCACACAGCGCGCGTCCTGCAATAAGTGCCCCATTCTCCGTGGCTGACATGGCCACACAGCGCGCGTCCTGGAATAAGTGCCCCATTCTCCGTGGCTGACATGGCCACACATCGCACGTCCTGCAATAAGTGCCCCATACTCCGTGGCTGACATGGCCACACATCGCTCGTGCTGCAATAAGTGCCGCGTTAAATCAGTAAACAAAACTTGGTCGAATTTGTTTGGGCTTTTAAAAGAATAGTCTTCTATACGTATAAATTAATAACTGGTAAATATCATATTGATGTAGATCTGGATAATAATGTTATCAGTTTGGTTTTGGGTTATCAACCGTTTATTTTCTTTGTCAGAGTTCCCGGAAGTGGAGAGTCCGCTTGTCCTTGTTGAAGAGCCCACTCTCACTGCCTTCCTGAACGATATTCATAAGGTGGGGTGTGCTGATTATTTGTTGGTATATAGATACTTTCACTGGCATTAAACCGCCCTCAGCTGATCATAGTATGGATATCATTGCCAGAATAAGTAACCATCTACTTTTATTGATACACTGACCTTCTTTTAATTTAAAGTATATGGTATTGTCTCTAATGCTAGAATTACATGAAGGAACGCTAAGTCTCTTCTTCGCGGTTACCACAAATACAGAATTTGTGACCTGAAGTTGTTGATGGATCCTGGCCGATATTACCCCCCGACTTGGGGTTCCCCGGTTATGATAGCGGCCGATATGTCTTCCCCAGGTTTGTGTGACCGGAGCAGAGCCCAGCAGCGCCGTCGTGGGTGTCCTGGCTCCCATTCTCCACTCCCTCTTCAGACTCTACTGCTTCGCCTCACAAGGCGTCACACATTTGAGGTTCATGTCTTCTCTTTACCCCTGTAACTATGACTCTATGATGGGGCATTCTTTGGGGCAAGCTTTCAATTTCCATCAGTGTCGTACTGTGTATATTTCTTTCTTATTCTGTAGCTTCGATTGTTCGTGCATGTTACCATCGAATCCATACGCCATATCCGTACGTTTAAAAGTTTGATCTACCGGAAGGCAAGCGACGCTTAGATTAGTCATCAATGGCAAGTGGCACTAAATTGTAAACTAGTTAAAAACAAAATGTGTCTCCGATCATTGAACCTTTGATAATATTCTACTGTCAATTGGTTTAACGTGGCCTGACCGGGTGTAGTACAGGACGTGTTGACCTGTGTATATGTTGACACGGTGTGGGACGTGTTCAGTGTGTTGACCTGTGTATGTGTTGACACGGTGCCGGACGTGTTCACTGTGTTGACCTGTGTATGTGTTGACACGGTGCAGGACGTGTTCAGTGTGTTGACCTGTGTATGTGTTGACACGGTGCCGGACGTGTTCACTGTGTTGACCTGTGTATGTGTTGACACGGTGCAGGACGTGTTCAGTGTGTTGACCTGTGTATGTGTTGACACGGTGCCGGACGTGTTCACTGTGTTGACCTGTGTATGTGTTGACATGGTGCAGGACGTGTTCAGTGTGTTGACCTGTGTATGTGTTGACACGGTGCCGGACGTGTTCACTGTGTTGACCTGTGTATGTGTTGACATGGTGCAGGACGTGTTCAGTGTGTTGACCTGTGTATGTGTTGACACGGTGCCGGACGTGTTCACTGTGTTGACCTGTGTATGTGTTGACACGGTGCAGGACGTGTTCAGTGTGTTGACCTGTGTATGTGTTGACACGGTGCCGGACGTGTTCACTGTGTTGACCTGTGTATGTGTTGACATGGTGCAGGACGTGTTCAGTGTGTTGACCTGTGTATGTGTTGACACGGTGCCGGACGTGTTCACTGTGTTGACCTGTGTATGTGTTGACATGGTGCAGGACGTGTTCAGTGTGTTGACCTGTGTATGTGTTGACACGGTGCCGGACGTGTTCACTGTGTTGACCTGTGTTTGTGTTTACACGGTACAGGACGTGTTCAGTGTGTTGACCTGTGTATGTGTTGACACGGTACAGGACGTGTTCAGTGTGTTGACCTGTGTATGTGTTGACACGGTACAGGACGTGTTCAGTGTGTTGACCTGTGTATGTGTTCACACGGTACAGGACGTGTTCAGTGTGTTGACCTGTGTATGTGTTGACACGGTACAGGACGTGTTCACTGTGTTGACCTGTGTATGTGTTGACACGGTACAGGACGTGTTCAGTGTGTTGACCTGTGTATGTGTTCACACGGTACAGGACGTGTTCAGTGTGTTGACCTGTGTATGTGTTCACACGGTACAGGACGTGTTCAGTGTGTTGACACGGTACAGAACGTGTTCAGTGTGTTGACCTGTGTATGTGTTGACACGGTACAGAACGTGTTCAGTGTGTTGACCTGTGTATGTGTTTACACGGTGCAGGACGTGTTCAGTGTGTTGAAATATGTTTACACGGTGCAGGACGTGTTCACTGTGTTGACCTGTGTTTGTGTTTACACGGTGCAGGACGTGTTCACTGTGTTGAAATATGTTTACACGGTGCAGGACGTGTTCACTGTGTTGACCTGTGTTTGTGTTTACACGGTGCAGGACGTGTTCACTGTGTTGACCTATGTATGTGTTTACACGGTGCAGGACGTGTTCACTGTGTTGACCTGTGTATGTGTTTGCACGGTACATGACGTGTTCAGTGTGTTGACCTGTGTATGTGTTGACACGGTGCAGGACGTGTTCAGTGTGTTGACCTGTGTATGTGTTGACACGGTACAGGACGTGTTCAGTGTGTTGACCTGTGTATGTGTTGACATGGTGCAGGACGTGTTCAGTGTGTTGACCTGTGTATGTGTTTACACGGTGCAGGACGGGTTCACTGTGTTGACCTGTGTATGTGTTTACACGGTGCAGGACGTGTTCAGTGTGTTGACCTGTGTATGTGTTGACACGGTACAGGACGTGTTCAGTGTGTTGACCTGTGTATGTGTTGACACGGTGCAGGACGTGTTCAGTGTGTTGAAATATGTTTACACGGTGCAGGACGTGTTCACTGTGTTGACCTGTGTTTGTGTTTACACGGTGCAGGACGTGTTCACTGTGTTGAAATATGTTTACACGGTGCAGGACGTGTTCACTGTGTTGACCTGTGTTTGTGTTTACACGGTGCAGGACGTGTTCACTGTGTTGAAATATGTTTACACGGTGCAGGACGTGTTCACTGTGTTGACCTGTGTTTGTGTTTACACGGTGCAGGACGTGTTCACTGTGTTGACCTATGTATGTGTTTACACGGTGCAGGACGTGTTCACTGTGTTGATCTGTGTATGTGTTTACACGGTGCAAGACGTGTTCACTGTGTTGACCTGTGTATGTGTTTACACGGTGCAGGACGTGTTCAGTGTGTTGACCTGTGTATGTGTTTACACGGTGCAGGACGTTGGTGGAGGACCTGCTGCTCGCCTTCCTGTCGCGGTCCAGCCGGGCGGTGACCCTCAACACCTTACAGCTCTTCGCCTTCGGTCACATGGACAGCCACACGTGCCCCGATACGCAGGTTCTCTCCCCGCGAGTGGCGTTCTCACCGGGAAGCTGCGGGGGACTGGAGATCATACTCCAGCCCACTCACTGGCAGCTGTGGGTACTACCTTCAAATATCGCTATTATTTGTTGTTGTACATGTATATTTTGTCGCCTTAAAAATAACCCTTTAAAAAGTACTACAAGGCGTTATGTACTTTGTATTTACTGTCATATCTTTATTAGCATTTTGTGACAATAAATAATCGATAATATCCAAACTACCGGTAATAGTTGCTTAATATTGGTGCATGACAAATGGAATGCGATTGCCATACGCCCAACGTGGAGATGGAACATGACATAAACTTAATGATTATAGAGCCATATGTCTAGGTCTGTGCTCTGTTCGTTCGTTAATTGTCTGGATAATATCTGGATAAAGTCTTCGAAGAATCATTACTTGAAAATGAGACCCACATGGCTTTTCTCCAAAGCATTACGAAGTTGCAGGAGAAACGCTCAGTTTTGTGAACATCTGCTACTGCGTAAAACATGGACGGATGTTTTATATAGCGTCTACATATAATGTTTCACAGATTAAGGTGATGTTATTGCCTCTAGGGAGACGCTGTCGGGCGACTGGGAACAGACTGCAATTGCTGTTGTAGAAATACTCATGAAGCTGAAGACTGACGCAATTACTGCTGAATTCTTCATACTAAACCTTAAGGTATGATACAAACCTATAACCCTTAAAAAGAATACTTAATCCCTCTTGTGAGATTCATTGGAAACACCCGTTCAACGTCTTTTAATCGGTCAGTTCTATCTCTTTTCAACTCGTTCACTATATTCGCACGGAAACTATTTGCCGCCTCGTTTTCTAATTTGACACGAAATGACAAGCCCAAAATCAGCTTATATTTGTCAACGAGAACCAAAAAAGACCCAACAGAATTTGGCGTGCTCACAGTCCTGTTGTCAAAAGAATTCACATGATGCCAACATTATGAGTTTCACGCAAAGGAAGCAGACAAGTTTCGCTATGGCCGTCGCTCTGTTTACCTTGTCATCTGTCATGTCTGTGGGCGATAGTATTGCTGGTATTTTGGGCAGGGGGGTAAGGTTGTGTCAATGTCCAGCCGTAACTTGAATTAAGCTTACATGTGTTTATAGTTTTTCTCATATGTACGAACATTGAAGCTACAAACTCATTCCTTCTGCATTGCTTTTGCTCTGAGACGCTAAAATTACTGTTAGTATAGAAACTTTGAATGGGCATATAATGCTCTGTCCCTTTTCTAGTGCCTGATATTAGTCTCTTCCGTGGGCCTACTTCTTTTAACGAATGAAAACGCAGCAATATGACCTTCACCTTACGACGTCATAAAAAGGCGGTTGTCTACACACTTTCGTCTGCTATACTTTATGCTAGAGACTATCGTGTTGTGCTGTTATTAAACAAGATACACTTTCAAGTAGGTTAAAATCACAAGGGTCTCGTGTAATGGAGCAAATAAATACATAAATCGTGGCTGCAAATGGTGCAGGGACAAAAATATTTACGAAAGCGAGGCGGCAGATATTAAACGCGCCGACTATATTTTATTTGTGAGCTAACCGCTGGAACAGATACCGACATGTTTCTTCAGCTAAGACTGGTTATATTATGGTCGTCATCCTGATAAATAATGATGTAAACTAATCGACCCAATATGGTACGGTATTGTATCGTACATCGTGGCTTTCTTTCAGCTTCTGACGGAGCTCGTGTCCAGCGAAGTGGAGAGCGGCGGTCCGGTGGACGCCTGGGAGACCACGGCGTCTGTGGTGGAGGGCAAGATGCTGCTCTACGCCGAGGAGGAGGAGGCGCAGACTGTGTGCGCCTTGGAGAGGAACCTGACCATCCTGACACTGCTGGGTCACATGTGCGATGACTTAGGCCATGCCTGTTTTAAAAGTGCCTCCCACATTCTGGACTTTGTCCATGTGAGTTTGCGATCTGCACATTATTTACCTATTTGTACACTGTTGATCACGGCACGGACAGATGCCATAAGAATGCACCCTTTCATTTGGAATTGAGACAGCATTTGACTTATGTCACAAATATATGGTGGGTTTTGAGTTTAATGTTATGGGGATTACAATTGTGGGATACAAAGATATAGTTGCTCTTTTCCTTACAATTGGGGAAAGGGTAATTGTCGGGGAAGGTGTCCTGGATAAAGGAAACTGTCATAAATGTTGAGTAAACAGCGGCATTAGCAAGGAAACAGTATAAATAAAAATACTACTTCAATAATTGTAAAAACAGGGCTGTAAATGCAGCTCTATGATGACCGATGTTTAAATCCTCACCAACCGGAGCCGTTGTGATGATCTACAGGTGACCTTGGAAAGAGCTATCAAGGTCCTGGCGACAACGGAGGACGAGGTGTTTGGTGCTTTCGAAAGCGAGACCATGACCATGGCCTTAGGTCTCCTCACAGCCGTCCTGACCGAAGAGGAAACCAAGGTCCACTCTATCCTCATAATGCATCTCACCCTACTCCCCCCCCCTCTCCCTTTCGTCCGAAACTTACACCACTCTACCCGTCTCCTCTCCATCCTACACCACACTCTCCCATCCTTCACCACACTCTCCCTCTCCTACACCACACTCTCCCCATCCTACACCACACTATCCCCATCATACACCACACTCTCCCCATCATACACGACACTTTCCCCATCCTACACCACACTCTCCCCTTCCTACACCACTCTCACCATCCTACACCACACTCTCCCCATCCTACACCACACTCTCCCCTTCCTACACCACTCTCCCCATCCTACACCACACTCTCCCCATCCTACACCATACTCTCCCCATCCTACACCACACTATCCCCATCATACACCACACTCTCCCCATCATACACCACACTCTCCCCATCCTACACCACACTCTCCCCTTCCTACACTACTCTCCCCATCCTACACCACACTCTCCCCATCCTACACCATACTCTCCCCATCCTACACCACACTATCCCCATCATACACCACACTCTCCCCATCCTACACCACACTCTCCCCATCCTACACCACACTCTCCCCATCCTACACCACACTATCCCCATCATACACCACACTCTCCCCATCATACACCACACTCTCCCCATCCTACACCACACTCTCCCCTTCCTACACCACTCTCCCCATCCTACACCACACTCTCCCCATCCTACACCACACTATCCCCATCATACACCACACTCTCCCCATCATACACCACACTCTCCCCATCCTACACCACACTCTCCCCTTCCTACACTACTCTCCCCATCCTACACCACACTCTCCCCATCCTACACCATACTCTCCCCATCATACACCACACTCTCCCCATCATACACGACACTCTCACCATCCTACACCACACTCTCCCCATCCTACACCACACTCTCCTCATCCTACACCACACTCTCCCCATCCTACACCACACTCTCCCCTTCCTACACCACACTCTCCCCATCCTACACCACACTCTCCCCATCCTACACCACACTCTCCCCATCCTACACCACACTCTCCCCATCCTACACCACACTCTCCCCATCCTACACCACACTCTCCCCATCCTACACCATACTCTCCCCATCCTACACCACACTATCCCCATCATACACCACACTCTCCCCATCATACACGACACTCTCACCATCCTACACCACACTCTCCCCATCCTACACCACACTCTCCCCATCCTACACCACACACTCCCCATCCTACACCACACTCTCCCCTTCCTACACCACACTCTTCCCATCATACACCACACTCCCCATCCTACACCACACTCTCCCCATCCTACACCACACTCTCCCCTTCCTACACCACTCTCCCCTTCCTACACCACTCTCCCCATCCTACACCACTCTCCCCTTCCTACATCATACTCTCCCCATCCTACACCACTCTCTCCCCTTCCTACACCACACTCTCCCCATCCTACACCACACTCTCCCCATCCTACACCACACTCTCCCCTTCCTACACCACTCTCCCCATCTTACACCACACTCTCCCCATCCTACACCATACTCTCCCCATCCTACACCACACTCTCCCCTTCCTACACCACTCTCACCATCCTATACCACACTCTCCCCATCCTACACCATACTCTCCCCATCCTACACCACACTCTCCCCTTCCTACACCACTCTCACCATCCTACACCACACTATCCCCTTCCTACACCACACTCTCCCCTTCCTACACCACACTCTCCTCTTCCTACGCCACACTCTCCCCATCCTACACCACACCTTCCCCCTCCTACACCACTCTCACTATCCTATACCACACTCTCCTCTTCCTACGCCACACTCTCCCCATCCTACACCACACTCTCCCCATCCTACACCACACCTTCCCCCTCCTACACCACTCTCCCCATCCTACACCACACTCTCCCCTTCCTACACCAGACTCTCCCCTTCCTACACCACACTCTCCCCATTCTACACCACACTCTCCCCATCCTACACCACACTCTCCCCATCCTACACCACACTCTCCCCATCCTACACCACACTCTCCCCATCCTACACCACACTCTCCCCTTACTACACCACACTCTCCCCATCCTACACCACACTCTCCCCATCCTACACCACACTCTCCCCTTCCTACACCACACTCTCCCCTTCCTACACCACTCTCCCCATCCTACACCACTCTGCCCAGCCCACATCACACTCTCCCCATCCTACACCACACTCTCCCCATCCTACACCACACTCTCCCCATCCTACACCACACTCTCCCCATCCTACACCACACTCTCCCCATCCTACACCACACTCTCCCCATCCTACACCACACTCTCCCCTTCCTACACCACTCTCCCCTTCCTACACCACACTCTCCCCTTCCTACATCACACTCTCCCCATCCTATACCACACTCTCCCCATCCTACACCACACTCTCCCCTTCCTACACCACTCTCCCCTTCCTACAACGCACTCTCCCCATCCTACACCACACTCTCCCCTTCCTACACCACACTCTCCCCTTCCTACACCACTCTCCCCTTCCTACACCACACTCTCCCCATCCTACACCACACTCTCCCCTTCCTACATCACTCTCCCCATCCTACACCACACTCTCCCCATCCTACACCACACTCTCCCCTTCCTACACCACACTCTCCCCTTCCTACATCACACTCTCCCCATCCTATACCACACTCTCCCCATCCTACACCACACTCTCCCCTTCCTACACCACTCTCCCCTTCCTACAACGCACTCTCCCCATCCTACACCACACTCTCCCCTTCCTACACCACACTCTCCCCTTCCTACACCACTCTCCCCTTCCTACACCACACTCTCCCCATCCTACACCACACTCTCCCCTTCCTACACCACTCTCCCCATCCTACACCACACTCTCCCCACCCTACACCACACTCTCCCCATCCTACATCACTCTCCCCATCCTACACCACACTCTCCCCATCCTACACCACTCTCCCCTTCCTACACCACTCTCCCCTTCCTACACCACACTCTCCCCATCCTATACCACTATCCCCTTCCTACACCAGACTCTCCCCTTCCTACACCACACTCTCCCCTTCCTACACCACTCTCCCCATCCTACACCACACTCTCCCCTTCCTACACCACACTCTCCCCTTCCTACACCACACTCTCCTCTTCCTACGCCACACTCTCCCCATCCTACACCACACCTTCCCCCTCCTACACCACTCTCACTATCCTATACCACACTCTCCTCTTCCTACGCCACACTCTCCCCATCCTACACCACACTCTCCCCATCCTACACCACACCTTCCCCCTCCTACACCACTCTCCCCATCCTACACCACACTCTCCCCTTCCTACACCAGACTCTCCCCTTCCTACACCACACTCTCCCCATCCTACACCACACTCTCCCCATCCTACACCACACTCTCCCCATCCTACACCACACTCTCCCCATCCTACACCACACTCTCCCCTTACTACACCACACTCTCCCCATCCTACACCACACTCTCCCCTTCCTACACCACACTCTCCTCTTCCTACACCACTCTCCCCATCCTACACCACTCTGCCCAGCCCACATCACACTCTCCCCATCCTACACCACACTCTCCCCATCCTACACCACACTCTCCCCATCCTACACCACACTCTCCCCATCCTACACCACACTCTCCCCATCCTACACCACACTCTCCCCATCCTACACCACACTCTCCCCTTCCTACACCACTCTCCCCTTCCTACACCACACTCTCCCCTTCCTACATCACACTCTCCCCATCCTATACCACACTCTCCCCATCCTACACCACACTCTCCCCTTCCTACACCACTCTCCCCTTCCTACAACGCACTCTCCCCATCCTACACCACACTCTCCCCTTCCTACACCACACTCTCCCCTTCCTACACCACTCTCCCCTTCCTACACCACACTCTCCCCATCCTACACCACACTCTCCCCTTCCTACATCACTCTCCCCATCCTACACCACACTCTCCCCATCCTACACCACACTCTCCCCTTCCTACACCACACTCTCCCCTTCCTACATCACACTCTCCCCATCCTATACCACACTCTCCCCATCCTACACCACACTCTCCCCTTCCTACACCACTCTCCCCTTCCTACAACGCACTCTCCCCATCCTACACCACACTCTCCCCTTCCTACACCACACTCTCCCCTTCCTACACCACTCTCCCCTTCCTACACCACACTCTCCCCATCCTACACCACACTCTCCCCTTCCTACACCACTCTCCCCATCCTACACCACACTCTCCCCACCCTACACCACACTCTCCCCATCCTACATCACACTCTCCCCATCCTACACCACACTCTCCCCATCCTACACCACTCTCCCCTTCCTACACCACTCTCCCCTTCCTACACCACACTCTCCCCATCCTATACCACTCTCCCCTTCCTACACCAGACTCTCCCCTTCCTACACCACACTCTCCCCTTCCTACACCACTCTCCCCATCCTACACCACACTCTCCCCTTCCTACACCACTCTCCCCTTTCTACACCATACTCTCCCCATCCTACACCACACTCTCCCCATCCTACACCACACTCTCCCCATCCTACACCACACTCTCCCCTTCCTACACCACTCTCCCCTTCCTACACCACACTCTCCCCATCCTACACCACACTCTCCCCATCCTACACCACACTCTCCCCATCCTACACCACACTCTCCCCTTACTACACCACACTCTCCCCATCCTACACCACACTCTCCCCATCCTACACCACACTCTCCCCTTCCTACACCACACTCTCCCCTTCCTACACCACTCTCCCCATCCTACACCACTCTGCCCATCCCACATCACACTCCCCATCCTACACCACACTCTCCCCATCCTACACCACACTCTCCCCATCCTACACCACACTCTCCCCATCCTACACCACACTCTCCCCATCCTACACCACACTCTCCCCTTTCTACACCACTCTTCCCTTCCTACACCACACTCTCCCCTTCCTACATCACACTCTCCCCATCCTATACCACACTCTCCCCATCCTACACCACACTCTCCCCTTCCTACACCACTCTCCCCTTCCTACAACGCACTCTCCCCATCCTACACCACACTCTCCCCTTCCTACACCACACTCTCCCCTTCCTACACCACTCTCCCCTTCCTACACCACACTCTCCCCATCCTACACCACACTCTCCCCTTCCTACATCACTCTCCCCATCCTACACCACACTCTCCCCATCCTACACCACACTCTCCCCTTCCTACACCACACTCTCCCCTTCCTACATCACACTCTCCCCATCCTATACCACACTCTCCCCATCCTACACCACACTCTCCCCTTCCTACACCACTCTCCCCTTCCTACAACGCACTCTCCCCATCCTACACCACACTCTCCCCTTCCTACACCACACTCTCTCCTTCCTACACCACTCTCCCCTTCCTACACCACACTCTCCCCATCCTACACCACACTCTCCCCTTCCTACACCACTCTCCCCATCCTACACCACACTCTCCCCATCCTACATCACACTCTCCCCATCCTACACCACACTCTCCCCATCCTACACCACACTCTCCCCATCCTACACCACACTCTCCCCATCCTACATCACACTCTCCCCATCCTACACCACACTCTCCCCATCCTACACCACTCTCCCCTTCCTACACCACTCTCCCCTTCCTACACCACACTCTCCCCATCCTATACCACTCTCCCCTTCCTACACCAGACTCTCCCCTTCCTACACCACACTCTCCCCTTCCTACACCACTCTCCCCATCCTACACCACACTCTCCCCTTCCTACACCACTCTCCCCTTCCTACACCACACTCTCCCCATCCTACACCACACTCTCCCTCTCCTACACCACACTCTCCCCATCCTACACCACACTATCCCCATCATACACCACACTCTCCCCATCATACACGACACTTTCCCCATCCTACACCACACTCTCCCCTTCCTACACCACTCTCACCATCCTCAACCACACTCTCCCCATCCTACACCACACTCTCCCCTTCCTACACCACTCTCCCCATCCTACACCACACTCTCCCCATCCTACACCATACTCTCCCCATCCTACACCACACTATCCCCATCATACACCACACTCTCCCCATCATACACCACACTCTCCCCATCCTACACCACACTCTCCCCTTCCTACACTACTCTCCCCATCCTACACCACACTCTCCCCATCCTACACCATACTCTCCCCATCCTACACCACACTATCCCCATCATACACCACACTCTCCCCATCCTACACCACACTCTCCCCATCCTACACCACACTCTCCCCATCCTACACCACACTATCCCCATCATACACCACACTCTCCCCATCATACACCACACTCTCCCCATCCTACACCACACTCTCCCCTTCCTACACCACTCTCGCCATCCTACACCACACTCTCCCCATCCTACACCACACTATCCCCATCATACACCACACTCTCCCCATCATACACCACACTCTCCCCATCCTACACCACACTCTCCCCTTCCTACACTACTCTCCCCATCCTACACCACACTCTCCCCATCCTACACCATACTCTCCCCATCCTACACCACACTCTCCCCATCATACACGACACTCTCACCATCCTACACCACACTCTCCCCATCCTACACCACACTCTCCCCATCCTACACCACACTCTCCCCATCCTACACCACACTCTCCCCTTCCTACACCACACTCTCCCCATCCTACACCACACTCTCCCCATCCTACACCACACTCTCCCCATCCTACACCACACTCTCCCCATCCTACACCACACTCTCCCCATCCTACACCACACTCTCCCCATCCTACACCATACTCTCCCCATCCTACACCACACTATCCCCATCATACACCACACTCTCCCCATCATACACGACACTCTCACCATCCTACACCACACTCTCCCCATCCTACACCACACTCTCCCCATCCTACACCACACACTCCCCATCCTACACCACACTCTCCCCTTCCTACACCACACTCTCCCCATCATACACCACACTCCCCATCCTACACCACACTCTCCCCATCCTACACCACACTCTCCCCTTCCTACACCACTCTCCCCTTCCTACACCACTCTCCCCATCCTACACCACTCTCCCCTTCCTACATCATACTCTCCCCATCCTACACCACTCTCTCCCCTTCCTACACCACACTCTCCCCATCCTACACCACACTCTCCCCATCCTACACCACACTCTCCCCTTCCTACACCACTCTCCCCATCTTACACCACACTCTCCCCATCCTACACCATACTCTCCCCATCCTACACCACACTCTCCCCTTCCTACACCACTCTCACCATCCTATACCACACTCTCCCCATCCTACACCATACTCTCCCCATCCTACACCACACTCTCCCCTTCCTACACCACTCTCACCATCCTACACCACACTATCCCCTTCCTACACCACACTCTCCCCTTCCTACACCACACTCTCCTCTTCCTACGCCACACTCTCCCCATCCTACACCACACCTTCCCCCTCCTACACCACTCTCACTATCCTATACCACACTCTCCTCTTCCTACGCCACACTCTCCCCATCCTACACCACACTCTCCCCATCCTACACCACACCTTCCCCCTCCTACACCACTCTCCCCATCCTACACCACACTCTCCCCTTCCTACACCAGACTCTCCCCTTCCTACACCACACTCTCCCCATTCTACACCACACTCTCCCCATCCTACACCACACTCTCCCCATCCTACACCACACTCTCCCCATCCTACACCACACTCTCCCCATCCTACACCACACTCTCCCCTTACTACACCACACTCTCCCCATCCTACACCACACTCTCCCCATCCTACACCACACTCTCCCCTTCCTACACCACACTCTCCCCTTCCTACACCACTCTCCCCATCCTACACCACTCTGCCCAGCCCACATCACACTCTCCCCATCCTACACCACACTCTCCCCATCCTACACCACACTCTCCCCATCCTACACCACACTCTCCCCATCCTACACCACACTCTCCCCATCCTACACCACACTCTCCCCTTCCTACACCACTCTCCCCTTCCTACACCACACTCTCCCCTTCCTACATCACACTCTCCCCATCCTATACCACACTCTCCCCATCCTACACCACACTCTCCCCTTCCTACACCACTCTCCCCTTCCTACAACGCACTCTCCCCATCCTACACCACACTCTCCCCTTCCTACACCACACTCTCCCCTTCCTACACCACTCTCCCCTTCCTACACCACACTCTCCCCATCCTACACCACACTCTCCCCTTCCTACATCACTCTCCCCATCCTACACCACACTCTCCCCATCCTACACCACACTCTCCCCTTCCTACACCACACTCTCCCCTTCCTACATCACACTCTCCCCATCCTATACCACACTCTCCCCATCCTACACCACACTCTCCCCTTCCTACACCACTCTCCCCTTCCTACAACGCACTCTCCCCATCCTACACCACACTCTCCCCTTCCTACACCACACTCTCCCCTTCCTACACCACTCTCCCCTTCCTACACCACACTCTCCCCATCCTACACCACACTCTCCCCTTCCTACACCACTCTCCCCATCCTACACCACACTCTCCCCACCCTACACCACACTCTCCCCATCCTACATCACACTCTCCCCATCCTACACCACACTCTCCCCATCCTACACCACTCTCCCCTTCCTACACCACTCTCCCCTTCCTACACCACACTCTCCCCATCCTATACCACTCTCCCCTTCCTACACCAGACTCTCCCCTTCCTACACCACACTCTCCCCTTCCTACACCACTCTCCCCATCCTACACCACACTCTCCCCTTCCTACACCACTCTCCCCTTTCTACACCATACTCTCCCCATCCTACACCACACTCTCCCCATCCTACACCACACTCTCCCCATCCTACACCACACTCTCCCCTTCCTACACCACTCTCCCCTTCCTACACCACACTCTCCCCATCCTACACCACACTCTCCCCATCCTACACCACACTCTCCCCATCCTACACCACACTCTCCCCTTACTACACCACACTCTCCCCATCCTACACCACACTCTCCCCATCCTACACCACACTCTCCCCTTCCTACACCACACTCTCCCCTTCCTACACCACTCTCCCCATCCTACACCACTCTGCCCATCCCACATCACACTCCCCATCCTACACCACACTCTCCCCATCCTACACCACACTCTCCCCATCCTAGACCACACTCTCCCCATCCTACACCACACTCTCCCCATCCTACACCACACTCTCCCCTTTCTACACCACTCTCCCCTTCCTACACCACACTCTCCCCTTCCTACATCACACTCTCCCCATCCTATACCACACTCTCCCCATCCTACACCACACTCTCCCCTTCCTACACCACTCTCCCCTTCCTACAACGCACTCTCCCCATCCTACACCACACTCTCCCCTTCCTACACCACACTCTCCCCTTCCTACACCACTCTCCCCTTCCTACACCACACTCTCCCCATCCTACACCACACTCTCCCCTTCCTACACCACTCTCCCCTTCCTACACCACACTCTCCCCATCCTATACCACTCTCCCCTTCCTACACCAGACTCTCCCCTTCCTACACCACACTCTCCCCTTCCTACACCACTCTCCCCATCCTACACCACACTCTCCCCTTCCTACACCACTCTCCCCTTCCTACACCACACTCTCCCCATCCTACACCACACTCTCCCTCTCCTACACCACACTCTCCCCATCCTACACCACACTATCCCCATCATACACCACACTCTCCCCATCATACACGACACTTTCCCCATCCTACACCACACTCTCCCCTTCCTACACCACTCTCACCATCCTACACCACACTCTCCCCATCCTACACCACACTCTCCCCTTCCTACACCACTCTCCCCATCCTACACCACACTCTCCCCATCCTACACCATACTCTCCCCATCCTACACCACACTATCCCCATCATACACCACACTCTCCCCATCATACACCACACTCTCCCCATCCTACACCACACTCTCCCCTTCCTACACTACTCTCCCCATCCTACACCACACTCTCCCCATCCTACACCATACTCTCCCCATCCTACACCACACTATCCCCATCATACACCACACTCTCCCCATCCTACACCACACTCTCCCCATCCTACACCACACTCTCCCCATCCTACACCACACTATCCCCATCATACACCACACTCTCCCCATCATACACCACACTCTCCCCATCCTACACCACACTCTCCCCTTCCTACACCACTCTCCCCATCCTACACCACACTCTCCCCATCCTACACCACACTATCCCCATCATACACCACACTCTCCCCATCATACACCACACTCTCCCCATCATACACCACACTCTCCCCATCATACACCACACTCTCCCCATCCTACACCACACTCTCCCCTTCCTACACTACTCTCCCCATCCTACACCACACTCTCCCCATCCTACACCATACTCTCCCCATCCTACACCACACTATCCCCATCATACACCACACTCTCCCCATCCTACACCACACTCTCCCCATCCTACACCACACTCTCCCCATCCTACACCACACTATCCCCATCATACACCACACTCTCCCCATCATACACCACACTCTCCCCATCCTACACCACACTCTCCCCTTCCTACACCACTCTCCCCATCCTACACCACACTCTCCCCATCCTACACCACACTATCCCCATCATACACCACACTCTCCCCATCATACACCACACTCTCCCCATCCTACACCACACTCTCCCCTTCCTACACTACTCTCCCCATCCTACACCACACTCTCCCCATCCTACACCATACTCTCCCCATCCTACACCACACTCTCCCCATCATACACGACACTCTCACCATCCTACACCACACTCTCCCCATCCTACACCACACTCTCCCCATCCTACACCACACTCTCCCCATCCTACACCACACTCTCCCCTTCCTACACCACACTCTCCCCATCCTACACCACACTCTCCCCATCCTACACCACACTCTCCCCATCCTACACCACACTCTCCCCATCCTACACCACACTCTCCCCATCCTACACCACACTCTCCCCATCCTACACCATACTCTCCCCATCCTACACCACACTATCCCCATCATACACCACACTCTCCCCATCATACACGACACTCTCACCATCCTACACCACACTCTCCCCATCCTACACCACACTCTCCCCATCCTACACCACACACTCCCCATCCTACACCACACTCTCCCCTTCCTACACCACACTCTCCCCATCATACACCACACTCCCCATCCTACACCACACTCTCCCCATCCTACACCACACTCTCCCCTTCCTACACCACTCTCCCCTTCCTACACCACTCTCCCCATCCTACACCACTCTCCCCTTCCTACATCATACTCTCCCCATCCTACACCACTCTCTCCCCTTCCTACACCACACTCTCCCCATCCTACACCACACTCTCCCCATCCTACACCACACTCTCCCCTTCCTACACCACTCTCCCCATCTTACACCACACTCTCCCCATCCTACACCATACTCTCCCCATCCTACACCACACTCTCCCCTTCCTACACCACTCTCACCATCCTATACCACACTCTCCCCATCCTACACCATACTCTCCCCATCCTACACCACACTCTCCCCTTCCTACACCACTCTCACCATCCTACACCACACTATCCCCTTCCTACACCACACTCTCCCCTTCCTACACCACACTCTCCTCTTCCTACGCCACACTCTCCCCATCCTACACCACACCTTCCCCCTCCTACACCACTCTCACTATCCTATACCACACTCTCCTCTTCCTACGCCACACTCTCCCCATCCTACACCACACTCTCCCCATCCTACACCACACCTTCCACCTCCTACACCACTCTCCCCATCCTACACCACACTCTCCCCTTCCTACACCACTCTCCCCTTCCTACACCACACTCTCCCCATTCTACACCACACTCTCCCCATCCTACACCACACTCTCCCCATCCTACACCACACTCTCCCCATCCTACACCACACTCTCCCCATCCTACACCACACTCTCCCCTTACTACACCACACTCTCCCCATCCTACACCACACTCTCCCCATCCTACACCACACTCTCCCCTTCCTACACCACACTCTCCCCTTCCTACACCACTCTCCCCATCCTACACCACTCTGCCCAGCCCACATCACACTCTCCCCATCCTACACCACACTCTCCCCATCCTACACCACACTCTCCCCATCCTACACCACACTCTCCCCATCCTACACCACACTCTCCCCATCCTACACCACACTCTCCCCTTCCTACACCACTCTCCCCTTCCTACACCACACTCTCCCCTTCCTACATCACACTCTCCCCATCCTATACCACACTCTCCCCATCCTACACCACACTCTCCCCTTCCTACACCACTCTCCCCTTCCTACAACGCACTCTCCCCATCCTACACCACACTCTCCCCTTCCTACACCACACTCTCCCCTTCCTACACCACTCTCCCCTTCCTACACCACACTCTCCCCATCCTACACCACACTCTCCCCTTCCTACATCACTCTCCCCATCCTACACCACACTCTCCCCATCCTACACCACACTCTCCCCTTCCTACACCACACTCTCCCCTTCCTACATCACACTCTCCCCATCCTATACCACACTCTCCCCATCCTACACCACACTCTCCCCTTCCTACACCACTCTCCCCTTCCTACAACGCACTCTCCCCATCCTACACCACACTCTCCCCTTCCTACACCACACTCTCCCCTTCCTACACCACTCTCCCCTTCCTACACCACACTCTCCCCATCCTACACCACACTCTCCCCTTCCTACACCACTCTCCCCATCCTACACCACACTCTCCCCACCCTACACCACACTCTCCCCATCCTACATCACACTCTCCCCATCCTACACCACACTCTCCCCATCCTACACCACTCTCCCCTTCCTACACCACTCTCCCCTTCCTACACCACACTCTCCCCATCCTATACCACTCTCCCCTTCCTACACCAGACTCTCCCCTTCCTACACCACACTCTCCCCTTCCTACACCACTCTCCCCATCCTACACCACACTCTCCCCTTCCTACACCACTCTCCCCTTTCTACACCATACTCTCCCCATCCTACACCACACTCTCCCCATCCTACACCACACTCTCCCCATCCTACACCACACTCTCCCCTTCCTACACCACTCTCCCCTTCCTACACCACACTCTCCCCATCCTACACCACACTCTCCCCATCCTACACCACACTCTCCCCATCCTACACCACACTCTCCCCTTACTACACCACACTCTCCCCATCCTACACCACACTCTCCCCATCCTACACCACACTCTCCCCTTCCTACACCACACTCTCCCCTTCCTACACCACTCTCCCCATCCTACACCACTCTGCCCATCCCACATCACACTCCCCATCCTACACCACACTCTCCCCATCCTACACCACACTCTCCCCATCCTACACCACACTCTCCCCATCCTACACCACACTCTCCCCATCCTACACCACACTCTCCCCTTTCTACACCACTCTCCCCTTCCTACACCACACTCTCCCCTTCCTACATCACACTCTCCCCATCCTATACCACACTCTCCCCATCCTACACCACACTCTCCCCTTCCTACACCACTCTCCCCTTCCTACAACGCACTCTCCCCATCCTACACCACACTCTCCCCTTCCTACACCACACTCTCCCCTTCCTACACCACTCTCCCCTTCCTACACCACACTCTCCCCATCCTACACCACACTCTCCCCTTCCTACACCACTCTCCCCTTCCTACACCACACTCTCCCCATCCTATACCACTCTCCCCTTCCTACACCAGACTCTCCCCTTCCTACACCACACTCTCCCCTTCCTACACCACTCTCCCCATCCTACACCACACTCTCCCCATCCTACACCACACTCTCCCCATCCTACACCACACTCTCCCCTTCCTACACCACACTCTCCCCTTCCTACACCACTCTCCCCATCCTACACCACTCTGCCCATCCCACATCACACTCCCCATCCTACACCACACTCTCCCCATCCTACACCACACTCTCCCCATCCTACACCACACTCTCCCCATCCTACACCACACTCTCCCCATCCTACACCACACTCTCCCCTTTCTACACCACTCTCCCCTTCCTACACCACACTCTCCCCTTCCTACATCACACTCTCCCCATCCTATACCACACTCTCCCCATCCTACACCACACTCTCCCCTTCCTACACCACTCTCCCCTTCCTACAACGCACTCTCCCCATCCTACACCACACTCTCCCCTTCCTACACCACACTCTCCCCTTCCTACACCACTCTCCCCTTCCTACACCACACTCTCCCCATCCTACACCACACTCTCCCCTTCCTACACCACTCTCCCCTTCCTACACCACACTCTCCCCATCCTATACCACTCTCCCCTTCCTACACCAGACTCTCCCCTTCCTACACCACACTCTCCCCTTCCTACACCACTCTCCCCATCCTACACCACACTCTCCCCTTCCTACACCACTCTCCCCTTCCTACACCACACTCTCCCCATCCTACACCACACTCTCCCTCTCCTACACCACACTCTCCCCATCCTACACCACACTATCCCCTTCCTACACCACACTCTCCCCATCCTACACCACACTCTCCCCTTCCTACACCACTCTCCCCATCCTACACCACACTCTCCCCACCCTACACCACACTCTCCCCATCCTACATCACACTCTCCCCATCCTACACCACACTCTCCCCATCCTACACCACTCTCCCCTTCCTACACCACTCTCCCCTTCCTACACCACACTCTCCCCATCCTATACCACTCTCCCCTTCCTACACCAGACTCTCCCCTTCCTACACCACACTCTCCCCTTCCTACACCACTCTCCCCATCCTACACCACACTCTCCCCTTCCTACACCACTCTCCCCTTTCTACACCATACTCTCCCCATCCTACACCACACTCTCCCCATCCTACACCACACTCTCCCCATCCTACACCACACTCTCCCCTTCCTACACCACTCTCCCCTTCCTACACCACACTCTCCCCATCCTACACCACACTCTCCCCATCCTACACCACACTCTCCCCATCCTACACCACACTCTCCCCTTACTACACCACACTCTCCCCATCCTACACCACACTCTCCCCATCCTACACCACACTCTCCCCTTCCTACACCACACTCTCCCCTTCCTACACCACTCTCCCCATCCTACACCACTCTGCCCATCCCACATCACACTCCCCATCCTACACCACACTCTCCCCATCCTACACCACACTCTCCCCATCCTACACCACACTCTCCCCATCCTACACCACACTCTCCCCATCCTACACCACACTCTCCCCTTTCTACACCACTCTCCCCTTCCTACACCACACTCTCCCCTTCCTACATCACACTCTCCCCATCATACACCACACTCTCCCCATCCTACACCACACTCTCCCCTTCCTACACCACTCTCCCCATCCTACACCACACTCTCCCCATTCCTACACCACACTATCCCCATCATACACCACACTCTCCCCATCATACACCACACTCTCCCCATCATACACCACACTCTCCCCATCCTACACCACACTCTCCCCTTCCTACACTACTCTCCCCATCCTACACCACACTCTCCCCATCCTACACCATACTCTCCCCATCCTACACCACACTATCCCCATCATACACCACACTCTCCCCATCCTACACCACACTCTCCCCATCCTACACCACACTCTCCCCATCCTACACCACACTATCCCCATCATACACCACACTCTCCCCATCATACACCACACTCTCCCCATCCTACACCACACTCTCCCCTTCCTACACCACTCTCCCCATCCTACACCACACTCTCCCCATCCTACACCACACTATCCCCATCATACACCACACTCTCCCCATCATACACCACACTCTCCCCATCCTACACCACACTCTCCCCTTCCTACACTACTCTCCCCATCCTACACCACACTCTCCCCATCCTACACCATACTCTCCCCATCCTACACCACACTCTCCCCATCATACACGACACTCTCACCATCCTACACCACACTCTCCCCATCCTACACCACACTCTCCCCATCCTACACCACACTCTCCCCATTCTACACCACACTCTCCCCTTCCTACACCACACTCTCCCCATCCTACACCACACTCTCCCCATCCTACACCACACTCTCCCCATCCTACACCACACTCTCCCCATCCTACACCACACTCTCCCCATCCTACACCACACTCTCCCCATCCTACACCATACTCTCCCCATCCTACACCACACTATCCCCATCATACACCACACTCTCCCCATCATACACGACACTCTCACCATCCTACACCACACTCTCCCCATCCTACACCACACTCTCCCCATCCTACACCACACACTCCCCATCCTACACCACACTCTCCCCTTCCTACACCACACTCTCCCCATCATACACCACACTCCCCATCCTACACCACACTCTCCCCATCCTACACCACACTCTCCCCTTCCTACACCACTCTCCCCTTCCTACACCACTCTCCCCATCCTACACCACTCTCCCCTTCCTACATCATACTCTCCCCATCCTACACCACTCTCTCCCCTTCCTACACCACACTCTCCCCATCCTACACCACACTCTCCCCATCCTACACCACACTCTCCCCTTCCTACACCACTCTCCCCATCTTACACCACACTCTCCCCATCCTACACCATACTCTCCCCATCCTACACCACACTCTCCCCTTCCTACACCACTCTCACCATCCTATACCACACTCTCCCCATCCTACACCATACTCTCCCCATCCTACACCACACTCTCCCCTTCCTACACCACTCTCACCATCCTACACCACACTATCCCCTTCCTACACCACACTCTCCCCTTCCTACACCACACTCTCCTCTTCCTACGCCACACTCTCCCCATCCTACACCACACCTTCCCCCTCCTACACCACTCTCACTATCCTATACCACACTCTCCTCTTCCTACGCCACACTCTCCCCATCCTACACCACACTCTCCCCATCCTACACCACACCTTCCACCTCCTACACCACTCTCCCCATCCTACACCACACTCTCCCCTTCCTACACCAGACTCTCCCCTTCCTACACCACACTCTCCCCATTCTACACCACACTCTCCCCATCCTACACCACACTCTCCCCATCCTACACCACACTCTCCCCATCCTACACCACACTCTCCCCATCCTACACCACACTCTCCCCTTACTACACCACACTCTCCCCATCCTACACCACACTCTCCCCATCCTACACCACACTCTCCCTTTCCTACACCACACTCTCCCCTTCCTACACCACTCTCCCCATCCTACACCACTCTGCCCAGCCCACATCACACTCTCCCCATCCTACACCACACTCTCCCCATCCTACACCACACTCTCCCCATCCTACACCACACTCTCCCCATCCTACACCACACTCTCCCCATCCTACACCACACTCTCCCCTTCCTACACCACTCTCCCCTTCCTACACCACACTCTCCCCTTCCTACATCACACTCTCCCCATCCTATACCACACTCTCCCCATCCTACACCACACTCTCCCCTTCCTACACCACTCTCCCCTTCCTACAACGCACTCTCCCCATCCTACACCACACTCTCCCCTTCCTACACCACACTCTCCCCTTCCTACACCACTCTCCCCTTCCTACACCACACTCTCCCCATCCTACACCACACTCTCCCCTTCCTACATCACTCTCCCCATCCTACACCACACTCTCCCCATCCTACACCACACTCTCCCCTTCCTACACCACACTCTCCCCTTCCTACATCACACTCTCCCCATCCTATACCACACTCTCCCCATCCTACACCACACTCTCCCCTTCCTACACCACTCTCCCCTTCCTACAACGCACTCTCCCCATCCTACACCACACTCTCCCCTTCCTACACCACACTCTCCCCTTCCTACACCACTCTCCCCTTCCTACACCACACTCTCCCCATCCTACACCACACTCTCCCCTTCCTACACCACTCTCCCCATCCTACACCACACTCTCCCCACCCTACACCACACTCTCCCCATCCTACATCACACTCTCCCCATCCTACACCACACTCTCCCCATCCTACACCACTCTCCCCTTCCTACACCACTCTCCCCTTCCTACACCACACTCTCCCCATCCTATACCACTCTCCCCTTCCTACACCAGACTCTCCCCTTCCTACACCACACTCTCCCCTTCCTACACCACTCTCCCCATCCTACACCACACTCTCCCCTTCCTACACCACTCTCCCCTTTCTACACCATACTCTCCCCATCCTACACCACACTCTCCCCATCCTACACCACACTCTCCCCATCCTACACCACACTCTCCCCTTCCTACACCACTCTCCCCTTCCTACACCACACTCTCCCCATCCTACACCACACTCTCCCCATCCTACACCACACTCTCCCCATCCTACACCACACTCTCCCCTTACTACACCACACTCTCCCCATCCTACACCACACTCTCCCCATCCTACACCACACTCTCCCCTTCCTACACCACACTCTCCCCTTCCTACACCACTCTCCCCATCCTACACCACTCTGCCCATCCCACATCACACTCCCCATCCTACACCACACTCTCCCCATCCTACACCACACTCTCCCCATCCTACACCACACTCTCCCCATCCTACACCACACTCTCCCCATCCTACACCACACTCTCCCCTTTCTACACCACTCTCCCCTTCCTACACCACACTCTCCCCTTCCTACATCACACTCTCCCCATCCTATACCACACTCTCCCCATCCTACACCACACTCTCCCCTTCCTACACCACTCTCCCCTTCCTACAACGCACTCTCCCCATCCTACACCACACTCTCCCCTTCCTACACCACACTCTCCCCTTCCTACACCACTCTCCCCTTCCTACACCACACTCTCCCCATCCTACACCACACTCTCCCCTTCCTACACCACTCTCCCCTTCCTACACCACTCTCCCCATCCTATACCACTCTCCCCTTCCTACACCAGACTCTCCCCTTCCTACACCACACTCTCCCCTTCCTACACCACTCTCCCCATCCTACACCACACTCTCCCCTTCCTACACCACTCTCCCCTTCCTACACCACACTCTCCCCATCCTACACCACACTCTCCCTCTCCTACACCACACTCTCCCCATCCTACACCACACTATCCCCATCATACACCACACTCTCCCCATCATACACGACACTTTCCCCATCCTACACCACACTCTCCCCTTCCTACACCACTCTCACCATCCTACACCACACTCTCCCCATCCTACACCACACTCTCCCCTTCCTACACCACTCTCCCCATCCTACACCACACTCTCCCCATCCTACACCATACTCTCCCCATCCTACACCACACTATCCCCATCATACACCACACTCTCCCCATCATACACCACACTCTCCCCATCCTACACCACACTCTCCCCTTCCTACACTACTCTCCCCATCCTACACCACACTCTCCCCATCCTACACCATACTCTCCCCATCCTACACCACACTATCCCCATCATACACCACACTCTCCCCATCCTACACCACACTCTCCCCATCCTACACCACACTCTCCCCATCCTACACCACACTATCCCCATCATACACCACACTCTCCCCATCATACACCACACTCTCCCCATCCTACACCACACTCTCCCCTTCCTACACCACTCTCCCCATCCTACACCACACTCTCCCCATCCTACACCACACTATCCCCATCATACACCACACTCTCCCCATCATACACCACACTCTCCCCATCCTACACCACACTCTCCCCTTCCTACACTACTCTCCCCATCCTACACCACACTCTCCCCATCCTACACCATACTCTCCCCATCCTACACCACACTCTCCCCATCATACACGACACTCTCACCATCCTACACCACACTCTCCCCATCCTACACCACACTCTCCCCATCCTACACCACACTCTCCCCATCCTACACCACACTCTCCCCTTCCTACACCACACTCTCCCCATCCTACACCACACTCTCCCCATCCTACACCACACTCTCCCCATCCTACACCACACTCTCCCCATCCTACACCACACTCTCCCCATCCTACACCACACTCTCCCCATCCTACACCATACTCTCCCCATCCTACACCACACTATCCCCATCATACACCACACTCTCCCCATCATACACGACACTCTCACCATCCTACACCACACTCTCCCCATCCTACACCACACTCTCCCCATCCTACACCACACACTCCCCATCCTACACCACACTCTCCCCTTCCTACACCACACTCTCCCCATCATACACCACACTCCCCATCCTACACCACACTCTCTCCATCCTACACCACACTCTCCCCTTCCTACACCACTCTCCCCTTCCTACACCACTCTCCCCATCCTACACCACTCTCCCCTTCCTACATCATACTCTCCCCATCCTACACCACTCTCTCCCCTTCCTACACCACACTCTCCCCATCCTACACCACACTCTCCCCATCCTACACCACACTCTCCCCTTCCTACACCACTCTCCCCATCTTACACCACACTCTCCCCATCCTACACCATACTCTCCCCATCCTACACCACACTCTCCCCTTCCTACACCACTCTCACCATCCTATACCACACTCTCCCCATCCTACACCATACTCTCCCCATCCTACACCACACTCTCCCCTTCCTACACCACTCTCACCATCCTACACCACACTATCCCCTTCCTACACCACACTCTCCCCTTCCTACACCACACTCTCCTCTTCCTACGCCACACTCTCCCCATCCTACACCACACCTTCCCCCTCCTACACCACTCTCACTATCCTATACCACACTCTCCTCTTCCTACGCCACACTCTCCCCATCCTACACCACACTCTCCCCATCCTACACCACACCTTCCCCCTCCTACACCACTCTCCCCATCCTACACCACACTCTCCCCTTCCTACACCAGACTCTCCCCTTCCTACACCACACTCTCCCCATTCTACACCACACTCTCCCCATCCTACACCACACTCTCCCCATCCTACACCACACTCTCCCCATCCTACACCACACTCTCCCCATCCTACACCACACTCTCCCCTTACTACACCACACTCTCCCCATCCTACACCACACTCTCCCCATCCTACACCACACTCTCCCCTTCCTACACCACACTCTCCCCTTCCTACACCACTCTCCCCATCCTACACCACTCTGCCCAGCCCACATCACACTCTCCCCATCCTACACCACACTCTCCCCATCCTACACCACACTCTCCCCATCCTACACCACACTCTCCCCATCCTACACCACACTCTCCCCATCCTACACCACACTCTCCCCATCCTACACCACACTCTCCCCTTCCTACACCACTCTCCCCTTCCTACACCACACTCTCCCCTTCCTACATCACACTCTCCCCATCCTATACCACACTCTCCCCATCCTACACCACACTCTCCCCTTCCTACACCACTCTCCCCTTCCTACAACGCACTCTCCCCATCCTACACCACACTCTCCCCTTCCTACACCACACTCTCCCCTCCCTACACCACTCTCCCCTTCCTACACCACACTCTCCCCATCCTACACCACACTCTCCCCTTCCTACATCACTCTCCCCATCCTACACCACACTCTCCCCATCCTACACCACACTCTCCCCTTCCTACACCACACTCTCCCCTTCCTACATCACACTCTCCCCATCCTATACCACACTCTCCCCATCCTACACCACACTCTCCCCTTCCTACACCACTCTCCCCTTCCTACAACGCACTCTCCCCATCCTACACCACACTCTCCCCTTCCTACACCACACTCTCCCCTTCCTACACCACTCTCCCCTTCCTACACCACACTCTCCCCATCCTACACCACACTCTCCCCTTCCTACACCACTCTCCCCATCCTACACCACACTCTCCCCACCCTACACCACACTCTCCCCATCCTACATCACACTCTCCCCATCCTACACCACACTCTCCCCATCCTACACCACTCTCCCCTTCCTACACCACTCTCCCCTTCCTACACCACACTCTCCCCATCCTATACCACTCTCCCCTTCCTACACCAGACTCTCCCCTTCCTACACCACACTCTCCCCTTCCTACACCACTCTCCCCATCCTACACCACACTCTCCCCTTCCTACACCACTCTCCCCTTTCTACACCATACTCTCCCCATCCTACACCACACTCTCCCCATCCTACACCACACTCTCCCCATCCTACACCACACTCTCCCCTTCCTACACCACTCTCCCCTTCCTACACCACACTCTCCCCATCCTACACCACACTCTCCCCATCCTACACCACACTCTCCCCATCCTACACCACACTCTCCCCTTACTACACCACACTCTCCCCATCCTACACCACACTCTCCCCATCCTACACCACACTCTCCCCTTCCTACACCACACTCTCCCCTTCCTACACCACTCTCCCCATCCTACACCACTCTGCCCATCCCACATCACACTCCCCATCCTACACCACACTCTCCCCATCCTACACCACACTCTCCCCATCCTACACCACACTCTCCCCATCCTACACCACACTCTCCCCATCCTACACCACACTCTCCCCTTTCTACACCACTCTCCCCTTCCTACACCACACTCTCCCCTTCCTACATCACACTCTCCCCATCCTATACCACACTCTCCCCATCCTACACCACACTCTCCCCTTCCTACACCACTCTCCCCTTCCTACAACGCACTCTCCCCATCCTACACCACACTCTCCCCTTCCTACACCACACTCTCCCCTTCCTACACCACTCTCCCCTTCCTACACCACACTCTCCCCATCCTACACCACACTCTCCCCTTCCTACATCACTCTCCCCATCCTACACCACACTCTCCCCATCCTACACCACACTCTCCCCTTCCTACACCACACTCTCCCCTTCCTACATCACACTCTCCCCATCCTATACCACACTCTCCCCATCCTACACCACACTCTCCCCTTCCTACACCACTCTCCCCTTCCTACAACGCACTCTCCCCATCCTACACCACACTCTCCCCTTCCTACACCACACTCTCCCCTTCCTACACCACTCTCCCCTTCCTACACCACACTCTCCCCATCCTACACCACACTCTCCCCTTCCTACACCACTCTCCCCATCCTACACCACACTCTCCCCATCCTACATCACACTCTCCCCATCCTACACCACACTCTCCCCATCCTACACCACACTCTCCCCATCCTACACCACACTCTCCCCATCCTACATCACACTCTCCCCATCCTACACCACACTCTCCCCATCCTACACCACTCTCCCCTTCCTACACCACTCTCCCCTTCCTACACCACACTCTCCCCATCCTATACCACTCTCCCCTTCCTACACCAGACTCTCCCCTTCCTACACCACACTCTCCCCTTCCTACACCACTCTCCCCATCCTACACCACACTCTCCCCTTCCTACACCACTCTCCCCTTCCTACACCACACTCTCCCCATCCTACACCACACTCTCCCCATCCTACACCACACTCTCCCCATCCTACACCACACTCTCCTCTTCCTACACCACTCTCCCCTTCCTACACCACACTCTCCCTATCCTACACCACACTCTCCCCTTCCTACACCACACTCTCCCTATCCTACACCACACTCTCCCCTTCCTACACCACACTCTCCCCATCCTACACCACACTCTCCTCTTCCTACACCACTCTCCCCTTCCTACACCACACTCTCCCTATCCTACACCACACTCTCCCCATCCTACACCACACTCTCCCCTTCCTACACCACTCTCCCCATCCTACACCACACTCTCCCCATCCTACACCACACTATCCCCATCATACACCACACTCTCCCCATCATACACCACACTCTCCCCATCCTACACCACACTCTCCCCTTCCTACACTACTCTCCCCATCCTACACCACACTCTCCCCATCCTACACCATACTCTCCCCATCCTACACCACACTCTCCCCATCATACACGACACTCTCACCATCCTACACCACACTCTCCCCATCCTACACCACACTCTCCCCATCCTACACCACACTCTCCCCATCCTACACCACACTCTCCCCTTCCTACACCACACTCTCCCCATCCTACACCACACTCTCCCCATCCTACACCACACTCTCCCCATCCTACACCACACTCTCCCCATCCTACACCACACTCTCCCCATCCTACACCATACTCTCCCCATCCTACACCACACTATCCCCATCATACACCACACTCTCCCCATCATACACGACACTCTCACCATCCTACACCACACTCTCCCCATCCTACACCACACTCTCCCCATCCTACACCACACACTCCCCATCCTACACCACACTCTCCCCTTCCTACACCACACTCTCCCCATCATACACCACACTCCCCATCCTACACCACACTCTCTCCATCCTACACCACACTCTCCCCTTCCTACACCACTCTCCCCTTCCTACACCACTCTCCCCATCCTACACCACTCTCCCCTTCCTACATCATACTCTCCCCATCCTACACCACTCTCTCCCCTTCCTACACCACACTCTCCCCATCCTACACCACACTCTCCCCATCCTACACCACACTCTCCCCTTCCTACACCACTCTCCCCATCTTACACCACACTCTCCCCATCCTACACCATACTCTCCCCATCCTACACCACACTCTCCCCTTCCTACACCACTCTCACCATCCTATACCACACTCTCCCCATCCTACACCATACTCTCCCCATCCTACACCACACTCTCCCCTTCCTACACCACTCTCACCATCCTACACCACACTATCCCCTTCCTACACCACTCTCCCCTTCCTACACCACACTCTCCTCTTCCTACGCCACACTCTCCCCATCCTACACCACACCTTCCCCCTCCTACACCACTCTCACTATCCTATACCACACTCTCCTCTTCCTACGCCACACTCTCCCCATCCTACACCACACTCTCCCCATCCTACACCACACCTTCCCCCTCCTACACCACTCTCCCCATCCTACACCACACTCTCCCCTTCCTACACCAGACTCTCCCCTTCCTACACCACACTCTCCCCATTCTACACCACACTCTCCCCATCCTACACCACACTCTCCCCATCCTACACCACACTCTCCCCATCCTACACCACACTCTCCCCATCCTACACCACACTCTCCCCTTACTACACCACACTCTCCCCATCCTACACCACACTCTCCCCATCCTACACCACACTCTCCCCTTCCTACACCACACTCTCCCCTTCCTACACCACTCTCCCCATCCTACACCACTCTGCCCAGCCCACATCACACTCTCCCCATCCTACACCACACTCTCCCCATCCTACACCACACTCTCCCCATCCTACACCACACTCTCCCCATCCTACACCACACTCTCCCCATCCTACACCACACTCTCCCCATCCTACACCACACTCTCCCCTTCCTACACCACTCTCCCCTTCCTACACCACACTCTCCCCTTCCTACATCACACTCTCCCCATCCTATACCACACTCTCCCCATCCTACACCACACTCTCCCCTTCCTACACCACTCTCCCCTTCCTACAACGCACTCTCCCCATCCTACACCACACTCTCCCCTTCCTACACCACACTCTCCCCTCCCTACACCACTCTCCCCTTCCTACACCACACTCTCCCCATCCTACACCACACTCTCCCCTTCCTACATCACTCTCCCCATCCTACACCACACTCTCCCCATCCTACACCACACTCTCCCCTTCCTACACCACACTCTCCCCTTCCTACATCACACTCTCCCCATCCTATACCACACTCTCCCCATCCTACACCACACTCTCCCCTTCCTACACCACTCTCCCCTTCCTACAACGCACTCTCCCCATCCTACACCACACTCTCCCCTTCCTACACCACACTCTCCCCTTCCTACACCACTCTCCCCTTCCTACACCACACTCTCCCCATCCTACACCACACTCTCCCCTTCCTACACCACTCTCCCCATCCTACACCACACTCTCCCCACCCTACACCACACTCTCCCCATCCTACATCACACTCTCCCCATCCTACACCACACTCTCCCCATCCTACACCACTCTCCCCTTCCTACACCACTCTCCCCTTCCTACACCACACTCTCCCCATCCTATACCACTCTCCCCTTCCTACACCAGACTCTCCCCTTCCTACACCACACTCTCCCCTTCCTACACCACTCTCCCCATCCTACACCACACTCTCCCCTTCCTACACCACTCTCCCCTTTCTACACCATACTCTCCCCATCCTACACCACACTCTCCCCATCCTACACCACACTCTCCCCATCCTACACCACACTCTCCCCTTCCTACACCACTCTCCCCTTCCTACACCACACTCTCCCCATCCTACACCACACTCTCCCCATCCTACACCACACTCTCCCCATCCTACACCACACTCTCCCCTTACTACACCACACTCTCCCCATCCTACACCACACTCTCCCCATCCTACACCACACTCTCCCCTTCCTACACCACACTCTCCCCTTCCTACACCACTCTCCCCATCCTACACCACTCTGCCCATCCCACATCACACTCCCCATCCTACACCACACTCTCCCCATCCTACACCACACTCTCCCCATCCTACACCACACTCTCCCCATCCTACACCACACTCTCCCCATCCTACACCACACTCTCCCCTTTCTACACCACTCTCCCCTTCCTACACCACACTCTCCCCTTCCTACATCACACTCTCCCCATCCTATACCACACTCTCCCCATCCTACACCACACTCTCCCCTTCCTACACCACTCTCCCCTTCCTACAACGCACTCTCCCCATCCTACACCACACTCTCCCCTTCCTACACCACACTCTCCCCTTCCTACACCACTCTCCCCTTCCTACACCACACTCTCCCCATCCTACACCACACTCTCCCCTTCCTACATCACTCTCCCCATCCTACACCACACTCTCCCCATCCTACACCACACTCTCCCCTTCCTACACCACACTCTCCCCTTCCTACATCACACTCTCCCCATCCTATACCACACTCTCCCCATCCTACACCACACTCTCCCCTTCCTACACCACTCTCCCCTTCCTACAACGCACTCTCCCCATCCTACACCACACTCTCCCCTTCCTACACCACACTCTCCCCTTCCTACACCACTCTCCCCTTCCTACACCACACTCTCCCCATCCTACACCACACTCTCCCCTTCCTACACCACTCTCCCCATCCTACACCACACTCTCCCCATCCTACATCACACTCTCCCCATCCTACACCACACTCTCCCCATCCTACACCACACTCTCCCCATCCTACACCACACTCTCCCCATCCTACATCACACTCTCCCCATCCTACACCACACTCTCCCCATCCTACACCACTCTCCCCTTCCTACACCACTCTCCCCTTCCTACACCACACTCTCCCCATCCTATACCACTCTCCCCTTCCTACACCAGACTCTCCCCTTCCTACACCACACTCTCCCCTTCCTACACCACTCTCCCCATCCTACACCACACTCTCCCCTTCCTACACCACTCTCCCCTTCCTACACCACACTCTCCCCATCCTACACCACACTCTCCCCATCCTACACCACACTCTCCCCATCCTACACCACACTCTCCTCTTCCTACACCACTCTCCCCTTCCTACACCACACTCTCCCTATCCTACACCACACTCTCCCCTTCCTACACCACACTCTCCCCTTCCTACACCACACTCTCCCCAACTTACATCCTACGACCGATGATGGTTGTGTTAACCCATATCTTGCTAAGAAGTCAATGATGTATATTTTGATATGACACAGAAAGAAATTATTGCATTTTTGCTACTATAATTTATTATTTTGGATTACAATATTCTCAACTACATTGCCGTAGGTTCTTAAATAATGGTCTGTTTATTTTATATTTAGATGTCGGATGACGACAGGTTGAAGTCCAAAGCCCTGTTACCGCTGCTACAGAGCGTTGCTGACTTCCACTTAGATCCCGGGGTTCAGGAGATGGCGACTGACTTGCGCATCGCCATTGCCACGCATGGCGTCGTGCAGAGTGAGCAGCTCCAGGCCTCGCGCGGCCAGTTTACCGCTCCATCGGACGCCAACCGCGCTCTCAAAACACCTCACAGCGAGGCCGAGACGCAAATGTTGGATAGACCAAACGAAAGAGGGTCACCCGTCAAACCACTAGTTGAAGTCTTAGAATCCTCCCTGAACATCACCGAGCACGGCAATGTGGAGTGCAATGGCGCGGTCACATCACATGGAAGTAGGGGTGAGCAACCTGCCAAGATCAAAGCTATGCTTCATACTAACATCGGTGGCTCGAAGGCGACGGACGTACCGACCGCAGATGGTGACCGGATTGATCCAGAAGGCACCGACGTCACACCCGAGAAGATGACCCCTTCCAGTACTGTTGATGGTGCTTTCCGGGAGCTGCGAGATCCTATGATTCCTGTTCGAGGCCACGCTTTGATCACTCTAAGGAAACTGTTGGACGCTGGAGACAGGGAGGCTGTGGACAAACACGAGCTCTTGCTCCAGATATTCAGAGAAAATCTTGATCATGGCGACTCATACATATATTTGTCCGCGATTCAGGGACTAGCTGTCCTGGCAGATAGATTTCCGGATAGGCTGGTTCCGCTTCTGGCGGAGGAATTCGTTACGGCTCAGCAGCGTGATAAGGCCAACGCCAAGGGGAGAAAGGCAACGGAACTTCGGCTAAAGTTGGGAGAGGTCCTGGTCAAAACCACCCGAAATTTGGGTAAGACTCATTCTTCAAGAGTAACGATTACTTTTAGGGAAACTGTCAAACAGTCGACTATTCACAGTCAATGTAAATAGCCTGCGACATCTATATAACGGTGCTTTTGAGCGATAATCGCTGCTACTTTACTTTACTGCTTTTGGGGATGATATTGAATGATTTTGGTTATTACCATGCTCATGCTTGGGGGTTTCCCAGGTCATGAGCCTCTAGGGTCGGCGAGGGGCGATAAGTTAGCATTTATTTAATTCTGTCATGCTTTGGTTGTACGTTGCTTTTACATTATTTCCGTCTCCTCACGCGTTGATATGTATCCTCTTGCTTATTGCAGGGGATATGGTTCCCAAGTACCGAGATGTGCTCTTGCGAGTCTTCCTGTCCGGGTCACGTGACCCCGATCACCACGTGCGAGCGAGCAGTTTGTCGAACCTTGGCGAGATTTGCAAATTGCTTCGGTTCTCGCTCGGTAACATTCTGTCTGAGGTAAGATAATGAGTTCTGCCGTGTCCGAGCAATTATATAATTTAATGGACGTTAATATCGACGTCTACTATTTAAGTTGTTTTCCTGTGTGCCTTAGTAACACCACAGCAGGGTAACCTCCAGCATACAATGTTGGACACGAAGTGAAGTGAAGGTCACAGGCGCCGTTCTAGGAGTTTAAAAAAATAAAGTAGGAAATAGAAGGGGGGTTGGCAGTCCTGTGCAAAAGAGGAGGGAGTCCAAACCTGAGATTGTGTACCTTTTTATTGTTCAGGCCAATGGAAGAGTCACGCACAGCGACTGCCTTAGCGAGATTTGTATACTTCGCTAATCTGCTCGAAAGTTTTAGTTCGGAAAACAAATGTGAGTAAGCAAAGGTCAAGCTGGTTGAAGCTGCCAAAGATCAGCTTTTTTTAGGCCTGACGATGAGATATGGCATGTAATGCAGACGAAGCGGCAGATGTTTTCCGCGCCGCAAGGGGACGTATAAAGGTATCCTTTCAAAGCCACTGGCCTTTCTCACTTGTTCCTTGTATGACGAAATGTATTTCATGGCATTTTATGATGTACACCGACTGATCAACGGTAAACGTCATGTTGCCACGTGTCTATTCAGGTTTTCGAGTGCATTCAAGCATTGATAACGTCTGACCCCGAATCGGATGTGCGGAAGGCGGCGGCCATGTTTGTCACTCTACTGTTACAAGGGCTTGGTCCGGACAGCACAACGGTAGGACTTTAACTGTAGAAACTGGCTTGGGTCGGCTTTACATGTTATGGGATGACAAGGCAAGGATTTGTTAAAAAAAGTAGTTAATATTGTAACGTGCTTTGTCATCTGCCAGTATTCTGCAAGTGAATTTCTTCTTGAGACGTTAAGACGACATATATGTGAAACATTATGCAAAGTGTTTCATGTTTCATTTTATACATGTTTCAGGTGCTGAAGGACAATCTGCGTGACCTCTATCGACTGTTGAAGGTCGCGCAGTCCACAGAGAGGGACGCCCTGGTCCAGCTTCACGTCGACATGGCTCTAGAGGAACTAGACGGCATCATGAAACAATTTCTGTTTCCCAAGCAGACCTTCTCGAAGAAGATCAGCGTCTTGGATCCTCCGGCGTTGTAATGACCTTGCTGACCTCTGACACCATGTGACCCGCCACCTGGATTGGTCGACTGCCATCGCCACAATAGTCTGCTGAGCCATATGAGCACTGGTTGATTGGTGTCATTGGACCATTATGATCTGCCGCACTGGTTGATTGGTGTCATTAGACCATTATGATCTGCCGCACTGGTTGATTGGTGTCATTGGACCATTATGATCTGCCGCACTGGTTGATTGGTGTCATGGGGCCATTATGATCTGCCGCACATTTGATTGCTTTCTCTATGAGCCCACGGGCTCAAGCCCCGAAAAATCGATAACTCGTGTAAAATGCGGTCCTTGCAGCCTAGCCTTTGTGTTTTTCGCTTGGTATTGATTGTATTGTAATTGTTCAGGTACTAAAGTATTACACATTTATCCTTATTCAGCCGTTAGTAAGTTTGCATTGATCAACGAAGTGTATTTTCTGAGTACTCATGAACTGTTTTTACAAAACATAAATGAAGTGTCTTGTTTATTTTGTTTGAAAAGTGTCTGGTGTAAGTACTTTAATATGTGTATCCTATAAGTTGAATACGTTCTTTATGATGTGAAAGCTAATTTTGTTGGTTTATGATGTATGAAAAGTATCGGTATATTTTTTTAAAATATTGGAACACTTTGTCAGATGTTATTAAGTTAATTTAGTTAGTTTAAACAATGTACACTTTCATTTCATAAGCCTTCTAATATGACTCATCATTACATGTTTGTCAAGCTACTCCATAAGACGTGGGGTGCATTTAAATAAGACCAAATACCATTCATAGAAAACACATTATGTAATGTTCTTTGTGTAAATGTTTGTACAAAGGGATACCAAGTACTGTACTGCTCGTTTTAATACTACGCCAGCTTATATTAGGGTTTTAGTGTATTTCGTGTTTAAATTACAGCTTGTATAAAAGGAACTATCTTGTGATTTCTAGTCCAACTATATCGATGCATGCACTGATAATGAATCCCTGATAGATATGTTAATTAGCTGGGCCACGTGAAGATTCCACATAGGGGTTCGTCGCCGAGATAGGACCTGATGGCCAATTGTATCCCTTGCTGTTGGCTGATGTCATTGGCGTGCCTTTTTCGATAGTTAGCTTAAATCTTGTGATTGCAAAGCAGTACTGAATATAATGACTATTTTCTTGCTGACAATTTTGTTTGTGGCGAAGCAAGATTGTGATACATTTATTGCTTTGCTATAATTTGTTAACATACGAAAAATTAAATGACTTCTCTATGTGACTGGAAACTATGCTGTCGTTTGCTTATGGGAATCTGTTCTATCAAGTCTATATCGGTCATGTACGCTGTTAGGTATTTAAGTTCTTCGTTTTTAATGCCATGTACCACGTATGTACTCGGTGCTTATATATTCCAACTCATAACTGTGATTATTATAATATCTAGCTGAAGAATCCGATTTGAAGAAATCTGATATTCATATTTCTTGCATTTAACTGCATTGTTGCTGCTTTGTGCAATGTGAAGTTGTGTATGGTTGTACCGTGTTGATTAAGTTACGATTCTGCTATTGAATAAACGTGACATTCCCAGTGAAATAGAAGTGATGTCTACGCTCTGTCCAACGGTCTAGCCATCCAGCTAATTACTTCAATATATCGCTTTTGCGAAACTACCTACCTACAACTACAAGATGAATACACGTGATAAGTAAATTCATGTATTGTACTTGGAGGCCCAGAATTTTTTGATAACACATACATTACATAACTTGCAGGCGCTCAACCAGGATCTGAGGGACGATTTCTTCTATAAAGATTGTGTGTATATTTGGACCAACATTTACCGCGAGTATAGTTATTTAACCTCCATCTCGGGCGAGCATGACCTTGTTGAACAGGCAATCGTAGGCCTACTTACATGTTCGGGTGAACAATTGTTTCAGAATAGCCTACGCATAACTCTCGACCATTTACTAACATAATCCATTTCGTGGGCTCGTGGAAGATGAACATAACAGCTCCATGAAAGAGTGTGTGTGTGGGGGGGGGGGGGGGGGGGGGGAGGGGGGGTCGTGTTCCCAGATCACGAAGAAAAAATGTCTTTATTCCCAGGTCACGAAGAATTAAGCCGAGAACTCCCCGCGATTTCCCGATTCACGTTTATATAATATTAAAATTCACAGTTTACGATTAATGAAAATGCTTGATCACGACGGTCGGCTAATACCTCATTCGCAGTTCACGGAGAATTATTTTCCTCATACCCAGTTCACGGTTAATCCCCCCCCCCCTCCCCCAATGACAGGCCTATCCAGTTATCTTGGTCCTTTTGTTCTTCCGAATATCCGGTGCACAACAATGGTGTATAAGTCAAAACAGGCGCGGATCCATGATTGTGAAATGGCGGCAAGGGGGGGGGGGGGAGGGGGAGTGTACTTTTAAGCCCACCCGGACATCGCTAATTTATATCATGTATCCGCCCTTCCTATGTATAGTGAGGGTTATCCTTTTTAATTTATCGTGACCTGGCAAAAAAATTCTTCGGGATCTGAGAATACGACCCAACCTGGATTGGTCGACTGCCATCGCCACAATAGTCTGCTGAGCCTTATGAGCACTGGTTGATTGGTGTCATTGGACCATTATGATCTGCCGCACTGGTTGATTGGTGTCATTGGACCATTATGATCTGCCGCACTGGTTGATTGGTGTCATTGGACCATTATGATCTGCCGCACTGGTTGATTGGTGTCATTAGACCATTATGATCTGCCGCACTGGTTGATTGGTGTCATTGGACCATTATGATCTGCCGCACTGGTTGATTGGTGTCATTGGACCATTATGATCTGCCGCACTGGTTGATTGGTGTCATGGGGCCATTATGATCTGCCGCACTGGTTGATTGGTGTCATTGGACCATTATGATCTGCCGCACTGGTTGATTGGTGTCATGGGGCCATTATGATCTGCCGCACTGGTTGATTGGTGTCATTGGACCATTATGATCTGCCGCACTGGTTGATTGGTGTCATGGGGCCATTATGATCTGCCGCACATTTGATTGCTTTCTCTATGAGCCCACGGGCTCAAGCCCCGAAAAATCGATAACTCGTGTAAAATGCGGTCCTTGCAGCCTAGCCTTTGTGTTTTTCACTTGGTATTGATTGTATTGTAATTGTTCAGGTACTAAAGTATTACACATTTATCCTTATTCAGCCGTTAGTAAGTTTGCATTGATCAACGAAGTGTATTTTCTGAGTACTCATGAACTGTTTTTACAAAACATAAATGAACTGTCTTGTTTATTTTGTTTGAAAAGTGTCTGGTGTAAGTACTTTAATATGTGTATCCTATAAGTTGAATACGTTCTTTATGATGTGAAAGCTAATTTTGTTGGTTTATGATGTATGAAAAGTATCGATATATTTTTTTAAAATATTGGAACACTTTGTCAGATGTTATTAAGTTAATTTAGTTAGTTTAAACAATGTACACTTTCATTTCATAAGCCTTCTAATATGACTCATCATTACATGTTTGTCAAGCTACTCCATAAGACGTGGGGTGCATTTAAATAAGACCAAATACCATTCATAGAAAACACATTATGTAATGTTCTTTGTGTAAATGTTTGTACAAAGGGATACCAAGTACTGTACTGCTCGTTTTAATACTACGCCAGCTTATATTAGGGTTTTAGTGTATTTCGTGTTTAAATTACAGCTTGTATAAAAGGAACTATCTTGTGATTTCTAGTCCAACTATATCGATGCATGCACTGATAATGAATCCCTGATAGATATGTTAATTAGCTGGGCCACGTGAAGATTCCACATAGGGGTTCGTCGCCGAGATAGGACCTGATGGCCAATTGTATCCCTTGCTGTTGGCTGATGTCATTGGCGTGCCTTTTTCGATAGTTAGCTTAAATCTTGTGATTGCAAAGCAGTACTTAATATAATGACTATTTCCTTGCTGACAATTTTGTTTGTGGCGAAGCAAGATTGTGATACAATTATTGCTTTGCTATAATTTGTTAACATACGAAAAATTAAATGACTTCTCTATGTGACTGGAAACTATGCTGTCGTTTGCTTATGGGAGTCTGTTCTATCAAGTCTATATCGGTCATGTACGCTGTTAGGTATTTAAGTTCTTCGTTTTTAATGCCATGTACCACGTATGTACTCGGTGCTTATATATTCCAACTCATAACTGTGATTATTATAATATCTAGCTGAAGAATCCGATTTGAAGAAATCTGATATTCATATTTCTTGCATTTAACTGCATTGTTGCTGCTTTGTGCAATGTGAAGTTGTGTATGGTTGTACCGTGTTGATTAAGTTACGATTCTGCTATTGAATAAACGTGACATTCCCAGTGAAATAGAAGTGATGTCTACGCTCTGTCCAACGGTCTAGCCATCCAGCTAATTACTTCAATATATCGCTTTTGCGAAACTACCTACCTACAACTACAAGATGAATACACGTGATAAGTAAATTCATGTATTGTACTTGGAGGCCCAGAATTTTTTGATAACACATACATTACATAACTTGCAGGCGCTCAACCAGGATCTGAGGGACGATTTCTTCTATAAAGATTGTGTGTATATTTGGGCCAACATTTACCGCGAGTATAGTTATTCAACCTCCATCTCGGGCGAGCATGACCTTGTTGAACAGGCAATCGTAGGCCTACTTACATGTTCGGGTGAACAATTGTTTCAGAATAGCCTACGCATAACTCTCGACCATTTACTAACATAATCCATTTGGTGGGCTCGTGGAAGATGAACATAACAGCTCCATGAAAGAGTGTGTGTGTGTGTGGGGGTGGGGGGGGGGGGGGGTCGTGTTCCTAGATCACGAAGAAAAAATGTCTTTATTCCCAGGTCACGAAGAATTAAGCCGAGAACTCCCCGCGATTTCCCGATTCACGTTTATATAATATTAAAATTCACAGTTTACGATTAATGAAAATGCTTGATCACGACGGTCGGCTAATACCTCATTCCCAGTTCACGGAGAATTATTTTCCTCATACCCAGTTCACGGTTAATCCCCCCCCCCCCCCCAATGACAGGCCTATCCAGTTATCTTGGTCCTTTTGTTCTTCCGAATATCCGGTGCACAACAATGGTGTATAAGTCAAAACAGGCGCGGATCCATGATTGTGAAATGGCGGCAAGTGGGGGGGGGGGGGGGGGGGGGCAGTGTACTTTTAAGCCCACCCGGACATCGCTAATTTATATCCTTTATCCGCCCTTCCTATGTATAGTGAGGGTTATCCTTTTTAATTTATCGTGGCCTGGCAAAAAAAATCTTCGGGATCTGAGAATACGACCCAATTACCCCCCCCCCCCCCCCCCCCACCCCCCTATAAGACTTAATTACAGCTAGTAACATAAAAATAAAGTAATAGAAATATTATAATTTGTTTCATTCTATCACAATCCTTTAAAAACATCAGATGTATGTAGGTTGTTTGATAGTGCATAGATTACTTTGTGTGAATATTTAAGCGAAAGGCAAGATTTATTTCATTCTTGGATTTTCCCGCGGCGCCGTACTTTGGCGCCCTCTCGCGAATCCTTTGTTAACTGCGCTATCGCGTGAACGCGAGATTTCGCGCGATTAATTTCATTTGGCGGGAAATGCAACTGTGGAGATGCCGGTAGAGGAGTGAACGAGTGTTGTTCTTGCACGATTTGGTAAGATTCTCTCATGACTTTGAGCGTGACTGCTCAAATATTATATGATTTGTTACCAGGAACTTACAGAGCTTTCGTAGAGCATAGTTTAGTTGTGTTAAGTTATTGGCATTTGATGAAATTGGTGTTTATCTCTGAATGTATACCGACTTTTCAACATTGGCCGCCATGTTCTGGCCTGGCGGCCTGTGCCAATCGACGACAGTGTTGGTTGGCAAATATGAAACATTCTACAATTGTATTGAGTTAACAACATATTTATGAACAGCTATATCACACAACGTCAACTGCTTCTTTGACTGTTTATTGACTTTGTTGATTCTAGATGTGTTATCAGTGTTTGTTTCATAATGATAGACTTAGATCTAGCTTGTAAAATGTGTCTTCCCCAAATTTTCATTTTGGCCTCTTTTTTAAAATTAATAAGCTGGCCCATAAGTTATTATGGTGGTCGAGAAACAACATTTATTTTAAAAGTTATAGTTATCAGACTTCAAATGTCATTCATAGATCTATAAGTTAGATCAAATAGTTTCCTTGCCAGTTTACATTGTGAACAAAATTAGATGACAAATTTTAGCAATTTTTACCCTGAAATGAATTTCAAATTGTTTCCCAGTAGACCTACGCTTCAGTCATATTCCTTGAATATTACATAGCGATCGGTCTTTCAAACATATCATTTCTATGAATAATGTTATTACTTTAATGTTTTGTCCCAGAATCTTTAGCCTTTTTGGTACAATTTAGGCTTGATGTATATTGTTGAGGGGTACATTGGATATTAATTAGCCTCTGGAGACTTGCTCTGTTGGGTCTTGGTTAAGGCTAGCCCTGAAGAACCCAGGCCTCGCTACCGCTCAGCCAGGGTCCTGAAGTGCAGCCTGCAAATCCTCAGCGATTTGAGACCACTCCACTTTAACCTGCCTAGTGTCACTTTGTGGGTGAATACCACGTCTAATCCTTATTATATTTGAATTCTACATACCTTAAACTATCTATTTACGTATAGTTTGTTTCTTTGAAGAACTGTTGATGTCCACAATACCGACGATATTCCACATTTCATTCGTAACATGTGCGCAGCCATTCGAAGTGACAAGCGGCAACTTTGTCAACAGATGGCGCTACAGGGTGGAAGCGGCAAATTCCCCAGTTTTACCGGTTTACCCCATACAATTTTTTCTATGCGCTCGCGCTCAATCCCTAGACGTTTTCGCGCATCTCTATAAGAAAATAAAATGGGTGTCTTCTGGATGAGAAAATTGCGATATAACGAAGACACAAAGATTGCACAGTATAATGCAAGGCTTCATTCAATCTTAGTGTCATCATGTCGCGATTTCCATATCCAGAAAACACTCATTTTTTTATTGTGGAGATGCATGACCACGTCTTGGATCGAGTGCAATCGCATAGCAAAATTGTATGAGGTAAAACCGGGGAATTTGCCGCTTGTCACTTTGAATGGCTGCGAGCATGTTACAAATGAAAAGCGGAATATCGCCGGTATTGTGGACATCAGCAGTTCTTTAAAGGAAAAAACTATATGTAAATAGATAGTTTAAGGTATGTAGAATTCAAATATAATAAGGATTGGACGTGGTATTCACTCACAAAGTGACACTAGGCAGGTTAAAGTGGAGCGGTCTCAAATCGCCGAGGATTTGCAGGCTGCACTTCAGGACCCTGGCCGAGCGGTAGCGATAGCGAGGCCTGGGTTTTTCAGGGCTAGGTTAAGGCCTGTATTTCCCACAGCTGTCTAAAAATAGTAATCCCAAGAGTTCCCTAGACGTGTCAAAATACGTCATAATTTTGGGCCAAGGAGGATAGACTTTCTTGTGTTAGCTTATGCGCATGCATGCTGATTAGTTCTGACATCAAAACCATCACCAGGTTAGAGATTTTGAATAGTACAATGCTTTTCGATATAGAAACAAGCATGGCGGCATATGCAAACTGGACACGTAAATGGCTTTAGGTTTCACATGTTAGTGTATACTTAGCCGACATTCAACTTCTGAAAGGTTGCGGTAGTAAGAATAAAGTTTGTAGATTGCAAAAATGTCAATGTTTTAAACATTAGGTCACACAATTTGCGCCAGGAGCTTTCGAAAGGCACACTACATCGATAAGTGTTGTGCTATTCAAAACCTTCACCTTGGTGGTAGTTTTGATGTCAGAGCTAGCGTGCTGATGTGCAAGTGGCGAATGCTGTTGTGTATGTTTGTCAATTTTGATGTTTTTACCCTATTTCTTAGCTTAATCAAGGTCTCTTCACCCCTTTTGTGTGTCAAAGGTGAGACTTAGCACTAATGCTTTGTTTGATGCTATTTTTGAATGCCTGACAACAATGGTATATTTTAAAATATCCAATGTTTGTCAGGCCTCTCTAAGATGTTGTATACTCGGTTATTATATATAGATAGAAGCGTACTGATTCGACTGCTCATGGGCACAGCAGTGTCAATGCTAAATTCTTTAGATGCCAGTCAGGAATGGACTAGCTTTTATCATAATTTATGCGCATTCAATCATAGTATTTATATATTGTATATATCTTCATGAAAATATAGCGTAACAACCTAGTGTTGACACACTTTCTTGATGTCAAGATAGAACAAGGTATATAGAATATATAAATACTATGATTGTACATGCACACATTATGATAAAAGCTACAGTCTATTCCCAACTGGTGTCTAAAGAATATAGCATGGACACCGCTGTGCCCCTAGAGAAGCGGGCTCACCTGGGGCCACTTGCACCAAATGTTTTTATAGGTGTACTTTTTTAGCTATCAAATTCTTCCGAACAATCAAATAAATATATCACTTGTATCTGTGTTTGCAAGAGGTTATACAGAGCACTGGTGTCTGATCCGGGCACCATATTTGTTCTGGCACATGCAGGTACCTGTGAATGTAACTTCCTCTGCTCTGTTAGTATACAACTCTGCTGGAGGGTTATGTCGGATACACAATTTGAAGCTAATGACAACAGCAACACCTAGCCCAGTAAACTAGACTCTTCTGACAACAAGCTGATAGACAGAAGGGTCCAACAATACATATGGTCCAAAAAGTAGTATTTCATTACCCAACTCACATCAATGAATGATTGTCAATTGTGACAATGAGCCTACCTCTCCAAATCCCCTCGACCCTCTTATTTAGACATTACTGAGACAATACGTTGCAATAATTTAAAAGTTTGCTCTTTATTTCTTGCACATCAATGTTAACAGCCATCATTCAAAATGTTTGTCAGCTGGGCTGGGTGATACAAATCTTACCACTTAGTGCAGCAATTCGGTCTTTGTCACCTCTCGTACTGAGTATGTAGAAGGTAAAATTTGTGTGTGAACTGTAAAATAAACACCAACATAATAGATATGCAAGACCTGCTTTGGTGGGAGATGGTACAGGGATCCCCGCATAATAAGACTTGTTTTTCCAGTGGAAAAGACTATAACTGAAAGAGTCCTATATTAGAGGGATACCTAAGATGGGCGGTTTTGACTCAAGTATCCTATCACTCTCAAATGGCACTATAATACATTGTCAAAAGGTCACCACAAATCTTTTATTTACAATGATGAGCAGAACATCAAGTGTACCATAATTAGCAATGTTTGTCGAAATACTTTCTTTCTCTTCTGCGGTTTAGTAGCAGCAAGATGTATTCCTTTCACCTAAAAAGGATTGGACCATCAGGAACACGACCTGAAAGTGCCAATGTCATGTGGTAAGAAACACAAGATCATGCATGCATGGGGATGTGAACATACACCAACCCCAATATCTGAAAATGTATTTAGCAGAAGTAGGCATTTATTTTTGGATAAGAAATTCAATAGCATGCAGGTATGCATCCCGCATCATTTGTCAAATAAAAATTTCAAATGCCTCATTTCATTCACCTGTGAGGGGACATGGTGATGCATTGTAAATATATACTGAGTGGACTATGCGATATTCATTTCAATAATCAGATTAACTGAAAATAAGTCTGATAGAATTAAACCTTATTCATTTATTTATAATGTTGCATTCCCTGATTATTTTACTATATGTTGGACTTCTTGATAGTTTTCCTGTAGGGTATAGGTGTGAACAAGCTTTGAATCTGCCACAATGTATGGGAGTACCAGCATAGCTTCATGTGCGATGTTTGCTTTAAATGAAATATGATGTTGGTGTTCCAGCTATTTTTGTGCATGTAAAGTTCAAATTGGCGTAAGAAACCTCTTTGGACATATGAAATGGCATTGAATGAAACTTATCTAAGTTGTAGGTGCCTGGGGCCATATTCATAATATGAATATGGCCCCAGGCCATTCAGCCCCTTAAGCTACGACACTAGACTAAGCGCTAAGTGGAAGATTTGTCGAGCGATTATCAAGATCAAAATACAGAAGAAGTCACCCAAGAACTGGATTTTCTGAATTAAGAAAGTGCTAAAATTATATTGAAGAGGATTTCTTACTCATGAGCACAACCGCAACAAGTTTATGAGGCTAAGACGAACATGCACTTTCCGTGCGTAACTTACAAGGGGATTATGAATACAGGCCCAGGAGTTTTATCCATGACCTGTTGATGTGCAGTTCCGTCTGCGTACCAACTGAGCTTGTGAAGCTCCCTTTACTTTAATCTTAATGTGAATGTTCTATTTTGGTGGCTGCCTGCAGACATTTAAGATTAATGTTCAAAAGTAACTGATTCCTTAAGGACAAACTTTGTGTATCATAGCTATGGTACACTTTTGAAATGCAACAAATATATCACTGATAGATTTAAGAATTTTCACTGACAACATTTTTCTTCGATATGTTTGTTTTATTCAGCTTCAAGAAGAAGGTGACTGTTATTGGTCGACAATCCACTGCAGACTACATCATATGTAGCAGGAACTACGTTCAAAACTGTATTATTTCTAGAAGGCATTCTAGAGTCATTGTTCAGGCAGGGAATGTGTCCATATATGATGACAGTAAAAATGGTGTCTATGTGAATGATACCAAGATTAATGGTAGGTTATGGCACTTGCATTGGCTTTAAATTAGTGTTGATAAACGTAAGCACAACTTTGAAGATAGAAGAGACCTGCAGTTTGTTGCAATACCGATAACCATTTTAAAAAAATCCGCTAATGTAGCTCTCGCTTAAATGTTGTTATTTCTAGTGTGTAATCAAGTCTGCTTATCTTTTAGGTTATTTCTTATGGTGTGATCTAGTCTTACCCATTTGATGTTTTTGGGTTCAGGGCATGTTGGGCTGGAAGAAGGTGATACAGTGACATTCGGTCATCCAAATGGAGACAGCCTAAGGTGTGGGATGAAAGTACGGCAGCCTGATTCAGAGTACCAATATTTAGTGAGTTTTTGTGTCTATCGCCTTTCGCCAAAGTGGGTGTTATTTGCTGTTTATAGATCTCACAGCCCATGTTTTTGTCACAGCACCAAACTCAATTTCCGCTTAAAGTCCTGTTACTCAAATCTATAAGTGAACAAGGCTCAAGGTAGATTGTCACTTTGTTTCAGATAAAAGATATATATTCTTTCACTCTTGTCAATAATTAGAATGTTTTTTTCACAGCGCCAAACTACCCCAGTAGTAAGTTTCCCCTTTAAGTTATGTTATTTATATCTAAACGTGAACAAGGCTCAAGTTAGATTGTCACCTTGTTTTGGATAAAATATATTGTATTCTTTCACTCTTGTCAATAATTAGAACGATGTTTTTCACCAATTAAAACTAAAATAGTAAGATTTCTTTGGAAAATAACAACTGTATACTTATCTGATGTGGTGAGGCTCAAGTTCCTGTGATGTGTTTTTACGACCATATCACAGTTGCTTTGGTCTAATTACTTCAGACAACATGTTCAAAATCTTGGTACAGGATATGGCATGATGATGAATACTCATGAAAAAGACGTGTGGATACAGGTGTTCATGGACAGGCCCCTAGCATCTATCCTTCACTTTGGTTGCCCTCAGCAGCTGTGATGTGCATTGTTTGGAGTCATATCACAGCTTGCTTTGGTCAACGAAGGGAAGTCAATTCGTGCTGATGCAACTTTGTACCATGATGATGCAAATGGATGTGTTACCGGCAAGCCTGCACAATGACAGTTTCGAAATGTTCCCCCACTGGATGCGATTGATCGCTTTCGTTAGCTTCACTCGTGACGTTGAAGACGAGGCTATTACTCTTGATGGCTAAATTGGCTGTGATGTGTTACTCAAAACTCATATCACAGCCGTACTTTGGTCAACTGGAGACTAGCACATGCTACACAACATAAGTATTCAGAGAAGACCGTGTATGTTCACTTCCCCCAAATTCGCAAGTGAACTGTGTCATTGCTTCATACTGGCCTAAATTATGAAGCGCTCAGTTGTGTAGGCCCAGGCGGCTGGGATATGCTTGCTGTTGATAGACAAATCACAGCCCGCTTTGGTCAACACAGCTATATCTTGCAGCTAGAATAGAAAAGATGCTTCCATACGTCAATATCAGGGACATGTTTCGCTGTCAAGGACCCTGACTTGGGCGGAGTGGAGATCCACAACGCTGGTTGTAGCCTGTTTTTTAAGGGGTCCAATAGTACACCTGGTCCTCTCGAATCTACTTAATGCTGCTCCTACAGCAATTTTTTTAGCTGTATTGTGATTTTAATTGACATTGTCTATCTGAATGTAAATTATAAGAAGTGGGTAGATGTGTTTTCATGTCAAAATGCCAAAAAAAAAATACTGTTATTTCCAAGTTTTTATGACATGGTTTTGATGAATATTCGAAAAAAGTATGTTATCATATTTGAAAAGGCCAAAAACTGCCACGCCTGTGTCTGATTGACTGCTTTTTTTTAAGTGATAAAAAAATACATACATTTTTCACTCTGACCATTTACGAAGTTTCTGGGGGAATATTGCTGTGTGGGTAACTGTAGTACCGGTAGGTCCGAATTACCGCTTCTGTTAAAACTTGTGCCATTTGTCTTTTCTTTTTGAACACTTTTGACACTGCCGTATGATACAACCTCTTGGTACGCTAGTAACGATACAGTCTAGTATGATACCTCTTGGTACACTGGTAACAATAGTCTAGTACGAGGCAACCTCTTGGCACACTGGTAACAATACAGTCTAGTATGAGACAATCTCTTGGCACACTGGTAACAATACAGTCTGTAGTATGAGGCAACCTATTGGTACACTAGTAACAATACAGTCCGTGGTATGAGAACATTTTGATACACTTGTAACAATACAGTCTGTAGTACGAGGCAACCTCTTGGTACACTTGTAACAATACAGTCTGTAGTACGAGGCAACCTCTTGGTACACTTGTAACAATACAGTCTGTAGTACGAGGCAACCTATTGGTACACTAGTAACAATACAGTCCGTGGTATGAGAACATTTTGATACACTTGTAACAATACAGTCTGTAGTACGAGGCAACCTCTTGGTACACTTGTAACAATACAGTCTGTAGTACGAGGCAACCTCTTGGTACACTTGTAACAATACAGTCTAGTACGAGGCAACCTCTTGGTACACTTGTAACAATACAGTCTAGTACGAGGCAACCTCTTGGTACACTTGTAACAATACAGTCTAGTACGAGGCAACCTCTTGGTACACTTGTAACAATACAGTCTAGTACGAGGCAACCTCTTCGTACACTTGTAACAATACAGTCTAGTACGAGGCAACCTCTTGGTACACTGGTAACAATACAGTCTAGTACGAGGCAACCTCTTGGTACACTGGTAACAATACAGTCCGTGGTATGAGAACATTTTGATACACTTGTAACAATACAGTCTGTAGTACGAGGCAACCTCTTGGTACACTTGTAACAATACAGTCTAGTACGAGGCAACCTCTTGGTACACTTGTAACAATACAGTCTAGTACGAGGCAACCTCTTGGTACACTTGTAACAATACAGTCTAGTACGAGGCAACCTCTTGGTACACTGGTAACAATACAGTCCGTGGTATGAGAACATTTTGATACACTTGTAACAATACAGTCTGTAGTACGAGGCAACCTCTTGGTACACTTGCAACAATACAGTCTAGTACGAGGCAACCTCTTGGTACACTTGTAACAATACAGTCTAGTACGAGGCAACCTCTTGGTACACTTGTAACAATACAGTCTAGTACGAGGCAACCTCTTGGTACACTGGTAACAATACAGTCTAGTACGAGGCAACCTCTTGGTACACTTGTAACAATACAGTCTAGTACGAGGCAACCTCTTGGTACACTGGTAACAATACAGTCTAGTACGAGGCAACCTCTTGGTACACTTGTAACAATACAGTCTAGTACGAGGCAACCTCTTGGTACACTGGTAACAATACAGTCTAGTACGAGGCAACCTCTTGGTACACTTGTAACAATACAGTCTAGTACGAGGCAACCTCTTGGTACACTTGTAACAATACAGTCTAGTACGAGGCAACCTCTTGGTACACTGGTAACAATACAGTCTAGTACGAGGCAACCTCTTGGTACACTTGTAACAATACAGTCTAGTACGAGGCAACCTCTTGGTACACTGGTAACAATACAGTCTAGTACGAGGCAACCTCTTGGTACACTTGTAACAATACAGTCTAGTACGAGGCAACCTCTTGGTACACTGGTAACAATACAGTCTAGTACGAGGCAACCTCTTGGTACACTTGTAACAATACAGTCTAGTACGAGGCAACCTCTTGGTACACTGGTAACAATACAGTCCGTGGTATGAGAACATTTTGATACACTTGTAACAATACAGTCTGTAGTACGAGGCAACCTCTTGGTACACTTGTGACAATACAGTCTAGTACGAGGCAACCTCTTGGTACACTTGTAACAATACAGTCTAGTACGAGGCAACCTCTTGGTACACTGGTAACAATACAGTCTAGTACGAGACAACCTCTTGGTACACTTGTAACAATACAGTCTAGTACGAGGCAACCTCTTGGTACACTTGTAACAATACAATCTAGTACGAGGCAACCTCTTGGTACACTTGTAACAATACAGTCTAGTACGAGACAACCTCTTGGTACACTTGTAACAATACAGTCTAGTACGAGGCAACCTCTTGGTACACTTGTAACAATACAGTCTAGTACGAGGCAACCTCTTGGTACACTTGTAACAATACAGTCTAGTACGAGGCAACCTCTTGGTACACTTGTAACAATACAGTCTAGTACGAGGCAACCTCTTGGTACACTTGTAACAATACAGTCTAGTACGAGGCAACCTCTTGGTACACTTTTAACAATACTGTCTGTAGTATGAGACAACCTCTTGGTACACTGGTAACAATACAGTCTAGAATGTCACAATAGTCCTTGGATTGAGGCCACTTATATAGACCTTTCCAGATCCAGAATCTTTGAGGGTTCAGGTTTCCGACTTCATTGTTTCTTTTGTCAGGACTCCATTTGGCTCTGGTATTGTTATCCGCAAAACAAACCAAAAAGCTTTCTCTCTAAATTGTTCTTTAAGTATAATGGAATCAGAGTATATACTTCGCTAAATTAAGAATAGTTTCACAGTCCTATCTGTTAGGCTTCCTGTTCGGCATGCCTGGTTGCTACGCAACTGTGTATACCGGCGAACATCGTCGCTTTATAACCGGTTATAATGTGTACACATCTGGTACCAAGTTTTGTATTCTGTACTGTATATAATCCTAAATTAGATGTTTAATATCTCTGGACAAAATAGATGCCAGAAAGATAATTATTTCCGCACTGAAGAACATTAGCAAACCGGGAGTATGACCGCACAGCGTAGTGAAAGTCATTATATTCGCCGGTTGGCATTTGTATCAGCTGTTTTCTCAGATTGTCTCCATCTCATTCTTGAAATGCTATCCTTTAATAGTCAAGATATTTATCTGTACAAAGTGTTTAACCTATGATAAACGGTTAAAGGTTATACAGGTATAAGTCTATTGAATCTATAACCTACTGAACACTTATAAAACCATAGTCGGTACAATGCGCCAAACACATGTAACACAATAGTGCGCATAATGCGCCAAGCCGTTGAACACTTAACACTGGTCCGTAGAATGCGCCAAGCCATTGAACACACGTAACACAATAGTCGGTAGAACCCGCCAAGCCGTTGAACACTTGTAAAACAATCGTCCGTAGAATGCGCTAACCTATTAAACACTTATAACACAATAGTGCGTAGAATGGGGCAATCAATTGAACAAGTATAGAACAATAGTCAGTAGAATGCGCCAACCTATTGAACACTTTTAACACAATAGTGCGTAGAATGCGCCAACCTTTTGAACACTTGTAACACAATAGTTCGCAGAATGCGGCAATCAATTGAACATTTGAAAACAATAGTCCGTAGAATGCGCCAAGCCATTGAACACTATAAAAGAATACTATTGAACACTTGTAACACAATAGTCCGTGTAATGCGGTAATATATTGAACACTGTCCGTAGTATGAGACAAACTGTTGGTCAAAAGTATGTTCACAAAAGCATTCTGGGTATATCTCCATAATTTATATGAAGACCTAGCAAATAGGCCTAGTTTTCAAAAAAAAGAAGAACAGTATAACTAGAACATAATTTAATAATGAACTAGCAAAATCAATAATTTTTCAAGTAGAAAGAAATAGCGTGATATGGGAATGTTCAGTGTAGGTCTGACAACACCATTGCAGTGGATGTGAATGTGGCAAATGCATGACCCTCACTGGTATGCAAATTACTTTGCTTCTGTTTACATTTATATACGTACAGAATCGAGCAGTGACGAGTGCTGGAAGTTTGCGGGTGTAGTTTAATACCTAGTACACCAAGGCTTCATTCCGTTGACTGGCACCAATCCCGTGCCGCTGTGTACGCAGACAGCCGGAGGCCGCGGATCAAGGCGTTTACGGAAACTTTCCTTTTGTATGGGCCGAACCTGGTTGAAAATTCGATTACGTCTTACGGAAAATACCTAGCAATATGCCGCTAGTACCACATGGTTCGACCGGCAAAGGTGACAACGGGGATAATTGTTTGTCAGCTAGCGTTAGTACTGTCGGAGTGATCTTGTTACTTGCATGTTGTATTGTCCCTAATCCTGTTCGCCATTCTCTCGGAGAAGAAACTAGCTTTACGCTTGATGACACGGAAGGCCGATGGTTTTATTTGTATGTCAGCTGACTTGTGGTTGCAAAATTGCAAGAACCACATGCTTTGATTGTTATAGCATTAGCATCATGGTTTTTTTTATGTTGGTTTGCAGTTCGAGCAATGTGACTGTCAGCCTGAGGGTCCGAGAGAGTCCCCCTCACCCGCCCGAGTCCCACTCAAACAGGTTAGCGCCAAGAGGGATACCCCCCCCCCCCCCGCATAACTAGGCATGGCGTAATCGCAATCAGTAATCGCTCAATGTTGGCCGGATCCCGTCAATGATGACGTTGTTTTTATAAGCTATGTAATAATCCTAACATTGAATGGTAAGAGGTGGTTATGTCAAGCATAGGTGAAAAAACACACGGAAATTCCTGTAAGAAAGCTGATAAAATAACAGCAGACAATCAAAATTCAATCGCTAAGATGTAGTGTGATACTTCAATTTAAGTACCAATAGCCAACATGGGCAGTCAGGCTATAACGGTTTAATTTATTCTAAATCTGCCTAATTGTTTGGTGAAGCAAATATAATGAAAATTGTCTGTGGTTTTAATGTATATACTGTAATATAGATCATGATGATAAATTTCTATACAAAGCTTTTATATGCTTTCTCTTTATACTTTCAGGGTTTCATATATTTGGTTTGACTTTTATGAAATTGACCATCATTATCTATAATATATATCTTGAAACCATATATTTGCTTATATTTCCTTCACTAAACAATTAGGCATAGTTGGTTAAATTGACCATAAAGCCTAACTGACCATGTTGTTAAGTGATGCCTAAATTGAAGATTCACTTATGTCTTGGTAAAACAACCTTCCATCTATGTTATAGGGCAACTCGTGTGTGAACACACAATGACTGCCTGAAACAACCTGAACATGTTGAGATGTTGTTCCTGTCCTCTACATGTATAGTATGTGTCATTGTATTGTTCCTTCTTGCGTTTGATTATTTCATTCCATATCCTTTTGAGTTTTGGGTCCCCCATCTGTTTGCAGATGAATGCTGGTCCGGGTGGCTCTGACGACCGGTTGCCGTCACAACAGAAACCTTTGGTGGCAAAACCATCTGATTCACCGCGAGATGGCGCCAGCGATGCCGACCCGAGACCGGAAGTACATCCGCCGGTGCAGAATTCACCAGGTGACCTGGAGATCATGCCTGGAGGCCAGAAAACACAGCGGAAGACGTCCCCGTGCGAGCTGGGGGAGACTTGTACCCCGCTGCTAGTGAGTGAGGGAGCGGCCCCCGAGCAGACTGGGCGACCCACAGTATGCACGATAGCAGGAACACCCCCTCCGGGGGCCCGCGCACGCGACAGTGGCCGAAACGTTGTTGACAACAAAAGTCCACATGTCGCATTCTCAATAAGTATCGAAGAGAAGCCTGAAGAATGCCTGGCTGATGTATTACTTGGTAAGGTGTTGCCCGATGGACACACGCGTCCTAGTGCTGGATCCAGAGGTGACCAACAACCAGTTAGGGCAGCTTTCCCAGAACTGTTCGTCGACCATCTTCCTGAAGAAGTCATTGAAAAAGTGACCCCGCGAGAGTCTTTCTTTGAGGGTATCTCCGATGCACGACCCGGAGAATCTTTGGCTGAAGAACTAGCTGAAGCCATACCCGGAGAATCTTTGGCTGACAAAATGTCTGCAGCCACACCCGAAGAATCTTTAGCTGACAAAATGTCTGATGCCATACCCGGAGAATCTTTGGCTGACGAAATCGCTGAAGCCATATCCGGAGAATCTTTGGCTGACGAACTCGCTGAAGCCATACCCGAAGAAACTTTGGCTGACGAGCTTGCTGAAGCCATACCCGAAGAATCTTTGGCTGACGAACTCGCTGAAGCCATACCCGAAGAATCTTTGGCTGACGAACTTGCTGAAGCCATACCCCGAGGATCTTTTGCTGACGAACTCGCTGAAGCCATACCCGAAGAATCTTTGGCTGACGAACTTGCTGAAGCCATACCCGAAGAATCTTTTGCTGACCAACTCGCTGAAGCAATACCCGAAAAATCTTTGGCTGACGAACTGGCTAAAGCCATACCTGGAGAATCTTTCGCTGACCCACTCGCTGAAGCCATACCCGGAGAATCTTTGGCTGACGAACCTGCTGAAGCTATACCAGGAGAATCTTTCGCTGACCAACTCGCTGAAACCATACCCGGAAAATCTTTGGCTGGCGAACTTGCTGAAGCTATACCAGGTGAATCTTTCGCTGATCAACTCGCTGAAGCCATACCCAGAGAATCTTTGGCTGACGAACTTGCTGAAGCCATACCCAGAGAATCTTTCGCTGACCAACTCGCTGAAGCAATACCCGAAAAATCTTTGGCTGAAGAACTGGCTAAAGCTATACCCGGTGAATCTTTGGCTGGCCAACTGGCTGAAGCCTTACCCGGAGGATCTTTGGCTGAAGAACTTGCTGAAGCCATACCACGAGAATCTTTGGCTGACGAACTGGCTGAAGTCACGCCCGGAGAATCTTTGGCTGAAGAACTTGCTGAAACCATACCACGAGAATCTTTGGCTGAAGAACTTGCTGAAACCATACCACGAGAATCTTTGGCTGACGAACTGGCTGAAGTCACGCCCGGAGAATCTTTGGTTGAAGAACTCGCTGAGGCCATACCCGGAGATTTTTTGGCTGACGAACTTGCTGAAGCCATACCCGGAGAATTTTTAGCTGACGAACTGGCTGAAGCAATACCCGGAGAATCTTTGACTGACGAACTTGCTGAAGCCATACCCGAAGAATCTTCGGCTGACGAACTGGCTGAATCCATACCTGGAGAATCTTTGGCTGACGGTCTGGCTGAAGCAATATCCGGAGAATCTTTGGCTGACGAACTGGCTGAAGCCATACCAGAAGAATCTTTGGCTGACGAACTGGCTGAAGCCATACCCGGAGAATCTTTGGCTGACGAACTGGCTGGTGCCTTACCAGGAGAATCTTTGGCTGACCAACTGGCTGAAGTCACCCCCGGAGAATCTTTGGGTAACAAACTGGCTGAAGCCATACCCGGAAAATCTTTGGCTGACGAACTGGTTGAAGCCATACCCGGAGAATCTTTGGCTGACGAACCGGCTGGCGCCTTACCAGGAGAATCTTTGGCTGAAGAACTGGCTGAAGTCACCCACGGAGAATCTTTGGTTAACAAACTGGCTGAAGCCATACCCGGAAAATCTTTGGCTAACGAACTCGCTGAAGCCATACCAGGAGAATCTTTGGCTGAAGAACTTGCTGAAGCCATACCCGGAGAGTCTTTTTTTAACGAACTCGCTGAAGCCACACCCGGAAAATATTTGGCTAACGAACTCACTGAAGCCATACCCGGAGAATCTTTGGCTGACGATTTCGCTGAAGTCATATCAGGAGAATCTTTGGCTGAAAAACTTGCTGAAGCCATACCTGGAGAATCTTTGGCTGACGAACTGGCTGAATTCATATCTAGAGAATCTTTGGCTGACGGACTCGCTGAAGCAATATCCGGAGAATCTTTGGCTGACGAACTGGCTCAAGCCATACCCGGAGAATCTTTGGCTGACGAACTGGCTGACGCCTTACCAGGAGAATCTTTGGCTGAAGAACTGGCTGAAGTCACCCCCGGAGAATCTTTGGTTAACAAACTGGCTGAAGCCATACCCGGAGAATCTTTGGCTAACGAACTCGCTGAAGCCATACCCGGAGAATCTTTGGCTGACGAACTCGCTGAAGCCATACCAGGAGAATCTTTGGCTGACGAACTCGCTGAAGCCATACCAGGAGAATCTTTGGCTGAAGAACTTGCTGAAGCCACACCCGGAGAATCTTTGTTTAACGAACTCCCTGAAGCCATACCCGGAAAATCTTTGGCTGACGAACTCGCTGAAGCCATACCAGGAGAACCTTTGGCTGACGAACTGGCTGAAGCCATACAGGGAGAATCTTTGGCTGACGAACTGGCTGAAGCCATACCCGGAGAATCTTTGACTGAAGATCTCGCTGAAGCCATACCCGGAGAATCTTTGACTGACGAATTCGCTGAAGCCATACCCGGAGAATCTTTGGCTGACGAATTCGCTGAAGCCATACCCGCAGAATCTTTGGCTGACGAATTCGCTGAAGCCATACCCGGAGAATCTTTGGCTGACGAACTGGCTGAAGCCACACCAGGAGAATCTTTGGCTGAAGAACTTGCTGAAGCCACACCCGTAAAATCTTTGGTTAACAAACTCGCTGAAGCCATACCCGGAAAATCTTTAGCTAACGAACTGGATGAAGCCATACCCGGAGAATCTTTAGCGGAAGAACGTGCGGAAGCCATACCCGGAGAATCTTTGCCTGAAGAACTTGCTGAAGCCATACCCGGAGAATCTTTGGTTAACGAACTGGCTAAAGCCATACCTGGAGAATCTTTGGTTAACGAACTCGCTGAAGCCATACCTGGAGAATCGTTAGCTGAAGAACTTGCTGAAGCCATACCCGGAGAATCTTTGCCTGAAGAACTTGCTGAAGCCATACCCGGAGAATCTTTGGTTAACGAACTGGCTAAAGCCATACCTGGAGAATCTTTAGCTGTAGAACTGGCTAAAGCCATACCTGGAGAATCGTTAGCTGTAGAACTGGCTAAAGCCATACCTGGAGAATCGTTAGCTGAAGAACTTTCTGAAACCATACCTGGAGAATCTTTGGTTAACGAACTCGCTGAAGCCATACCAGGAGAATGTTTGGCTAACGAAATAGCTGAAGCCATAACCGGAGAATCTTTGGCTGACGAACTGGCTAAAGCCATACCTGGAGAATCTTTAGCTGAAGAACTTGCTGAAGCCATACCCGGAGAATCTTTGGCTAACGAAATAGCTGAAGCCATACCAGAAGAATCTTTGGCTGACGAACTGGCTAAAGCCATACCTGGAGAATCGTTAGCTGAAGAACTTTTTGAAACCATACCTGGAGAATCTTTGGTTAACAAACTTGCTGAAGCCATACCAGGAGAATGTTTGGCTAACGAAATAGCTGAAGCCATAACCGGAGAATCTTTGGCTGACGAACTGGCTAAAGCCATACCTGGAGAATCTTTAGCTGAAGAACTTGCTGAAGCTATACCTGGAGAATCTCTGGCTGACGGAACTAGCTGCGTTGGTTCACCGGCCAGCGAGGACGGTAGCCGTGAGGACAGCGCTAGGCTAGGTGGATATGTTACAGCCCCAGGTACGGCCAGTCCGGGTGGCCCGGACAGCCGCCACACCACGGTGCCACAGCTAAAGCGGCCGCGGCCCTCGGTAGGTCCCAGCAGCCCAGCGAAGAAGGTATGTCTCGTGGAATCCGCCGATCCATGTGCGCAGTCTATCTGCGATCATGAGCGACGGGCTGGGGTGTTGGCGGAGGACATGGAAGTGACACAGACCGAGGATATTGGGAGAGATGACTGTCGCTTCTGAAAGAGAGGATGACGATATTGCAGACAGTTCCAGTATCACAGTGACGCATGGGGCTGCATCTCCTCCCCCTCCACTCCCCTCTCCCCGTGCAGTATCCTCGGTACACCTCCTGGACGGTACACCTCCTGGACTGGACACCTCCTGGACGGTACACCTCCTGGACTGTACACATCCTGGACTGTACACCTCCTGGACTGTACACCTCCCGGATTTTACACCTCCTGGACGGTACACCTCCTGGACTGTACACCTCCTGGACGGTACACCTCCTGGACTGTACACCTCCCGGATTTTACACCTCCTGGACTGTACACCTCCTGGACTGTACACCTCCCGGATTTTACACCTCCTGGACGGTACACCTCCTGGACTGTACACCTCCTGGACGGTACACCTCCTGGACTGTACACCTCCCGGATTTTACACCTCCTGGACGGTACACCTCCTGGACTGTACACGTCCTGGACTGTACACCTCCTGGACTGTACACCTGGACGGTCCACCTCCTGGACTGTACACCTGGACGATCCACCTCCTGGACGGTACACCTCCTGGACTGTACACCTCCTGGGTCTTTTGCTCTTCAGAGAGGTTAGCTTACATGACCCAGAGCTATAGGACTTACGTAGTCCTTATCTTCTAGCTACGCCGGCGTAGATTTCCGCTAAGTTTCTTGTTTTATCTCGTGAACATTTATTATGTATGTTACAAGTGTTTGATTTGCATATAGGGAGGGCGATCTGTTAACTGTTAATTTGAAACTGCGTGTGTTTTCCTGCATGTGAGTTCAGGAGGTGCTTAGTTGAAGAACATGTTTTGTCTCGCTGTTCATTCCTGTGTAAGGTAAAGTGTTGCCATGTCTCGCTGTTCATTCCTGTGTATTCTTATTTCTATTGTTTTGTGAGGACGTCTGTGCGCTTCAAGTATGTCGTTTAGCCAGATCTGTCCAAGTAAGTAAGAACAACTTGTTCAGTTCGATATGTAGCTCAAGGTGTGCTACGCGTTGCCTTAGTAACGAACAACATAACATAATCTAATTCAGCATCATAACGTAATCTAATGCAGCAAGGTAATCATCGGAGGAGAGAACGTCAACACAATGATATCCCTCCACCTTATTTGCGAGATTGAACACCTTAATATTTACTCGGATTCGAATAACGCGTGATTTGTGTTACAATGTTCGGTATTCCATTCCTTTTTCATGACTAAATAAGGTTGAGGTATGGTCAGTTAAGTGAAAGGACAAGCTTGGCATTGTTGTTAAGCACGCCGCACTGCATCTTCACGTTGCATTGCTTAGTGACCCATTACTGGGAAGAACGCATTGCAAGATGACTGTTGTATTGTTACCCATGTTTCGTAATTTTCTTTTATTTGGTCCAGTGCACTTCGTGTTTAAGATGAACAGGTAGTATCTGAACGTCAGAAGAACAGTACAACCAACATAGGTTCCTTTGTACATATGTGATATATACTTTTGCGGTGATATAAATTGTGTATGTACTGTACACTGTTCCTATTACTTGATGCCACATACAGCCGTGATGAAGCTCTCGCCATGACCGGTTTTAAAATTTCAAGTTGATGCCATACAATATCATTTATATCGGTTATTAACGCACGTGCTGCTGGTGTTCATTTGGCATGCTTCGATTAAGTTCTGGCCTGTGTTACTTATATATCTACAACTGATGAAAAAATACGTCAGTAATAAAACTGATGAAAATGAACCGTTTGTTAATTCTTTGTGAAGATACATGTATATAAGGGTTAAGTAATGTTCCATATCTCATCTTACAGATTCATGCCTTCTATATATATAAAAGTGAGAGAACTATTAATTACTAATTTATTTGTAAGGCCGAGCTGCTATCAGCCGATCGTAGGTTTCACTAAGCCATGTAATGAATGGTGCCTAAGCCTTGTCGTAATCAGACAAGTCCTGACTGACAAATCAGCCACCTATGGTGTCTAAGGAAAGCCTGAAATGATCGTCTATCTGGAAACGGATAAATGAATTTGATTCAGGTTCGTCATATGTATCGAATGTACGGAATTAGCTTCTTTAACTTAAAGAAAGACCTTGACCGCAGTTTGGCGGTCTGTGCTCAACAATCACACATTGTGAAAAGTGACTGAGCCTGGGGAAATGTTCTGCTACTGGTCAATGCATCCATTGAACGGCTGATGTGGTGCAGTGGTGTGTCATCAAACAATAGATAGGCGGGTGTGCAATCAAACAATAGATAGGCGGGTGTGCCATCAAAACATAGATAGGCTGGTGTGCCATTAAACACTAGATAGGCGGGTGTGCCATCAAACAATAGATAGCAGGGTGTGCCATCCATCAGTAGATAGGCGGGTGTGGCATCAGACAAGAGATAGGCTGGTGTGCCATCAAACAATAGATAGGCGGGTGTGCCATCAAACAATAGATAGGCTGGTGTGCCATTAAACACTAGATAGGCGGGTATGCCATCAAACAATAGATAGCCGGGTGTGCCATTAAACAGTAGATAGGCGGGTATGGCATCAAACAATAGATAGGCGGGTGTGCCATCAAACAATAGATAGGCTGGTGTGCCATTAAACACTAGATAGGCTGGTGTGCCATCAAACAATAGATAGGCGGGTGTGCCATCAAACAATAGATAGGCGGGTGTGCCATCAAACAATAGATAGGCTGGTGTGCCATTAAACACTAGATAGGCGGGGTGCCATCAAACAATAGATAGGCTGGTGTGCCATTAAACACTAGATAGGCGGGTGTGCCATCAAACACTAGATAGGCGGGTGTGCCATCAAACAATAGATAGCCGGGTGTGCCATCAAACAGTAGATAGGCGGGTGTGCCATCGAACAATAAAGGAGAGGGTGATGTTATATTTAACAAATTATAAAGGATAGACTGATGCACCATCAAACGATAAATGGGGGTTGTGTGCGGTGGTGTGCCATCAAACAATAAATGAGGGTTGTGTGCGGTGGTGTGCCATCAAACAATAAATGAGGGTTGTGTGCGGTGGTGTGCCATCAAACAATAAATGAGGGTTGTGTGCGGTGGTGTGCCATCAAACAATAAATGAGGGTTGTGTGCGGTGGTGTGCCATCAAACAATAAATGAGGGTTGTGTGCGGTGGTGCGCCATCAAAAAATAAATGAGGGTTGTGTGCCATCAAACAATAAATGAGGGTTGTGTGCGGTGGTGTGCCATCAAACAATAAATGAGGGTTGTGTGCCATCAAACAATAAATAAGGGTTGTGTGCCATCAAACAATAAATGAGGGTTGTGTGCGGTGGCGCGCCATCAAACAATAAATGAGGGTTGTGTGCGGTGGTGTGCCATCAAACAATAAATGAGGGTTGTGTGCGGTGGTGTGCCATCAAACAATAAATGAGTTGTGTGCGGTGGTGTGCCATCAAACAATAAATGAGGGTTGTGTGCGGTGGTGTGCCATCAAACAATAAATGAGGGTTGTGTGCGGTGGTGTGCCATCAAACAATAAATGAGGGTTGTGTGCGGTGGTGTGCCATCAAACAATAAATAAGGGTTGTGTGCGGTGGTGTGCCATCAAACAATAAATGAGGGTTGTGTGCGGTGGTGTGCCATCAAACAATAAATGAGGGTTGTGTGCGGTGGTGTGCCATTAAACAATAAATTAGATGGTTGTGTGCGATGGTGTGCCATCAAACAATGAACGAAAGGGTTGTTTACGGTTGTATGCCATCAAGCGAGAGGGGGGGGGGGCTTTCTCTGTTTCTGGAAGTAGATCTTTGTCTCTTTCTTTTTATGGAAGTAGGATGTTTTCTCTTCATGTTTCTGGAAGTAGATCTCTCTTCCTGTTTCTGGAAGTAAATCTTTCTTGATGCTAATGTTTTTTGCTTGGCAATATTCTTTTTGTGTTGGTAGGCGCTGTGGCTTTGTAGTTCCGGCGGTATAGCATTTGACTGGCGAGAAGGCACTGTCCGTACGGAAGTCGACACAGTTTTGCTGAGCTGAGCGTGGGGCGGGGTGACGTGAAACTGGCATGTTCATTGTGGCTGGTGTCACCAATAAAGTGCTTACGAACAGGAAGACGGTATTGTGGAAGCCGTCTTCGAGGGGTGCCACATGCAATCACTGACTTTAAGTCCCGCATAATAGAGAAATCTTGGATGACTGTCTTGCCTGAATACAGTATCCCGTCATACACTTTTTTTTGGCTACTCAGGCGAAGTTACACAATTTGTACGCCTTTCAGCTCATCTAGGAAGCCTTGCCAGTTTACATGTTCTGGTAAGGAGAATGCCCATGTAACAGTACATTCATGAGAAAGAATGTACGAGGCGCAAGCCGGGTACATATCTTTTCAAGAATGAATTGTTACACGGGTATACTCTGATTTAACGTACGGTCGGTGAGCCTCACTTGGTCCATGTAGCGTGAATAAGAGTTTTTTTAAGATGTACATTGCATCTCTCGCTTCCGAAACTGAAGTCGGTTCTTATCCTATCTGAGAACCCAGGAAATGTATTGTTGTAGCAATGATAAACTTGAGTCATACTTGAGCTAAGCTGAAACAGTGGTTCGCCCTGACATGGAAGAACGTCGGACGCTGCAGCCACAAATCAGTTTGGTTCATCTACAGATTGCAAGAATGAAGTCGTGTTTCGCATCAATGCGCGTGGGCTACATCGCATGGATTATGTGTCATTATACACACGATAATGGTTGGTTGGTTATTCAGGACGCTTTAACCACTTTTGGTCATATCGCGTCAATGGGAGAAGGAAGGGAGAGTGGAGCCATGTCCCCGGGGGTAACCCCCTACTCTCTACGAAGAAAGACATGGGATCTTTATCCTGCGACCACACAGACATGGCCACAGCAGGGCTCGAACCACCGACCCACGTGCCGTTAGGCTCTCAGGTGACCAGAGCACTCAATGCGAGCGCTCTAGCCCACTGAGCTGTCGCGCCGGCCCCCACGATAATGGTCATTTAAATGTGGAATATGATACAATCGTTCAAATTAGTGGACACTGAAAGGATATGATACCCAGCGATGTTGCGTTGGTGTTTGAAACAAGTAACACCCAGTGCGTTGTTGATGAATAGGATACGCTTTGCAAACTAAGTTCGTGGGATTCACGAGAAAGAAAAAAATATTTCCAGTGTGATTATAGGATATCAGGAAATGTCGGTATGTATTTTGCATATGAATTACATCTCAAATTCAGTTTCTGAAAGTGGATTTTTTTGAATGTATAGGTTTTTGTTTGGGCTTTCCATCGGACGTCAAGCTTTCAGTTCATCATCCATTGTGGTTGTGACCTGTTTTAGACAAGCTCACTTATTGCTCATGATTGGCATTGACTGCAATTGTCGATTTCGTAACAGAAGGACGATTGTTCAACAGAAAAATTGTTTGGTATCCTTGAGTCAATCACAATTGATCAGCTCGCTAGAACAGTACATTCGTGAAAATGTAGTTTAGACAATAGAATGGCGTCATAGCAGTACTTTAATTCCGGCTATGCGTGACAAGTGGTCCACTTTATGCAAATATTATTCGGAGCGTAGTGCGTGTCATGCAACTATTTCGCTGGTCCTTTTCCCTCTGTGACCTGATGATATTAATATATTATCATCTTTTCGGCTCCCTTTAGGGAATGTGTTCCCCTGTATACTCTTTTTCCGGTTCCACTTTGGGAATGGGTTCCCCCGTATGCTTTCTCGTCGACTGAAGTTTAGGAATGAGTTGTCTTTTATGCGCTACTTTCGGCTCTTTTTAATGAATGTATTGCCCTGTATACCCTCTTTTTGGCTTTTCTTAGGGAGGTATAGCCCTGAAGAACCCAGGCCGCGCTACCGATCGGCCGAGCGGTAGCGAGGCCTGGGTTCTTCAGGGCTAAGGGGGGTATTGCCTTGTATACAGTACTTTCGGCTCCATTTGGGGGAATGTATTATTCTGTTTACCCTACTTTCGGCTCCTCTTAGGGAGATGTTGCCCTGTACACGAGCGCTTAACTTCTTCGTTCATTATTAGTCCACACGCGGTCATCTGCACTAAGCCCCACCTCTCAGTCTATATATAAATATAGACTATGAGAGGTGGGGCTTAGTGCAGGTGACCGCGTGTGGACTAATAATGAAGGAAGAAGTTAAGCGCTCGTGGCCCTGTATACCCTTCATTTGGCTCCTCTTGGGGAATGTGCTGCCCTGTATCTTTCTTTTTGGTTCCTCTAATAGCATGGGTTGCCCTGTATGCCCTCTTTTGGGCTCCTCTTGGTTGCCTCATATACCCTTCATTTAGGTCCTCGTGGGGAATGTGCTGCACTAATTTCTATGCCAATATGCTCTAATTTCAGCTCCTCTTAGACCTAGGGAATGGGTTGCCCTCTATGCCGTCTTTTCGGCTCCTCTTAGGGAATTGGTGATCATGTATGCCCTTCATTTGGCATTTGGGAATGTGTATGCTTTACTTTCGGTTCCTTTTTGAGACTGTGTTGCCCTGTATGCCCTCTTTTTGGCTCCTCCTATGGACTGTGTTGCCCTGTATGCCCTCTTTTGGCTCCTCTTATGGGCTGTGTTGCCCTGTATGCCCTCTTTTTGGCTCCTTATGGACTGTGTTGCCCTGTATGCCCTCTTTTGGGCTCCTCTTATGGACTGTGTTGCCCTGTATGCCCTCTTTTGGGCTCCTCTTATGGACTGTGTTGCCCTGTATGCCCTCTTTTGGCTCCTCTTATGGACTGTGTTGCCCTGTATGCCCTCTTTTTGGCTCCTCTTATGGACTGTGTTGCCCTGTATGCCCTCTTTTGGGCTCCTCTTATGGACTGTGTTGCCCTGTATGCCCTCTTTTTGGCTCCTCTTATGGACTGTGTTGCCCTGTATGCCCTCTTTTGGGCTCCTCTTATGGACTGTGTTGCCCTGTATGCCCACTTTTTGGCTCCTCTAATGGACTCTGTTGCACTGTATGCCCTCTTTTTGGTTCCTCTTAGGGACTTGGAATGTTTGCCCTACTTTCGGTTCCTTTTAGGGTGGCAGGATGACTGCATGTTTTGGCCGGTATGCTCTCCGCATGGCATGGTCATGTATTGCGCAGTAAATTGTCGTGTAGTCACCAATTAGTTGCCTGGAGTGTTCGATGGTGGTGGTGGTTGGGGGGGGGGGGGGGGAGGCCTACTGTAAGCTTGTGGTATGTTAGTGCTGTTTGAGTGTTGATCATTACAACCCAAGCAGTCTAGTGGATGTCAAAGTGACCTCTGACATCTTTAAGAGGAAATAGGTCATATTTGCCTCGGTAACCTTCACGTGACCCCTGGGGCCAAGGGATCATCGACACTCACGCGTTGTCACGAGACGGACATAACAACACACCGGTCGCCATGAACGCCCCCCTCCCCCCGCCAACAGCTCCGCCTCCCGACACATGACTCCACTGCACCCACTATCCAAGCATAGCTCACGTCAGACATCACCGGACGGTATATCGTCCAAAGCACATAGCACAAAGTACCTGCAGGAAACTAAAAGAACGCAATGACATACAGTTTGGGTCATTTTATTAACGTATTAAGTAATACGAGTTTGATTCCCGCGTGACTTGTGTTTCACGTGTGTGCACTCCCCAAAGTGCGGCGGCCTTGGCTTGTTGACCAGCCGCTGCCATGGTAACGATCCAATCATGAAGAGGAGTGGCGTTCCATGCCGGGCCCCCTGTAGTAGTCCCATCTGCAAGGTCATAAGCATATGTCATGCGCGGTGTGTAATGTCATTATAGGAGCCATGCATTGGCACTGACAGGTTTCCAGGGCGATGGATGTTTAACGGGGTCATTGGCTGTCTCTCTCACCAGGTGAATAGTGAATAGTGGAGCGTGGGCCAATCCACTGGAAGGTTAGCTACAGGCATATCTGAGCAGACAAGCATCAAGTGGCATCTGACAACAGCCACATATATGTGTTGGCGATATGTAAATATAACAATTCATTGATGACAGGCTACTGACTTAAGATAACATTTTAATTCACTTCGGTATGAAGGGTTAAAAGGGTAGCATTAGCACTTGCGCGCTATTAGCCGACAATGACCTTGCACATTGTGGGCAACTCAAACGAACTATCCGATAACAATATAGAGATATTATTTCATATTACATGCATGCTAAGGAATACACTACACGTAGGTTGCGAATATTCACATACTGGACCTTTTCATGACAAAATTAAATATTTAAACTCCTCTTAAGTGGTAGCATCTTTGATCTTGTAGCTTAAAGGGAAAGCCAAGACCAGGGATGAATGATTTTTTATTGAAAATACAAAACCAAAGAAGTTCATTCCCAGAATAACATATTTTTATGAATCTGATAACGGAGTAATCATCGACTGAACGCTAACTGCCCCAATGATAGAGGTAGCGCATTGCAGCTGATGATGACGTCACGGTAACTTTCCGGTATTTCCCACATCGCCCACCCGCTGTTACAGCCCGTCACCAAGCCTCAATTATTTGACTCGTGAGTTCAGAGACAACTCACCGGCCGCCAATCGTATCAGTTGCTTACAGGCTGGATCGTGTAACGTGAGAGGAAAGGTCTTCGTGGCGCTACTATTTGTGTGACTACCCCGGCTCGGCACCAAGCGACCCCCCCCCCCCCATCGCCCCCAACTCTCCCACCCCACACCATCCTCAACTCACCGCAACCCAGTCATTGGTTTACAGGAAGACGCCAGCCTGGCCTCTAACGCTGCTTTACCGATTTATATGTCAAGTGTCTATCCTCCAAATTACAGAATTTTCCGTCCTGTCTGTAGCTCACTATCAAATTTAGAAGTGACCGCCAGCCACGATTTCGCCGCTTATTCTTCCCCGGAAGGCTGCCTCCACTGTGAAGAGTTCCCTTCGTGAGATTCCAGTTATAACGTAAGGCGATGTCACATAAAAGGCCACAATATACGTCACTGGCTTGTGGCAAAATGGCGCCCTGCTCCATATTGATGAGGCTGGTTGCCTTAATATTTTTCTCCTTACCAGTCGGCCGAAACGAAGTTTTTACACTCGCCAATTGAATTTTAATATGTAAACTTTCGATGGAGATTGCGATTAGATTAGGCTGAACATCCGCTTTCATGTTCCTAACGTAAGTTTAGATGGTTATTCAATCGATACTCCAAAACTCGTTACCCAGTGTGGTCAATGACGAAGGCATTAAACATGTTAAACAGTTCACAGTTTCAAAATAAATTATTTGATCTGGGACGTCCCCTTTTGTTTTCCAAGGTTCATTTACAAAACCACATATGCACGTTATACAGGTGAATTCATCATAAAACTAGAAACCTCTCTCTATAATACATGCACATGTTCGCCATCACCCGCCCCCGTGACGTAGTGCCCTGTGTAGTGTTCTTCATCCTGATAGGTTGCCAGGGAGAATTAAATGTCTGCGCCCATCGAAAGTGCACTTATGGGCGACAATAGGCGTTTTTAAGCCTATTTGTTTCTTCTTTCAGGAAACGTATCTTTAGGCTATATTCTCCTATTGGCACTGCCCTTACGGCCGGAATTGGCTTCCCCTTTAAATGATTCAATAATATAGTACCATGGTTCCTAAAACTGTTCTGACCATAGCTAACTGTATTAACTATGGGTTGTTCGAGAACGTGGTTATTTCGACGAGAATACGCTTGTTCTTTCCTTTGGAACAAGCTGTTTAAAGTAGAGCGAACCCATTTTGCTCACTATTGTCAAGACCTCTGTCATAATTGTCCGTAACCTTTCTATATAAAGTAAGGGTCGTTTACCCTTGTGCATTTAGACACTCTACGACGAGGCATAATGACTATGAATAAACGTTAAGGCTCGCTCTTCAATTTTTTTCCTGTCTTCATATCCGCAACACGTAGTAATGCCATACAATCCGACAATAATTAAGTTGTGATATAATGAAAGTTAAAGATCCTTTTTTTTGTATCTGTGCTTAGTGGTGTCGACAGGCGATTTAATACATTTAACTGTCTGCCAGCCTTTTTACATATATCTGCAATAAGATTACTGAAGTTAAGCTTAGAATCTATAGTAACCCCAAGTAGCTTGACACAACTGACAGAACTTATGACATCATCCCAAACTTGGACATGTTGCGTTTCACCTGTGGTCTTAGTTCCAAATAAGATATACATCTACTGGCATTTAGATGGCTTTCCCTGAAACCAGTCCATAATTTTGGACGAGACATTTTTAAGACTGTTAGTGACGCCCTCAGTACTTTGATCGTAGCAGGAAGATTAGTTCAGATCAGCATAATGTCTTATCCCGCACACTGTAGAATAATACATCAAACTACCTCAATAGCCTCTGCCCATAACCCGCCCACCTCCCTCGGCAAGCGGTAAATACAGAAGAGCAGCTGCGATGCATGGTTTCCTTGTCCCATTCTGCTAGGACCATCTTACTTTACCGTCCGCCCGAACCTGTAACGACGTTGCTCACGAGAGAAGTTCATTAGCCCCCATGCCTGGTGCCGACTACAGACAGTGGACAGTGCTGCAGGCTTGGTGCTCGTTGGTCTCCGGCCATATTGCGGCGGAATGAGCCTCCTTTATCACACACGTCAGCGCGAACGGGCGTGATTATCAGACGGACGCGGGGTGTAAAGGTCAAAAGCCTGTCCACATATATGACTTATGATCAATCTTAGTATCATAAAGCCAGGTCATGGGGACCATGCGACCTGGCCAAAGCTCAGTAAATATCCCCGTCCGCACCGGCCGCGCATCCGGTACCCTTTTGCGCGGCGGAGGAATGTAGTTCCGGCTTTCTGGCGGAGGCCTCTGTTCGTGTGTACCTAACGATGCGCTCACGACCATAAATTATGACGCATACAATGCGGCATGTATCCCAGATTCATCCCGTATATGCCCCCCAAACCCCTCCCCCGTTTATAGGCGGCATCGTATGATCGATAGCAGTTTTTATGGTAATCGGCATTGGCGGTTTAGTTTGTTGGTGCTTGCCAGTGTGCCTGCAGTCAGCAGATCCTAATTTAGTCCTAGAGCTGTCTCCAAGAGACCCGACTCGGTGGCAGCACTTCACTACCCGAGAACCCCAGATGGGGTCTCCAAGAATTGGGTTGGCTGGTTCCATGCTTAAATGTTATAAACTTCTATTCAGTATTTTTTACTTACAAGCAGGTATAATATAGGCAATGCCAGATAGTGCGATCGTTAGTTACATAAAATTAAAATTAAACTACAGCCGCTTCCGACGCGCTCTTCCGAACTACTTACTTGTTGATTAACCACGTCATAATCACATATCACATATCCGCTGAGAGAAACAGTTCTCGCAAACGGCATCAAACTATTCTTGCTAAGAACACAGTCGATGAAATGAAGGTAAGATTTTATTATCAAGCGTGTATATTTCTGGTTTAGACAATCGGGTAGCTTGTTAAAGGGAACCGCCAGCTCGGCCTCTAAGGCTGCTTTACCGATTCATATAATACCCAATTGTCTATCTTCCAAATTATAAATTTTTTTGTTCTATCTGTAGCTCACAATAAAATTTTGAAGTGACCGCCAGGCACGATTTCGCCGCCTACCCAGGCGGCAGCCCTTTTTGGAGGTGTGTCTGTGATTGAGTAATCAGGAGGCGATACTCTAATTTATTCAAACCGGAAATTGCGCCTATTGTGTGAGCAAAACAAGAGCGCGTGATAATCGCTAATATAAATAGCTGCGATTCTAACTCCAATCATGGCATTGTTGAGTCAATCGTCGCAAGACGTATATCAATTTGTTTGGGCGGTGTTTTTCAATGAAACATTAAGATCTTGCGCTACTGCGAGGCTTAGAACTGCCGCTGTTCATCTGTAAATCGCGGCCCTGATCTCTCTCTCCGCGAGTTGTAACGTAAAGCGGCGCTATATAAATAGTCACAATATGCGTCACTGCTCCCGGCAAAATGGCGCTCTGCTTGACATTGCTGGGGGCGGGTTGTCTCAATTTTTTTCTCCTTACCAGTCTGCCAAAACGAAGCGTTAACACTCGCCAATTTAATTTTAAGGTGTAAACTTTCGGTGCAGATCTCGATTAAATTAGGTTGGACACCCGCTTTAATAAAGCCGGTCGCTTGCTCATCCGTCGGTCTATTGCTCGCCTCCAAGTCTACAAGACCCAATCTCAGAGACTCTGGGTCAGCGGTGGCTCCACCGCGTGAGTGACGTACGAGTTATTGGAATGCGTTTGATCAGTTTGGGGCTGAGCAAGCCAGGTCCTGGAGTAATGGGCGGAGGCTAGGCGGTGAGAGGAAACTTTGAGACTGGGGACAGGGGTGATGGGGAAGACGAGAATATTTCCCAAACCATTGGAGCAAAAAACCCGGAATTGTTTTGTAATAACCAAATGACCAAAGTGCTATAGCTAATGTTTCGTTGTTTATAACATACTATGATGACGTAAATATGAACCGTTAGCCCTGCCGTCTGCACAGCAATAGGAACAATATAGTGTGGCGTAGGGTAACGCCGATCATATGGCGTGGTGGAGTAACGTAGATAATATGTGGTCCAGTGCAATGCAGATGATGTCTGGTGTAGGGTAATGCAGATAATGTGTGGTGTAGGGTAATGCAGATAATGTTGTGTGGTGTAGGGTAATGCAGATAATGTTGTGTGGTGTAGGGTAATGCAGATAATGTTGTGTGGTGTAGGTAATGAGGATAATGTTGTGTGGTGTAGGGTAATGCAGATAATGTTGTGTGGTGTAGGGTAATGCAGATAATGTTGTGTGGTGTAGGTAATGAGGATAATGTTGTGTGGTGTAGGGTAATGCAGATAATGTTGTGTGGTGTAGGTAATGAGGATAATGTTGTGTGGTGTAGGGTAATGCAGATAATGTTGTGTGGTGTAGGGTAATGCAGATAATGTGTGGTGTAGGTAATGAGGATAATGTTGTGTGGTGTAGGGTAATGCAGATAATGTTGTGTGGTGTAGGGTAATGCAGATAATGTTGCGTGGTGTATGCTAAAATAGTGAATATTGTCGGAAGTAAATTCGAAATAATTAGAATTAGCTTCTTGTTAGCCGTGTTGGTATCACCTCTACCCGATGGGGGCGAGACCGAATTATACTCGTTCAAGTAGACCCCCCTCCCCCCTCATCCCTGACAATGTCATTATTCACTGAGTGGTATCGGCCGCGAGACGCTGGGGCGACGCCTCACACGGGCACTGGGTTCCCAACCACAAATAAAGTGAACCGCCTCCTCCAAACCTTTCATCCACACCTCTTAACCCACACCGCCTCCTCCACTCCGCCTCCTCCACACCGCCTCCTCCACACCGCCTCATCCACACCGCCTCCTCCACACCGCCTCCTCCACACCTCTTCATTCACACCGCCTCCTCCACACCGCCTCATCCACACCGCCTCATCCACACCGCCTCATCCACACCGCTTCATCTACACCGCTTCATCCACACCGCTTCATCCACACCGCCTCATCCACACCGCCTCATCCACACCGCCTCCTCCACACCGCCTCATCCACACCGCCTCATCCACACCGCCTCATCCACACCGCTTCATCCACACCGCTTCATCCACACCGCCTCCTCCACACCGCCTTATCTACACCGCCTCCTCCACACCGCCTCATCCACACCGCCTCCTCCACACCGCCTCATCCACACCGCCTCATCCACACCGCCTCCTCCACACCGCCTCCTCCACACCGCCTCATCCACACCGCCTCCTCCACACCGCCTCCTCCACACCGCCTCATCCACAGCGCCTCATCCACACCGCCTCATCCACACCGCCTCATCCACACCGCCTCCTCCACACCGCCTCATCCACACCGCCTCCTCCACACCGCTTCATCCACACCGCCTCATCCACACCGCCTCCTCCACACCGCCTCCTCCACACCGCCTTATCTACACCGCCACCTCTACACCGCCTCATCCACACCGCCTCATCCACACCGCCTCCGCCACACCGCCTCATCCACACCGCCTCCTCCACACCGCCTCCTCCACACCGCCTCATCCACACCGCCTCATCCACACCGCCTCATCCACACCGCCTCCTCCACACCGCCTCATCCACACCGCCTCATCCACACCGCCTCATCCACACCGCCTCATCCACACCGCTTCATCTACACCGCCTCATCCACACCGCTTCATCCACACCGCTTCATCCACACCGCCTCCTCCACACCGCCTCCTCCACACCGCCTCCTCCACTCCGCCTCATCCACACCGCCTCTTCCACACCGCCTCATCCACACCGCCTCCTCCACACTGCTTTATCCACACCGCCTCATCCACTCCGCCTCATCCACACCGCCTCATCCACACCTCTTCCTCCACACCGCCTCCTCCACACCGCCTCATCCACACCGCCTCATCCACACCGCCTCATCCACACCGCCTCATCCACACCGCCTCCTCCACACCGCCTCCTCCACACCGCCTCATCCACACCGCCTCCTCCACACCGCCTCCTCCACACCGCCTCCTCCACACCGCCTCATCCACACCGCCTCTTCCACACCGCTTCATCCACACCGCCTCCTCCACACTGCTTTATCCACACGGCCTCATCCACTCCGCTTCATCCACACCGCCTCATCCACACCGCCTTATCCACACCTCTTCCTCCACACCGCCTCCTCCACACCGCCTCATCCACACCGCCTCATCCACACCGCCTCCTCCACACCGCCTCATCCACACCGCCTCCTCCACACCGCCTCCTCCACACCGCCTCCTCCACACCGCCTCATCCACACCGCCTCCTCCACACCGCCTCCTCCACACCGCCTCCTCCACACCGCCTCATCCACACCGCCTCCTCCACACCGCCTCATCCACACCGCCTCATCCACACCGCCTCCTCCACACCGCCTCCTCCACACCGCCTCATCCACACCGCCTTTCCACACCGCCTCATCCACACCGCCTCATCCACACCGCCTCCTCCACACTGCTTTATCCACACCGCCTCATCCACTCCGCCTCATCCACACCGCCTCATCCACACCGCCTCATCCACACCTCTTCCTCCACACCGCCTCCTCCACACCGCCTCATCCACACCGCCTCATCCACACCGCCTCATCCACACCGCCTCCTCCACACTGCTTTATCCACACCGCCTCATCCACTCCGCCTCATCCACACCGCCTCATCCACACCGCCTCATCCACACCTCTTCCTCCACACCGCCTCCTCCACACCGCCTCATCCACACCGCCTCATCCACACCGCCTCATCCACACCGCCTCATCCACACCGCTTCCGCTTTGTATCGACGCGAGCGTACAGGGACTGAGTAAAGTTTAACCAATGTCTGCTGAAATGTGATAGTTAAGAGCTAATTAAGTCTCGTGAATAATTGGCATTAGAAGATAACGTGAAATTGTGATTAGTATTACAGTTTACATATCCCTTTACAACCTTGGCTGCTTAGTGTGAAGACAAAACATTTCTAATATCAATAATGAAATGCTAACTGTGCCACTTTGCAGCCGCTTTCATTATCAAACTGTACCGCTACAGTGAATATTGGGCCCTAAAACAACTCGGCATGATAGCATGTTATCACACGGCTCCATCATAAAACCTTGCTATAGATTGACATGACCACACCACGAGGTCATTGCACGTGATCATAGTGTCTATAAGGAGGCTCAACAAGTTCTTACGTTCGAATTCAAAATAAAACGAAGTTAATTTTTTACATCACGTCGATTGTTTACGCGAGATATCAACGAGATCGTGACGCGTTATGAAGTACGTCCAGAGAAACACGTGGGCTACCGTAAAACGCGGAGTACGATGGAAACCGGTAAGCTGGCGAAACAGGGGCAAACCATGTTAAGGTGATAGCAATTACACTCAAATCTACCATTACAGGTATCCATTTGACCAACTTATGTCTGCAAATGTCGAAGCCTCTTTCTGGAATGACTGCCCCATTTTCATACCCCGTGCCAGCGGCTGTCTGGGTGTTTTGTACCAGGAGGGAAGATGGGGGAGGGGGTACGAAGGGGGAGGGGGGGGGGCAAAGACCCCGAATGGCGATCCCCGACAATAACCACGAATATGAGAGGAACCGTCATACTCCACAATCCGAGATTTGCGCCACTCCGCCAAGCGGCAGGCCTCGACATAAAGGGACATAATTGGGTCAACTTGCTTGAATCTCTTTTACATATAGCCAACGTGATTATCTGCAACAAATATTATCTATTTATTTTTAGGTATCTGCCACGATTATAAATCCAAGCAAACTGTATTAGGAAGTCATTTATGATATCATTGGGATTTGCAAATACCATTTTTATGCAAGCACGTCAGAACCAAATTATATATGCAGAATGTGATTGCGTGCGGTCGGAGTCGGCTTGCGTGTGGGCTCATAAATAAATATAATAGAACGTGGTCATAAAGAGATAATAGAGCGTGATCGTTAAGAGATAATAGAACGTAGCCATAAAGAGATAATAGAGCGTGATCGTTAAGAGATAATAGAACGTGGCCATAAAGAGATAATAGAGCGTGATCGTTAAGAGATAATAGAACGTGGTCATAAAGAGATAATAGAGCGTGATCGTTAAGAGATAATAGAACGTGGCCATAAAGAGATAATAGAGCGTGATCGTTATGAGATAATAGAACGTGGTCATAAAGAGATAATAGAGCGTGATCGTTAAGAGATAATAGAACGTGGCCATAAAGAGGTATAATAGAGCCTGTTCATAGTGTGATGGTGAATGGAGATCGTAAATTAATAGTGTTCACACTAAAATGATGCGGCCAATGGCTTTTCATAAGACTTGGTTGATGTAGTATGTGGTACCGCTCATTACCTGGAGCCTCTGATGGATGCCATGAAGTTATTCAGCTGCCGCAGGTACTGGTAGTACTGAATGAGGGAGTCAAACTGTTCAGGGCGCTTCGGCGGCTCTCCTAGCGTGGCTTCAATGAGAGCCACATCGCTGTCATGGATACTGGGGCCGTAGCTCTCTCCCGCCCTGGCCACTCTGGCGTGGAGGGCATTCACCTGCCTCAGGTAGTCGTAATACTCGGCTAGACTGCTGAACTGGGAAGGCCGGACCGGTCCAGTGACGGCGGCGGGGGGTGGCGCGGGGGCCCCGGCCACCCCGCCCAGGCCCAGGTGCCCGCCCCACTGGTGCTGGATGGCCAACAGAAGGAGCAGCCCATAGGGGGCAGTTCCGCTCCAGCTCCAGCCTCGGGTCAAGGCCATGTTGGTTTAACCTTGCGTCAAGGGCAGTGCGCACAGCTGTCTCCAGTTGGGGGCTCGCGAGGGCGATCCTGAAACAGCAACATGTCAAGTAAGGGGCGCACCATTTCATATCAGGGGGGGTCGGGGGCCTAGAAAATATTTGAAAAAAATAGTTTGTTGTGACTATTTGGGGGAAAAAAATGTTTGCTTTTCAGATGCTACAAAAAAATAACTTGCTTTCATAATTAAAAAAAAATGCCTTATAAAATTTCCCTTTGGGTGTCTAAAGAAATAAACAATTTGATGACAAAGATACACAAAAATAAATAAAATGTCAATAAATTTGTGAAAAATTAAAAAATTGCATGGTAAGTTATTTTCTAGCCCCCCCCCCCCCCCCCGATATGAAATGGTGCGCCCCTAACCGTACTGCATGTTACGGTGTTTTACACACCTCACCTGAGCTCCAATTGTTGGCCTGACACTCAAACATTTAGTCCATCACTTCATACATCATTCAACTGCCTGAATAACATTGGCTGAGTCTGCGGAAGTTATTGCCCAACCTTTGATCGACGTCTACAAGTATATCATGTCATTCCCTTCTGAATATTCGAAAAGAGGCAAATGTAACGCCTGTTTTCAGGACAGGTGGCAGACAATAGAGCAGAGCATACTCCATCTATCACGTTACAAACTCTTTAGAAGCCGGCAATGACTCCTTGTCGACGCCGAGAAAATGTTTCAGTTTTTGCATATTAATGATGAGGCGACTTTTCTCCCCTACCCAGTGTCTTTGGTGCCACATCGTGTGACCGGGTTATAAAGTTTCTCTTTCCGCAACCGGTGAGATAAGATCTATATTCCTTCGTGCAGGAAGACATATTTTATGAATTCGTGGTGTACAGTACCATTCGCACCTGGAACGATCTTCCTCCAATGTTAAGGCCTTCATCATCAATCGCGTCATTTAAATCTACGTTTTAGGATCACAACTTTCGATCTCAAATCGCCCTTTTTGACATGTTGTCTTGTTTTACTTCTGTACATCAAACCAGACTCAGTCTCGGCATAAGCGTGGTTTTCTCGTTAGTAATTGGTCTACTTTGGCGTAAGGTGCTGGGGCCTGTTACCACCACAATTAACTAGCGCTGGTATGATACCACTCTGCCAACAGAGGGAGCTCGTTCCTCACATCAACGCTGCCTCACGCAACCGCCAACATCACGGTTGACCTCTACAGTGCTGGGGTCACAAAATGTTTCAGAGGGTTGTTGAATATTAGGAGAATTCGAAACATATTGACATTCAGTTGTCCACAATGGAAGAAAGAGTTAAGCGAAAAAAAGTTTCAAAATAACATGGTGTCAAAGTTAAAGCGCTTCACGCCTGTGACCTCGATCGAACTAAAAAACAGATTGCGACAGAAATGCTGCCTACAATTAATCAAAATCGAATGAATTCATCCGGTACGGTACCAATACCCCAGTAAAAGCTAAACAGTGATGTATTAGATGCCGAACTGTGAACATGTTTTTAAATTTTATTTCTGACGATGGCAAATCATCTCTTGAGAAGACAAATCGAAAATAAGTGAAATTGGCTATTAGACGACAAATCAGCCGCTATGTTGAGCAAATCGGAAGTCGAAATTTCTAATGTTTTGTTTGCAGATTTGAATAACGGTGAAATTGCAGACCCAAAGAGTGCCCAGTCATATGCGAGACGAGGTGACTTGGTGACATCGTATGGGTAAACCAGGTATTTAGTCTCCACCATTCTTACCCTCATTTACAACCACAAAACTGTCATCAGGTTTGAGAACGGCGACCGGTGGGAGAGGAACGTATTGATTTGGCCTCCTTTGCCCCCCCCCCCCCCCCGCCGCCCGCCCCAACACATATCCAGCCCCAACGCCATGCGTGTCGTGACTCATGGCAATCCTGATATCGACATAATGAACCCCGTCACGGCTCATTTGGTTGTCAATGTCTGTGCCTATACAATAGAGAGCCAGAACCACGGGGCGACGGCGGCGGTCGAGTGTGCCGCACGTCTACCGTCGTCCGTCAGCATCCTTCTCCCTAGCTGTGTATGTGTTCGTTCGAGCGACAACATCGAGACTTGTAAACAACTTAGTGAGACGCCACAATTGTATTTTAAAGCGTAAACAGGATAAATACATTGTGCCAAAAGATGACATTTCTTTACTTCCAGATTATCTGGCGGCCACCACTTAATTATCTCGCGGCCACCTCATAAGTATTTATGTGGCGGGCGCCACTTAATTATATAAAATATTATTATAAAGTAATATAATAATCTGTATATATAAGAAATATAAGAAATGTCATCATTTGGCACCAACGGGCTTCCGTAGATAAATAGTCTTGTCAGATAATCAGTTTGTCCGCAAATCCATACAAATTTGCCCGCGGTAATCACTGGAGTTGCTTTTTACGCTATGCCGTATAATGGAACTTGTGGTATATCTTTGGACAATGCCCAGAAGAATGCTATGAGTCAATCCACCCCTGCTCCTGACTCCAGATCAGACCTCCCTTACCACTACATTTACTTTTTATAAAGTGTGCAGATGAATGGGATTTCAGGGACGGATACCAGATTTGAAAGGGTGTGGGGGTGCGGGGGTCGTGGATTTACCCCCCCCCCCCCCGCCCCTCCCCTCTTGTGCCCGCCCCTGGTTTGCGCCCTTACTTCAGAAAACTAACAAAAACGCCTGGCAGGGTGATATATAAGTAAAAGTGTCTGCGTCGTACAGGGTTATAAGCCAAATGTGTTATAGACGTACACAGCATACTCCACGGCCCAACATTGCGTATGTATGTCAAACAGAACATACATAACAAGCAAACCTCAGATTTCATCCAAAGATATATATAAACCATTGGATGATGTTTGATAAACTCGTCACCATGTAGGCGAGCACCATTGGATATACCCGCGGACTTCTCCTAGACCCGGCTAAAAGGATTGCAGGCATTCACTTCCTACCAAAGGCGGTAACAGCTTAGGTGGGCTTCTTCAAAGCAAGTCGGATAAGGCTATCAGGACGAAGCGTCCTGGGGACTTATCACCATTCTGGGATCACTGACTCTGGTACACAGACCTAATGCCATCCGCTCACTGACGCTTCTCGCTCAGAATTCCAATGCGAAGGAAGCCTTAAAAACATGCCATCAACGCCACTAGAAGGCAGCAGAGGCAGGCGACCATCCTCCACCCCCACCCCCACCCCCACCCCAGCCCTGTCATCCCTGCCACCAATCAAGACGCGTTTAAATGTCGTATGCGCTGCCTCTGACCTATTGCGTGAAATCCCGCAAGAGTGCCGAACCTTTGAACATTTTGAGCCAATTAACAACTCCAATAGGACTCACGTAACACGTCAGCTGACGGTACAATTGAACAGAACTGAACAGAAAAATAAAATAAAATTACCCGGCTATTTAGCCATGTTTACAAGCACAAATATATCCAAGTTTTATGTACTTTACAGTTTAACTTTTAAATAGTAATTCGATTTTGTCTCTCACCCCAAAAAAGGAAAATGAGATTCATTTTGTTCAAAAAGAAAGACTATTTTTGTTTTAGTCTTACAAACATTAAAGATGTAATCGTTCATCATGCTCGGCCATGTAACTGGTCTGGTGATTCAGTTGCTTGCAAGGAGCACGCAGCGAGGTAATTGGTACAGGTTGCAATAGTACTTCCTGACGGATGGCATCGTACACAAAACAGCGTATACCACTGTGTTACACCATTTACTTCGAACACCACGTGTCACATGTAACAACGCCACATATCACGGATAAGAACGCCACATGTCACGGGTACCAACGCCACATGTCACGGGTACCAACGCCACATGTCACGGGTACCAGCGCCACGTGTCATGGACAAGCACATGACACCCAGACAATCGCTTGTCACAGACAGGGACATCACGTGTCACGGACAAAGACATCACGTGTCACACGTGTCACAGACAGGGATATCACGTGTCACAGACAGGGACATCACGTGTCACAGACATGGAAATCACGTGTCACGGACAAAGATATCACGTGCCACAGACGGGGACATCCCGTGTCAATGACAGGGACATCACGTGCCACAGACAGGGACATCACGTGTCACGGACAAAGACATCACGTGTCACACGTGCCACAGACAGGGATATCACGTGTCGCAGACAGGGACATCACGTGTCACAGACATGGAAATCACGTGTCACGGACAAAGATATCACGTGCGACAGACGGGGACATCACGTGTCACTGACAGGGACATCACGTCCCACAGACAGGGACATCACGTCCCACAGACAGGGACATCACGTGTTACGGACAAGGACATCACGTGTCACAGACAGGGACATCACGTGTCACAGACAGGGACATCACGTGTCACGGACAGGGACATCACGTGTCACGTACAAAGACATCACGTGTCACGGACAGGGACATCACGTGCCACAGACCGGGACATCACGTGTCAAGGACAGGGACATCACGTGTCACGTACAAAGACATCACGTGTCACGGACAGGGACATCACGTGCCACAGACAGGGACATCACCTGTCACGGACAGGGACATCATGTGTCACGGACAGGGACAACACGTGTCACAGACAGGGATATCACGTGTCACACGTGTCACAGACAGGGATATCACGTTTCACAGACAGGGACATCACGTGTCACAGACAGGGACATCACGTGTCACAGACAGGGACATCACGTGCCACAGACATGGACATCACGTGTCACGGACAGGGGCATCGCGTTTCACAGACAGGGACATCGCGTGTCACGGACAAAGACATCACGTGCCACAGACATGGACTTCACGTGTCACGGACAGGGACATCACGTGTCACGTACAAAGACATCACGTGTCACGGACAGGGACATCACGTGCCACAGACAGGGACATCACGTGTCACGGACAAGGACATCACGTGTCACGGACAAAGACATCACGTGCCACAGACAGGGACATCACGTGTCACGGACAGGGACATCATGTGTCACGGACAGGGACAACACGTGTCACAGACAGGGATATCACGTGTCACAGACAGGGACATCACGTGTCACAGACAGGGACATCACGTGCCACAGACAGGGACATCACGTGTCACGGACAGGGGCATCGCGTGTCACAGACAGGGACATCGCGTGTCACGGACAAAGACATCACGTGCCACAGACATGGACTTCACGTGTCACGGACAGGGACATCACGTGTCACGTACAAAGACATCACGTGTCACGGACAGGGACATCACGTGCCACAGACCGGGACATCACGTGTCAAGGACAGGGACATCACGTGTCAAGGACAAAGACATCACGTGTCACGGACAGGGACATCACGTGCCACAGACAGGGACATCACGTGTCACGGACAAGGACATCACGTTTTCACGGACAAAGACATCACGTGCCACAGACAGGGACATCACGTGTCACAGACAGGGACATCACGTGTCACGGGCAGGGACATCATGTGTCACGGACAGGGACAACACGTGTCACAGACAGGGACATCACGTGTCACAGACAGGGACAACACGTGTCACAGACAGGGATATCACGTGTCGCACGTGTCACAGACAGGGATATCACGTGTCACAGACAGGGACATCACGTGTCACAGACATGGAAATCACGTGTCACGGACAAAGATATCACGTGCCACAGACGGGGACATCCCGTGTCAATGACAGGGACATCACGTGCCACAGACAGGGACATCACGTGTCACGGACAAAGACATCACGTGTCACACGTGTCACAGACAGGGATATCACGTGTCGCAGACAGGGACATCACGTGTCACAGACATGGAAATCACGTGTCACGGACAAAGATATCACGTGCGACAGACGGGGACATCACGTGTCACTGACAGGGACATCACGTCCCACAGACAGGGACATCACGTCCCACAGACAGGGACATCACGTGTTACGGACAAGGACATCACGTGTCACAGACAGGGACATCACGTGTCACAGACAGGGACATCACGTGTCACGGACAAAGATATCACGTGCCACAGACGGGGACATCACGTGTCACGGACAGACGTCGCGTGTCACAGACAGGAGCATCGTGTGTCACAGACAGGGACATCACGTGTCACGGACAGGGACATCACGTGTCACGTACAAAGACATCACGTGTCACGGACAGGGACATCACGTGCCACAGACCGGGACATCACGTGTCAAGGACAGGGACATCACGTGTCACGTACAAAGACATCACGTGTCACGGACAGGGACATCACGTGCCACAGACAGGGACATCACCTGTCACGGACAGGGACATCATGTGTCACGGGCAGGGACAACACGTGTCACAGACAGGGATATCACGTGTCACACGTGTCACAGACAGGGATATCACGTTTCACAGACAGGGACATCACGTGTCACAGACAGGGACATCACGTGTCACAGACAGGGACATCACGTGCCACAGACAGGGACATCACGTGTCACGGACAGGGGCATCGCGTTTCACAGACAGGGACATCGCGTGTCACGGACAAAGACATCACGTGCCACAGACATGGACTTCACGTGTCACGGACAGGGACATCACGTGTCACGTACAAAGACATCACGTGTCACGGACAGGGACATCACGTGCCACAGACAGGGACATCACGTGTCACGGACAAGGACATCACGTGTCACGGACAAAGACATCACGTGCCACAGACAGGGACATCACGTGTCACGGACAGGGACATCATGTGTCACGGACAGGGACATCATGTGTCACGGACAGGGACTTCACGTGTCACGGACAGGGACATCACGTGTCACGTACAAAGACATCACGTGTCACTGACAGGGACATTACGTGTCACGGACAAGGACATCACGTGTCACGGACAAAGACATCACGTGCCGCAGACAGGGACATCACGTGTCACAGACAGGGACATCACGTGTCACGGACAAAGATATCGCGTGCCACAGACGGGGACATCACGTGTCACGGACAGACATAGCGTGTCGCGTACAAAGACATCACGTGTCACGGACAGGAACATCACGTGTCACGGGCAAGGACATCACGTGTCACGGACAAAGACATCACGTGCCACAGACAGGGACATCACGTGTCACGGACAGGGACATACTGTGTCACGGCCAGGGGCATTGCATGCCACAGACAGGGACATCACGTGTCACGGACAGGGTCATCGCGTGTCACAGACGGGGACATCGCGTGTCACGGACAAAGACATCACGTGCCACAAACAGGGATATCACGTGTCACGGACAGGCCCATCACGTGTCACAGACAGGGACATCACGTGTCACGGACAAGTTATGAACCCCACTAGAAGGCGGAAGCCCCTTCAGCCCTTTCATCAATCAAGACTCGCATTAATGTCGACAATACTAGTACAATTGACAGTTCGCCCCGGGCAGGCGACGAACTCGTATCTTTGGAAAACAAATATTATGCCTGTTATGTCATGTCGTATGTCTTGATACAGAAACCGCTCACAAAATATCGACGGCCATTTGCAAATAATGGCACTAACCTGATTGTCAGGTAATAGGTATCAACCATTTTATGTTGATATGAACAAATTACTCGTTTAACCCATGAAAACACCATCACAGGCCGTATGCGGAGGCCTATTTTGGAGAGAATGTTTGGGAGGGGTGGGGGAAAGGGGGGGGGGGTGCGCATTTTGCGCATTTGATGGATGCGTAGACGTCTCATTTACTATGGTGACTACGATCGATGTGGGCATCATGGAGCGAATGGCAAGATTTTAACCAAATTGGCTAGATATTAATTAAACATTAATATCTAACCAATTAGATAAATAATATCTAACCAAATTGGTTAGATATTAATTGACATGAAACTTTTCTCTTCCACAAAAGAGTTACTTTGAAGATGAACAAACAACATACCTTAGATTTGAAGAGACGGATCCGGCCCTGGGGGGAAGGCTGTGGCTGTGTGGCACTACGTTGTAGGCTACGTGGGAGGCGATGCGGTGTGCGAGTGCAGTCGGCTGAGTCGTCCCTCCAGTCTTATAATGGCTGCTGGCCTCCTCCACGCTCGGCCTTTTATGAGGACAGGTAGCCCGTGGCGGGGGCTCGGGTCACCTGCTCGTGGAGCCTGTACATCACCGCCCACCAGGTGGTCACCGCCCACCAGGGGAGGCGGGCGGGGGTGGGGTGGGGGGAGGGGGGGTTTAGGGGCGTCAGACGTCAGGACGGGGATGTGCGGCGTTCCGACGGCGCCGTGGTTTCCACATGAAGACCACTTTTACAGCAGTTCCTGCGGCCGCGGAAAGTGGCATCTGACTGGTTTGAGGTGTTCCCGCCCTTCTCGCTATGGTGGGGGGAGGGGCGGTACAGGTGGGAGGGTCGTCCCGCCCTTCTCGCTATGGTGGGGGGAGGGGCGGTACAGGTGGGAGGGTCGTCCCGCTCTTCTCGCTATGGTGGGGGGAGGGGCGGTACAGGTGGGAGGGTCGTCCCGCCCTTCTCGCTATGGTGGGGGGAGGGGCGGTACAGGTGGGAGGGTCGTCCCGCCCTTCTCGCTATGGTGGGGGGAGGGGCGGTACAGGTGGCAGGGTCGTCCCGCCCTTCTCGCTATGGTGGGGGGAGGGGCGGTACAGGTGGGAGAGTCGTCCCGCCCTTCTCGCTATGGTGGGGGGAGGGGCGGTACAGGTGGGAGGGTCGTCCCGCCCTTCTCGCTATGGTGGGGGGAGGGGCGGTACAGGTGGAAGGGTCGTCCCGCCCTGCTCGCTATGGTGGGGGGAGGGGCGGTACAGGTGGCAGGGTCGTCCCGCCCTTCTCGCTATGGTGGGGGGAGGGGCGGTACAGGTGGGAGGGTCGTCCCGCCCTTCTCGCTATGGTGGGGGGAGGGGCGGTACAGGTGGGAGGGTCGTCCCGCCCTTCTCGCTATGGTGGGGGGAGGGGTGGTACAGGTGGGAGGGTCGTCCCGCCCTTCTCGCTATGGTGGGGGGAGGGGCGGTACAGGTGGGAGGGTCGTCCCGCCATTATCGCTATGGTGGGGGGAGAGGCGGTACAGGTGGGAGGGTCGTCCCGCCCTTCTCGCTATGGTAGGGGGAGGGGCGGTACAGGTGGGAGGGTCGTCCCGCCCTTCTCGCTATGGTGGGGGGTGGGGCGGTACAGGTGGGAGGGTCGTCCCGCCCTTCTCGCTATGGTGGGGGGAGGGGCGGTACAGGTGGGAGGGTCGTCCCGCCATTACGTTGCCCTTCTCAAGCAACAATAGACAGAACTTATTACGGTAATACCTAACAGCGGAATGCGTAGTGCTTACCCTCAAGGCTACCAGAAAGTTTCTTATAATAGATTATTTGCGACCGCTGAGATAGTTTGATTTTCGTCGTTTCGTACAGAGCCCTATTTAAGACATAGCGAAAGCACAACTTCGATAATGTTGAGAGCGCGTTCGGCTGTTGCCGAATGTGCTCAGCTAGGCCAGCCCAAGCGGCCGGTGTGTGGTCCAGTGTGCTCAGCTAGGCCAACCCAAGCGGCCGGTGTGTGGTCCAGTGGGCTCAGTTAGGCCAGCCCAAGCGGCCGGTGTGTGGTCCAGTGTGCTCGGCTAGGCCAGCCCAAGTGGCCGGTGTGTGGTCCAGTGTGCTCAGCTAGGCCAGCCCAAGCGGCCGGTGTGTGGTCCAGTGTGCTCAGCTAGGCCAACCCAAGCGGCCGGTGTGTGGTCCAGTGGGCTCAGTTAGGCCAGCCCAAGCGGCCGGTGTGTGGTCCAGTGTGCTCGGCTAGGCCAGCCCAAGTGGCCGGTGTGTGGTCCAGTGTGCTCAGCTAGGCCAGCCCAAGTGGCCGGTGTGTGGTCCAGTGTGCTCTGCTGGGGCAGCCCAAGCGGCCGGTGTGTGGTCCAGTGTGCTCTGCTGGGCCAGCCCAAGCGGCCGGTGTGTGGTCCAGTGTGCTCAGCTACGCCAGCCCTAGCGGCCGGTGTGTGGTCCAGTGTGCTCCGCTGGGCCAGCCCAAGTGGCCGGTGTGTGGTCCAGTGTGCTCAGCTAGGCCAGCCCAAGTGGCCGGTGTGTGGTCCAGTGTGCTCTGCTGGGCCAGCCCAAGCGGCCGGTGTGTGGTCCAGTGTGCTCTGCTGGGCCAGCCCAAGCGGCCGGTGTGTGGTCCAGTGTGCTCAGCTACGCCAGCCCTAGCGGCCGGTGTGTGGTCCAGTGTGCTCAGCTAGGCCAGCCCAAGCGGCCGGTGTGTGGCCCAGTGTGCTCAGCTAGGCCAGCCCAAGCAGCCGTTGTGTGGTCCAGTGTGCTCAACTAGGCCAGCCCAAGCGGCCGGCGTGTGGTCCAGTTTGCTCTGCTGGGCCAGCCCAAGCGGCCGGTGTGTGGTCCATGGTCAGCTAGGCCAGCCCAAGCGGCCGGTGTGTGGTCCATGGTCAGCTAGGCCAGCCCAAGCGGCCGGTGTGTGGTCCAGTGTGCTCAGTTAGGCCAGCCCAAGCGGCCGGTGCGTGGTCCAGTGTGCTCTGCTGGGCCAGCCCAAGCGGCCGGTGTGTGGTCCAGTGTGCTCAGCTAGGCCAGCCCAAGCGGCCGGCGTGTGGTCCAGTGTGCTCTGCTAGGCCAGCCCAAGCAGCCGGTGTGTGGTCCAGTGTGCTCAGCTAGGCCAGCCCAAGCGGCCGGTGTGTGGTCCAGTGTGCTCTGCTAGGCCAGCCCAAGCGGCCGGTGTGTGGTCCAGTGTGCTCTGCTAGGCCAGCCCAAGCAGCCGGCGTGTGGTCCAGTGTGCTCTGCTAGGCCAGCCCAAGCGGCCGGTGTGTGGTCCAGTGTGCTCTGCTTGGCCAGCCCAAGCGGCCGGTGTGTGGTCCAGTGTGCTCAGCTAGGCCAGCCCAAGCGGCCGGTGTGTGGTCCATGGTCAACTAGGCCAGCCCAAGCGGCCGGTGTGTGGTCCAGTGTGCTCAACTAGGCCAGCCCAAGCGGCCGGCGTGTGGCCCAGTGTGCTCTGCTGGGCCAGCCCAAGCGGCCGGTGTGTGCTCCATGGTCAGCTAGGCCAGCCCAAGCGGCCGGTGTGTGGTCCATGGTCAGCTAGACCAGCCCAAGCGGCCGGCGTGTGGTCCAGTGTGCTCTGCTAGGCCAGCCCAAGCGGCCGGTGTGTGGTCCAGTGTGCTCTGCTAGGCCAGCCCAAGCAGCCGGCGTGTGGTCCAGTGTGCTCTGCTAGGCCAGCCCAAGCGGCCGGTGTGTGGTCCAGTGTGCTCTGCTTGGCCAGCCCAAGCGGCCGGTGTGTGGTCCAGTGTGCTCAGCTAGGCCAGCCCAAGCGGCCGGTGTGTGGTCCATGGTCAACTAGGCCAGCCCAAGCGGCCGGTGTGTGGTCCAGTGTGCTCAACTAGGCCAGCCCAAGCGGCCGGCGTGTGGCCCAGTGTGCTCTGCTGGGCCAGCCCAAGCGGCCGGTGTGTGCTCCATGGTCAGCTAGGCCAGCCCAAGCGGCCGGTGTGTGGTCCATGGTCAGCTAGACCAGCCCAAGCGGCCGGCGTGTGGTCCAGTGTGCTCTGCTAGGCCAGCCCAAGCGGCCGGTGTGTGGTCCAGTGTGCTCTGCTAGGCCAGCCCAAGCAGCCGGCGTGTGGTCCAGTGTGCTCTGCTAGGCCAGCCCAAGCGGCCGGTGTGTGGTCCAGTGTGCTCTGCTTGGCCAGCCCAAGCGGCCGGTGTGTGGTCCAGTGTGCTCAGCTAGGCCAGCCCAAGCGGCCGGTGTGTGGTCCATGGTCAACTAGGCCAGCCCAAGCGGCCGGTGTGTGGTCCAGTGTGCTCAACTAGGCCAGCCCAAGCGGCCGGCGTGTGGTCCAGTGTGCTCTGCTGGGCCAGCCCAAGCGGCCGGTGTGTGCTCCATGGTCAGCTAGGCCAGCCCAAGCGGCCGGTGTGTGGTCCAGTGTGCTCAGTTAGGCCAGCCCAAGCGGCCGGTGTGTGGTCCAGTGTGCTCTGCTGGCCCAGCCCTAGCGGCCGGTGTGTGGTCCAGTGTGCTCAGCTAGGCCAACCCAAGCAGCCGGTGCGTGGTCCAGTGTGCTCTGCTGGGCCAGCCCAAGCGGCCGGTGTGTGGTCCAGTGTGCTCAGCTAGGCCAGCCCAAGCGGCCGGCGTGTGGTCCAGTGTGCTCAGCTAGGCCAGCCCAAGCGGCCGGTGTGTGGTCCATGGTCAGCTAGGCCAGCCCAGGCGGTCGGTGTGTGGTCCAGTGTGCTCTGCTGGGCCAGCCCAAGCGGTCGGTGTGTGGTCCAGTGTGCTCAGCTAGGCCAGCCCAAGCGGCCGGTGTGTGGTCCATGGTCAGCTAGGCCAGCCCAAGCGGTCGGTGTGTGGTCCAGTGTGCTCAGCTAGGCCAGCCCAAGCGGCCGGTGTGTGGTCCAGTGTGCTCAGCTAGGCCAGCCCAAGCGGTCGGTGTGTGGTCCAGTGTGCTCAGCTAGGCCAGCCCAAGCGGCCGGTGTGTGGTCCAGTGTGCTCTGCTGGGCCAGCCCAAGCGGCCGGTGTGTGGTCCAGTGTGCTCTGCTGGGCCAGCCCAAGCGGCCCGTGCGTGGTCCAGTGTCCTCTGCTGGGCCAGCCCAACCGGCCCGTGCGTGGTCCAGTGTCCTCTGCTGGGCCAGCCCAAGCGGCCGGTGCGTGGTCCAGTGTGCTCAGCTAGGCCAGCCCAAGCGGCCGGTGCGTGGTTCACGCCCCACCTGTGCAAATATGTGTTCGATCCCAGATCTTTCTTCGCAAAGAGTAGGGGCTTACCCCTGCAGTGATGGCTCCTCTATAACTTGATCATTCCAATCGTCACGATATGGCCTATGGTAACATTCAACTTAAGCCAACCAACCATGTTTAGCTTATGCCATCGGCGCCGTATCTAAGTTGGTACTGCCAGTGAAGTTACTCTGACATCAGGGACGCCATCCTGTTCATAGAATGGGAGTTAAAGAGGAACATGTTATATGGATATCGATAGATAACTTATAAATGCGAAAAAAACTAGGGGAGGGGAGGGGGGCGGCGCGACAGCTCAGTGGGCTAGAGCGCTCGCATTGAGTGCTCTGGTCACCTGAGAGCTTAACGACACGTGGGTCGGTGGTTCGAGCCCTGCTGTGGCCATGTCTGTGTGGTCGCAGGATAAAGATCCCATGTCTTTCTTCGTAAAGAGTAGGGGTTTCCCCGGGGATATGGCTCCACTCTCCCTTCCTTCTCGCTTTGACGCGATATGACCAAAAGTGGTTAAAGCGTCCTGAATAACCTTGATAATCAATCAATCAAACTGCACGGGGTCAGCGACTTCACTGTAGGAAGACGGTGGTCCGCAGATGCTCATACGGTTAACTAATGATGTGTCAGTTGAATGTTTTATTCATTTGTTTGAAACTGACTTTGCATTGGCCGTGACAAAATGTTCTACATCGTACAACAAAGTAATGAGGCTGTATTGTGAAGAGAAAAGATAACCGGCATTGCTCTATCGTAGTGACGTCATGTAAATATCTATGATGTTGCCCGTAATTGAAATTGGAGGTTGACCGTAACTCGATTAGCTGGCAAAATTCAGATATGGTCAACACTGCAAAAAACGTTCAAATGCTCTAAAAATGCAATTCATAGTACTAAAAATTTAAGTAGAACCAACTTGAAGGAAAGTTATCGAAAGAACATCACAGATGACTGCGCAATGACATAATTCTCATAGTTTTACCCCGGGGTTTTACCGCGAATTGACGTATCTTCCGCAATCTTTAGTTGACCGTATCTGCAGTTTACAGGCCGCCGTTTGCGAACAGTGGACTTGGCAACTAGCTGACAACCGCAAACACCGGATTACCGGTTTAAGGCGTCACCCGGTCCATACCCCACTCTCTTCCAATCTTTGTTCTACGACAATTTTTTTAACTTTTTGTTTTCGCCCAAAATTAGCTTGTGTGCCGCGAGCCTTGCGGGCTTAAATTCATGCTGGGACCGACTTTCGAACGAAGAATTGTGTCGCTTGATGGTTTGGTGTTTTGGACCACGTTCATGAACACATGATACCGCGCCATGCAGACCAGGATAGGAAATATAAGGATATAACTGCTGAATATGCCTACATTTTGTCACCATACACGGAAGCATATTGTTGAGTGTACATCATTATGTGTTTGCAATGCATTAGCGGATGGAATCATAATCAGATTATATGGCTGTCCGTTGTTGCCACGGGGTATAGCGGGTGTGCTCCTGATGGCCGACACTGTACAGCTGTATGGCCAACACGCGACCCCCGGATGTCTGGGGTCCGGCCGGCGGGGTGACGAGAAACGGCACACGGTCTGGGCGAAATAATCCAACGTATGGGCGTCTCGGGTCACCGAAATGGCGCTAATTTAATTTCAAGGCTGTAAAACAAGCCCCCTCTGTCACCTTTCATTTCTTATGGTGGCTTGTCACCCCAAGCGGTACATCGAAACAAGTCGCTCTGGCCCCATACAGCGTTCTAGCTGCAATAGAATCGACAGTTCATTAATGTGGGAGAGAGGGAATACCCCTCTGAATCGCGAAGCCCCAAGAATTAGGGAGAATATGTAATATCGAATTTCTAAAGCTGGGAGCGAAAAAACCCCACCTCGAACGCGATATCGCGAATATCGAGGAATTCACAGACTGCTCTAACGGATCGCGGTAACTATTGTGCCGATAACAGTCCCAATAAATTGTCAACAGCTAATCACGAATCTCCAAGAATTCTTAGATGTCAATCGCGGAGATCGGATAATGTATTCCCCACCTCTAATGTTTCAAATATCCATCTCAACTTGCGCAAGAGAACGTTGATTATTTTAAGTTGTTTTTTGGTCACAGCCAACACAGTTACCTATACATAGCCACGTTACTTGACGTCACAGCCAACACAGTTACCTATACATAGCCACGTTACTTGACGTCACAGCCAACACAGTTACCTATACATAGCCACGTTACTTGACGTCACAGCCAACACAGTTACCTATACATATCCACGTTACTTGACGTCACAGCCAACACAGTTACCTATACATAGCCACGTTACTTGACGTCACAGCCAACACAGTTACCTATACATAGCCACGTTACTTGACGTCACAGCCAACACAGTTACCTATACATAGCCACGTTACTTGACGTCACAGCCAACACAGTTACCTATACATAGCCACGTTACTTGACGCATAATGTTATATAAATTGGCAACAATAGAATAGTATACAGTAGTATACGCTACTATAGAATAGTATACAGTAGTATACGCTACTATATAATAGTATACAGTAGTATACGCTACTATATAATAGTATACAGTAGTATACGCTACTATAGAATAGTATACAGTAGTATACGCTACTATAGAATAGTATACAGTAGTATACGCTACAATAGAATAGTATACAGTAGTATACGCTACTATAGAATAGTATACAGTAGTATACGCTACTATATAATAGTATACAGTAGTATACGCTACTATATAATAGTATACAGTAGTATACGCTACAATAGAATAGTATACAGTAGTATACGCTACTATAGAATAGTATACAGTAGTATACGCTACAATAGAATAGTATACAGTAGTATACGCTACTATATAATAGTATACAGTAGTATACGCTACTATAGAATAGTATACAGTAGTATACGCTACAATAGAATAGTATACAGTAGTATACGCTACTATAGAATAGTATACAGTAGTATACGCTACAATAGAATAGTATACAGTAGTATACGCTACTATAGAATAGTATACAGTAGTATACGCTACTATATAATAGTATACAGTAGTATACGCTACAATAGAATAGTATACAGTAGTATACGCTACTATAGAATAGTATACAGTAGTATACGCTACTATATAATAGTATACAGTAGTATACGCTACAATAGAATAGTATACAGTAGTATACGCTACAATAGAATAGTATACAGTAGTATACGCTACTATAGAATAGTATACAGTAGTATACGCTACTATAGAATAGTAAAATACAATCGTACAATTTAACAATTCTTCACAATAAACGAGGTTATCATTACCTTTTCCATTTCACTGAGATAACCCAGACTTGGCGGGAGGTGTGTCGCGACCCCGGCTGAAGTAGTGTCACAGCCTCGACATGGGAAAGACATGGGATCTTGCGACTCCACAGACATGGCCACAGCGAGGCTCGAACCACCGATCCACGTGCCGTTAGGCTCTCAGGTGGCCAGAGCACTCAAGGCGAGCGCTCTAACCCACTGAGCTATCGGGCCGGCCCCCACACAGCTTCGAGGGAGCGCAGTGTTGACAGAGGACGACGATATCCCATGGTTAGCAACACCTTGCATCGGCGTAGGACGACTCTCGATGGGAAACGTGTCTAAGACTCATGGTAAAGCTGCTATTGCTTCGTTTCAACATGTACCACGTGTGTGATTAAACCAATACATGCATAAGAGAAGGACATCTTAATTAATCAATGATACGTATCTTACGGTTATCCCAGTAGACGCACGCAAGGCAAAACAAAACCCGCCAACCACTGGATCTACCACTACTGTTTGACCCCGAATGACATAATGCAACCATACGATTGCAAATTAATTGATTACTAATGCATGTAGAGTATACAACGAGATAATGAAGGATTAGCCTGTTGTATTGCCAGCCTTGCATGCGCAAACATTGATAGCTCTGAACACGGCAGCGGCCACCGCATAGCGCCCTCACCCCGCTCAATGCATGGCTCACAACAGCGGCCGTGCCACCACATGGGTGATGCCGCACTGACGCGCCCTCACCCCGCTCAATGCATGGCTCACAACAGCGGCCGTGCCACCACATGGGTGATGCCGCACTGACGCGCCCTCACCCCGCTCAATGCATGGCTCACAACAGCGGCCGTGCCACCACATGGGTGATGCCGCACTGACGCGCCCTCACCCCGCTCAATGTATGGCACACAACAACGGCCTTGCCACCACATGGGTGATGCCGCACTGACGCGCCCTCACCCCGCTCAATGTACGGCACACAACAACGGCCGTGCCACCACATGGGTGATGCCGCACTGACGCGCCCTCACCCCGCTCAATGTATGGCACACAACAACGGCCGTGCCACCACATGGGTGATGCCGCACTGACGCGCCCTCACCCTCCTCAATGTATGGCACACAACAACGACTGTGCCGCCACATGGGTGATGCCGCACTGACGCGCCCTCACCCCGCTCAATGTATGGCTCACAACAACGGCCGTGCCACCACATGGGTGATGCCGCACTGACGCGCCCTCACCCTCCTCAATGTATGGCACACAACAACGGCCGTGCCACCACATGGGTGATGCCGCACTGACGCGCCCTCACCCCGCTCAATGTATGGCTCACAACAACGGCCGTGCCACCACATGGGTGATGCCGCACTGACGCGCCCTCACCCTCCTCAATGTATGGCACACAACAACGGCCGTGCCACCACATGGGTGATGCCGCACTGACGCGCCCTCACCCCACTCAATGTATGGCACACAACAACGGCCTTGCCACCACATGGGTGATGCCGCACTGACGCGCACTCACCCCGCTCAATGTATGGCACACAACAACGGCCGTGCCACCACATGGGTGATGCCGCACTGACGCGCCCTCACCCCGCTCAATGTATGGCTCACAACAACGGCCGTGCCACCACATGGGTGATGCCGCACTGACGCGCCCTCACCCCGCTCAATGTATGGCACACAACAACGGCCGTGCCACCACATGGGTGATGCCGCACTGACGCGCCATCACCCCGCTCAATGTATGGCACACAACAACGGCCGTGCCACCACATGGGTGATGCCGCACTGACGCGGCCTCACCCCCCTCAATGTATGGCTCACAACAACGGCCGTGCCACCACATGGGTGATGCCGCACTGACGCGCCCTCACCCTCCTCAATGTATGGCACACAACAACGGCCGTGCCACCACATGGGTGATGCCGCACTGACGCGCCTCACCCCGCTCAATGTATGGCTCACAACAACGGCCGTGCCACCACATGGGTGATGCCGCACTGAGGCGCCCTCACCCTCCTCAATGTATGGCACACAACAACGGCCGTGCCACCACATGGGTGATGCCGCACTGACGCGCCCTCACCCCGCTCAATGTATGGCACACAACAACGGCCGTGCCACCACATGGGTGATGCCGCACTGACGCGCCCTCACCCCGCTCAATGTATGGCACACAACAACGGCCGTGCCACCACATGGGTGATGCCGCACTGACGCGCCCTCACCCCGCTCAATGTATGGCTCACAACAACGGCCGTGCCACCACATGGGTGATGCCGAACTGACGCGCCCTCACCCCGCTCAATGTATGGCTCACAACAACGGCCGTGCCACCACATGGGTGATGCCGCACTGACGCGCCCTCACCCCGCTCAATGTATGGCACACAACAACCGCCGTGCCACCACATGGGTGATGCCGCACTGACGCGCCCTCACCCCGCTCAATGTATGGCACACAACAGCGGCCGTGCCACCACATGGGTGATGCCGCACTGACGCGCCTTCACCCCGCTCAATGTATAGCTCACAACAACGGCCGTGCCACCACGTGGGTGATACCGCACTGACGCGCCCTCAACCCGCTCAATGTATGACACACAACAACGGCCGTGCCACCACATGGGTGATGCCGCACTGACGCGCCCTCACCCCGCTCAATGTATAGCTCACAACCACGGCCGTGCCACCACGTGGGTGATACCGCACTGACGCGCCCTCACCCCGCTCAATGTATGACACACCGCAACGGCCGTGCCACCACATGGGTGATGCCGAACTGACGCGCCCTCACCCCGCTCAATGTATGGCACACAACAACGGCCGTGCCACCACATGGGTGATGCCGCACTGACGCGCCCTCACCCCGCTCAATGTATGGCTCACAACAACGGCCGTGCCACCACATGGGTGATGCCGCACTGACGCGCCCTCACCCAGCTCAATGTATGGCACACAACAACGGCCGTGCCACCACATGGGTGATGCCGCACTGACGCGCCCTCACCCCGCTCAATGTATGGCTCACAACAACGGCCGTGCCACCACATGGGTGATGCCGCACTGACGCGCCCTCACCCCGCTCAATGTATGGCTCACAACAACGGCCGTGCCACCACATGGGTGATGCCGAACTGACGCGCCCTCACCCCGCTCAATGTATGGCACACAACAACGGCCGTGCCACCACATGGGTGATGCCGAACTGACGCGCCCTCACCCCGCTCAATGTATGGCACACAACAACGGCCGTGCCACCACATGGGTGATGCCGCACTGACGCGCCCTCACCCCGCTCAATGTATGGCTCACAACAACGGCCGTGCCACCACATGGGTGATGCCGCACTGACGCGCCCTCACCCCGCTCAATGTATAGCTCACAACCACGGCCGTGCCACCACGTGGGTGATACCGCACTGACGCGCCCTCACCCCGCTCAATGTATGACACACCGCAACGGCCGTGCCACCACATGGGTGATGCCGAACTGACGCGCCCTCACCCCGCTCAATGTATGGCTCACAACAACGGCCGTGCCACCACATGGGTGATGCCGCACTGACGCGCCCTCACCCCGCTCAATGTATGGCACACAACAACGGCCGTGCCACCACATGGGTGATGCCGCACTGACGCGCCCTCACCCAGCTCAATGTATGGCTCACAACAACAGCCCTTCCACCACGTGGGTGATACCGAACTGACGCGCCCTCACCCGGCTCAATGTATGGCACACAACAACGGCCGTGCCACCACATGGGCGCCCTCACCCCCCTCTATGTACCACATGGTGATGTCGCATACATTCAAGAAACTAGATATTTTACAATGGCCAAACTGAAATGTCAATGTATTGACATTCTTCGTGTTGGCACGCATATGTTCTCTTCTCTTTAATTCTCTTTAACTGTATGTAGTCATTATCGTTTTGTCCCCATTATGTGTTTCATCATTATCGTTCTGTCCCCATACTGTGTTTCGTCATGATCGTTCTGTCCCCCAAAGCGTGTTTAGTCATTATAAACAGCACAGTATAGGGACAGAACGATAATGACGAAACACAGTATAGGGACAGAACGATAATGACTAAACACAGTATGGGGACAGAACGATAATGACTAAACACAGTATGGGGACAGAACGATAATGACTAAACACAGTATGGGGACAGAACGATCATGACTAAACACAGTATGGGGACAGAACGATAATGACGAAACATTATCGTTCTGTCCCCATACTGTGTTTCGTCATTATCGTTCTGTCCCCATACTGTATTTAGTCATTATCGTTCTGTCCCATACCGTGTTTAGTCATTATCGTTCTGTCCCCATACTGTGTTTAGTCATTATGGTTCTGTCCCCATACTGTGTTTCATCATTATCGCTCTGTCCAGATACTGTGTTTAGTCATTATCGTTCTGTCCCCATACTGTGTTTAGTCATTATCGTTATGTCCCCATACCGTGTTTAGTCATTATCGTTCTGTCCCCATACTGTGTTTCGTCATTATCGTTCTGTCCCCATACTGTATTTAGTCATTATCGTTCTGTCCTATACCGTGTTTAGTCATTATCGTTCTGTCCCCATACTCTGTTTCATCATTATCGCTCTGTCCCCATGTTGTGTTTAGTCATTATCGTTCTGTCCCATACTGTGTTTAGTCATTATTGTTCTGGCCCCATACTGTGTTTCATCATTATCGTTCTGTCCCCCATACTGTGTTTCATCATTATCGTTCTGTCCCCCAAAGCGTGTTTAGTCATTATCGTTCTGTCCCCATACTGTGTTTCGTCATTAGCGTTCTGTCCTCATACTGTGTTTCCTCATTATCGTTCTGTCCCCATACTGTGTTTAGTCATTATCGTTCTGACCCCATACTGTGTTTCATCATTATCGTTCTGCCCCCCAAAGCGTCTTTAGTCATTATCGTTCTGTCCCCATACTGTGTTTCGTCATTATCGTTCTGTTCCCATACTGTGTTTCGTCATTATCGTTCTGTCCCCCCAAGCGTGTTGAGTCATTACCGTTCTGTCCCCATACTGTGTTTAGTCATTATCGTTCTGTCCCCCAAAGCGTGTTTCGTCATTATCGTTCTGTCCCCATACAGTGTTTCGTCATTATCGTTCTGTCCCATACTGTGTTTCATCTCTATCGTTCTGTCCCCATACTGTGATTCGTCAGTATCGTTCTCTCCCCATACTGTATTTAGTCATTATCGTTCTGTCCCATACCGTGTTTAGTCATTATCGTTCTGTCCCCATACTGTGTTTAGTCATTATGGTTCTGTCCCCATACTGTGTTTCATCATTATCGCTCTGTCCAGATACTGTGTTTAGTCATTATCGTTCTGTCCCCATACTGTGTTTAGTCATTATCGTTATGTCCCCATACCGTGTTTAGTCATTATCGTTCTGTCCCCATACTGTGTTTCGTCATTATCGTTCTGTCCCCATACTGTATTTAGTCATTATCGTTCTGTCCTATACCGTGTTTAGTCATTATCGTTCTGTCCCCATACTCTGTTTCATCATTATCGCTCTGTCCCCATGTTGTGTTTAGTCATTATCGTTCTGTCCCATACTGTGTTTAGTCATTATTGTTCTGGCCCCATACTGTGTTTCATCATTATCGTTCTGTCCCCCATACTGTGTTTCATCATTATCGTTCTGTCCCCCAAAGCGTGTTTAGTCATTATCGTTCTGTCCCCATACTGTGTTTCGTCATTAGCGTTCTGTCCTCATACTGTGTTTCCTCATTATCGTTCTGTCCCCATACTGTGTTTAGTCATTATCGTTCTGACCCCATACTGTGTTTCATCATTATCGTTCTGCCCCCCAAAGCGTCTTTAGTCATTATCGTTCTGTCCCCATACTGTGTTTCGTCATTATCGTTCTGTTCCCATACTGTGTTTCGTCATTATCGTTCTGTCCCCCCAAGCGTGTTGAGTCATTACCGTTCTGTCCCCATACTGTGTTTAGTCATTATCGTTCTGTCCCCCAAAGCGTGTTTCGTCATTATCGTTCTGTCCCCATACAGTGTTTCGTCATTATCGTTCTGTCCCATACTGTGTTTCATCTCTATCGTTCTGTCCCCATACTGTGATTCGTCAGTATCGTTCTCTCCCCATACTGTATTTAGTCATTATCGTTCTGTCCCATACCGTGTTTAGTCATTATCGTTCTGTCCCCATACTGTGTTTCATCATTATCGCTCTGTCCCCATATTGTGTTTAGTCATTATCGTTCTGTCCCCATACCGTGTTTAGTCATTATCGTTCTGTCCCCATACTGTGTTTCGTCATTATTGTTCTGTCCCCATACTGTGTTTAGTCATTATCGTTCTGTCCCCATACTGTGTTTCCTCATTATTGTTCTCTCCCCCAAAGCGTGTTTAGTCATTATCGTTCTGTCCCCATACTGTGTTTCGTCATTATCGTTCTGCCCCCCAAAGCGTGTTTAGTCATTATCGTTCTGTCCCCATACTGTGTTTCGTCATTATCGTTCGGTCCCCATATTGTGTTTCGTCATTATCGTTCTGTCCCCCCAAGCGTGTTTAGTCATTATCGTTCTGTCCCGATACTGTGTTTCGTCATCATCGTTCTGTCCCCATACTGTGTTTAGTCATTATCGTTCTGTCCCCATACTGTGTTTCGTCATTATCGTTCTGCCCCCCAAAGCGTGTTTCGTCATTATCGTTCTGTCCCCATACTGTGTTTCGTCATTATCGTTCTGTCGCCCACACCGTGTTTAGTCATTATCGTTCTGTCCCCATACTGTGTTTCGTCATTATCGTTCTGTCCCTATATTGTGTTTAGTCATTATCGTCCTGTCCCATACTGTGTTTCGTCATTATCGTTCTGTCCCATACTGTGTTTCGTCATTATCGTTCTGTCCCATACTGTGTTTAGTCATTATCGTTCTGTCACCATACTGTGTTTCGTCATTATCGTTCTGTTCCATACTATGTTTAGTCATTATTGTTCTGTCCCCATACTGTGTTTCATCATTATCGTTCTGTGCCCCATACTGTGTTTCATCATTATCGTTCTGTCCCCCAAAGCGTGTTTAGTCATTATCGTTCTGTCCCCATACTGTGTTTCGTCATTATCGTTCTGTCCCCATACTGTGTTTCCTCATTATCGTTCTGTCCCCATACTGTGCTTAGTCATTATCGTTCGGACCCCATACTGTGTTTCATCATTATCGTTCTGCCCCCCAAAGCGTGTTTAGTCATTATCGTTCTGTCCCCATATTGTGTTTCGTCATTATCGTTCTATCCCCCCAAGCGTGTTTAGTCATTATCGTGCTGCCCCATACTGTGTTTCGTCATCATCGTTCTGTCCCCATACTGTGTTTAGTCATTATCGTTCTGTCCCCCAAAGCGTGTTTCGTCATTATCGTTCTGTCCCCATACTGTGTTTCGTCATTATCGTTCTGTCCCATACTGTGTTCCGTCTCAATCGTTCTGTCCCCATACTGTGTTTCGTCATTATCGTTCTGTCCCCATATTGTGTTTCGTCATTATCGTTCTGTCGCCCACACCGTGTTTAGTCATTATCGTTCTGTACCCATATTGTGTTTCGTCATTATCGTTCTGTCCCCATATTGTGTTTAGTCATTATCGTTCTGTCCCATACTGTGTTTCGTCATTATCGTTCTGTCTCATACTGTGTTTCGTCATTATCGTTTTGTCACCATACTGTGTTTCGTCATTATCGTTCTGTCCCCATACTGTGTTTAGTCATTATCGTTCTGTCCCCATACTGTGTTTCATCATTATCGCTCTGTCCAGATACTGTGTTTAGTCATTATCGTTCTGTCCCCATACTGTGTTTAGTCATTATCGTTCTGTCCCCATACCGTGTTTAGTCATTATCGTTCTGTCCCCATATTGTGTTTAGTCATTATCGTTCTGTCCCATACTGTGTTTAGTCATTATTTTTCTGGCCCCATACTGTGTTTCATCATTATCGTTCTGTCCCCCATACTGTGTTTCATCATTATCGTTCTGTCCCCCAAAGCGTGTTTAGTCATTATCGTTCTGTCCTCATACTGTGTTTCGTCATTATCGTTCTGTCCCCATACTGTGTTTCCTCATTATCGTTCTGTCCCCATACTGTGTTTAGTCATTATCGTTCTGACCCCATACTGTGTTTCATCATTATCGTTCTGTCCCCCAAAGCGTGTTTAGTCATTATCGTTCTGTCCCCATACTGTGTTTCATCATTATCGTTCTTTCCCCCAAAGCGTGTTTCGTCATTATCGTTCTGTCCCCATACTGTGTTTCGTCATTATCGTTCTGTCCCATACTGTGTTTCGTCTCTATCGTTCTGTCCCCATACTGTGTTTCGTCATTATCGTTCTGTCCCCATACTGTATTTAGTCATTATCGTTCTGTCCCATACCGTGTTTAGTCATTATCGTTCTGTCCCCATACTGTGTTTCATCATTATCGCTCTGTCCCCATATTGTGTTTAGTCATTATCGTTCTGTCCCCATACCGTGTTTAGTCATTATCGTTCTGTCCCCATACTGTGTTTCGTCATTATTGTTCTGTCCCCATACTGTGTTTAGTCATTATCGTTCTGTCCCCATACTTTGTTTCCTCCTTATTGTTCTGTCCCCCAAAGCGTGTTTAGTCATTATCGTTCTGTCCCCAAACTGTGTTTCGTCATTATCGTTCTGCCCCCCAAAGCGTGTTTAGTCATTATCGTTCTGTCCCCATACTGTGTTTCGTCATGATCGTTCTGTCCCCATATTGTGTTTACTCATTATCGTTCTGTCCCCATACTGTGTTTCGTCATTATCGTTCTGTCCCATACTGTGTTTCGTCATTATCGTTTTGTCACCATACTGTGTTTCGTCATTATCGTTCTGTCACCATACTGTGTTTCATCATTATCGTTCTGTCCCCCAAAGCGTGTTTAGTCATTATCGTTCTGTCCTCATACTGTGTTTCGTCATTATCGTTCTGTCCCCATACTGTGTTTCCTCATTATCGTTCTGTCCCCATACTGTGTTTAGTCATTATCGTTCTAACCCCATACTGTGTTTCATCATTATCGTTCTGTCCCCCAAAGCGTGTTTAGTCATTATCGTTCTGTCCCCATACTGTGTTTCATCATTATCGTTCTTTCCCCCAAAGCGTGTTTCGTCATTATCGTTCTGTCCCCATACTGTGTTTCGTCATTATCGTTCTGTCCCATACTGTGATTCGTCTCTATCGTTCTGTCCCCATACTGTGTTTCGTCATTATCGTTCTGTCCCCATACTGTATTTAGTCATTATCGTTCTGTCCCATACCGTGTTTAGTCATTATCGTTCTGTCCCCATACTGTGTTTCATCATTATCGCTCTGTCCCCATATTGTGTTTAGTCATTATCGTTCTGTCCCCATACCGTGTTTAGTCATTATCGTTCTGTCCCCATACTGTGTTTCGTCATTATTGTTCTGTCCCCATACTGTGTTTAGTCATTATCTTTCTGTCCCCATACTTTGTTTCCTCCTTATTGTTCTGTCCCCCAAAGCGTGTTTAGTCATTATCGTTCTGTCCCCAAACTGTGTTTCGTCATTATCGTTCTGCCCCCCAAAGCGTGTTTAGTCATTATCGTTCTGTCCCCATACTGTGTTTCGTCATTATCGTTCTGTCCCCCCAAGCGTGTTGAGTCATTACCGTTCTGTCCCCATACTGTGTTTAGTCATTATCGTTCTGTCCCCCAAAGCGTGTTTCGTCATTATCGTTCTGTCCCCATACAGTGTTTCGTCATTATCGTTCTGTCCCATACTGTGTTTCATCTCTATCGTTCTGTCCCCATACTGTGATTCGTCAGTATCGTTCTCTCCCCATACTGTATTTAGTCATTATCGTTCTGTCCCATACCGTGTTTAGTCATTATCGTTCTGTCCCCATACTGTGTTTCATCATTATCGCTCTGTCCCCATATTGTGTTTAGTCATTATCGTTCTGTCCCCATACCGTGTTTAGTCATTATCGTTCTGTCCCCATACTGTGTTTCGTCATTATTGTTCTGTCCCCATACTGTGTTTAGTCATTATCGTTCTGTCCCCATACTGTGTTTCCTCATTATTGTTCTCTCCCCCAAAGCGTGTTTAGTCATTATCGTTCTGTCCCCATACTGTGTTTCGTCATTATCGTTCTGCCCCCCAAAGCGTGTTTAGTCATTATCGTTCTGTCCCCATACTGTGTTTCGTCATTATCGTTCGGTCCCCATATTGTGTTTCGTCATTATCGTTCTGTCCCCCCAAGCGTGTTTAGTCATTATCGTTCTGTCCCGATACTGTGTTTCGTCATCATCGTTCTGTCCCCATACTGTGTTTAGTCATTATCGTTCTGTCCCCATACTGTGTTTCGTCATTATCGTTCTGCTCCCCAAAGCGTGTTTCGTCATTATCGTTCTGTCCCCATACTGTGTTTCGTCATTATCGTTCTGTCGCCCACACCGTGTTTAGTCATTATCGTTCTGTCCCCATACTGTGTTTCGTCATTATCGTTCTGTCCCCATATTGTGTTTAGTCATTATCGTCCTGTCCCATACTGTGTTTCGTCATTATCGTTCTGTCCCATACTGTGTTTCGTCATTATCGTTCTGTCCCATACTGTGTTTAGTCATTATCGTTCTGTCACCATACTGTGTTTCGTCATTATCGTTCTGTTCCATACTATGTTTAGTCATTATTGTTCTGTCCCCATACTGTGTTTCATCATTATCGTTCTGTGCCCCATACTGTGTTTCATCATTATCGTTCTGTCCCCCAAAGCGTGTTTAGTCATTATCGTTCTGTCCCCATACTGTGTTTCGTCATTATCGTTCTGTCCCCATACTGTGTTTCCTCATTATCGTTCTGTCCCCATACTGTGTTTAGTCATTATCGTTCTGACCCCATACTGTGTTTCATCATTATCGTTCTGCCCCCCAAAGCGTGTTTAGTCATTATCGTTCTGTCCCCATATTGTGTTTCGTCATTATCGTTCTATCCCCCCAAGCGTGTTTAGTCATTATCGTGCTGCCCCATACTGTGTTTCGTCATCATCGTTCTGTCCCCATACTGTGTTTAGTCATTACCGTTCTGTCCCCCAAAGCGTGTTTCGTCATTATCGTTCTGTCCCCATACTGTGTTTCGTCATTATCGTTCTGTCCCATACTGTGTTCCGTCTCAATCGTTCTGTCCCCATACTGTGTTTCGTCATTATCGTTCTGTCCCCATATTGTGTTTCGTCATTATCGTTCTGTCGCCCACACCGTGTTTAGTCATTATCGTTCTGTACCCATATTGTGTTTCGTCATTATCGTTCTGTCCCCATATTGTGTTTAGTCATTATCGTTCTGTCCCATACTGTGTTTCGTCATTATCGTTCTGTCTCATACTGTGTTTCGTCATTATCGTTTTGTCACCATACTGTGTTTCGTCATTATCGTTCTGTCCCCATACTGTGTTTAGTCATTATCGTTCTGTCCCCATACTGTGTTTCATCATTATCGCTCTGTCCAGATACTGTGTTTAGTCATTATCGTTCTGTCCCCATACTGTGTTTAGTCATTATCGTTCTGTCCCCATACCGTGTTTAGTCATTATCGTTCTGTCCCCATATTGTGTTTAGTCATTATCGTTCTGTCCCATACTGTGTTTAGTCATTATTTTTCTGGCCCCATACTGTGTTTCATCATTATCGTTCTGTCCCCCATACTGTGTTTCATCATTATCGTTCTGTCCCCCAAAGCGTGTTTAGTCATTATCGTTCTGTCCTCATACTGTGTTTCGTCATTATCGTTCTGTCCCCATACTGTGTTTCCTCATTATCGTTCTGTCCCCATACTGTGTTTAGTCATTATCGTTCTGACCCCATACTGTGTTTCATCATTATCGTTCTGTCCCCCAAAGCGTGTTTAGTCATTATCGTTCTGTCCCCATACTGTGTTTCATCATTATCGTTCTTTCCCCCAAAGCGTGTTTCGTCATTATCGTTCTGTCCCCATACTGTGTTTCGTCATTATCGTTCTGTCCCATACTGTGTTTCGTCTCTATCGTTCTGTCCCCATACTGTGTTTCGTCATTATCGTTCTGTCCCCATACTGTATTTAGTCATTATCGTTCTGTCCCATACCGTGTTTAGTCATTATCGTTCTGTCCCCATACTGTGTTTCATCATTATCGCTCTGTCCCCATATTGTGTTTAGTCATTGTCGTTCTGTCCCCATACCGTGTTTAGTCATTATCGTTCTGTCCCCATACTGTGTTTCGTCATTATTGTTCTGTCCCCATACTGTGTTTAGTCATTATCGTTCTGTCCCCATACTTTGTTTCCTCCTTATTGTTCTGTCCCCCAAAGCGTGTTTAGTCATTATCGTTCTGCCCCCCAAAGCGTGTTTAGTCATTATCGTTCTGTCCCCATACTGTGTTTCGTCATTATCGTTCTGTCCCCATATTGTGTTTACTCATTATCGTTCTCTCCCCATACTGTGTTTCGTCATTATCGTTCTGTCCCATACTGTGTTTCGTCATTATCGTTTTGTCACCATACTGTGTTTCGTCATTATCGTTCTGTCACCATACTGTGTTTCATCATTATCGTTCTGTCCCCCAAAGCGTGTTTAGTCATTATCGTTCTGTCCTCATACTGTGTTTCGTCATTATCGTTCTGTCCCCATACTGTGTTTCCTCATTATCGTTCTGTCCCCATACTGTGTTTAGTCATTATCGTTCTGACCCCATACTGTGTTTCATCATTATCGTTCTGTCCCCCAAAGCGTGTTTAGTCATTATCGTTCTGTCCCCATACTGTGTTTCATCATTATCGTTCTTTCCCCCAAAGCGTGTTTCGTCATTATCGTTCTGTCCCCATACTGTGTTTCGTCATTATCGTTCTGTCCCATACTGTGTTTCGTCTCTATCGTTCTGTCCCCATACTGTGTTTCGTCATTATCGTTCTGTCCCCATACTGTATTTAGTCATTATCGTTCTGTCCCATACCGTGTTTAGTCATTATCGTTCTGTCCCCATACTGTGTTTCATCATTATCGCTCTGTCCCCATATTGTGTTTAGTCATTATCGTTCTGTCCCCATACCGTGTTTAGTCATTATCGTTCTGTCCCCATACTGTGTTTCGTCATTATTGTTCTGTCCCCATACTGTGTTTAGTCATTATCTTTCTGTCCCCATACTTTGTTTCCTCCTTATTGTTCTGTCCCCCAAAGCGTGTTTAGTCATTATCGTTCTGTCCCCAAACTGTGTTTCGTCATTATCGTTCTGCCCCCCAAAGCGTGTTTAGTCATTATCGTTCTGTCCCCATACTGTGTTTCGTCATTATCGTTCTGTCCCCATATTGTGTTTACTCATTATCGTTCTGTCCCCATACTGTGTTTCGTCATTATCGTTCTGTCCCATACTGTGTTTCGTCATTATCGTTTTGTCACCATACTGTGTTTCGTCATTATCGTTCTGTCACCATACTGTGTTTCGTCGTTATCGTTCTGTCCCATACTGTGTTTAGTCATCATTGTTCTGTCCCCTTACTGTGTTTCATCATTATCGTTCTGTCCCCCATACTGTGTTTCATCATTATCGTTCTGTTCCCCAAAGCGTGTTTAGTCATTATCGTTCTGTCCCCATACTGTGCTTCGTCATTATCGTTATGTCCCCATACTGTATTTAGTCATTATCGTTCTGTCCCATACCGTGTTTAGTCATTATCGTTCTGTCCCCACACTGTGTTTTATCATTATCGCTCTGTCCCCATATTGTGTTTAGTCATTATCGTTCTGTCCCATACTGTGTTTCGTCATTATTGTTCTGGCCCCATACTGTGTTTCATCATTCTCGTTCTGTCCCCCATACTGTGTTTCATCATTATCGTTTTGTCCCCCAAAGCGTGTTTTGTCATTATCGTTCTGTCCCCATACTGTGTTTCGTCATTATCGTTCTGTCCCCATACTGTGTTTCCTCATTATCGTTATGTCCCCATACTGTGTTTAGTCATTATCGTTCTGACCCCATACTGTGTTTCATCCTTATCGTTCTGCCCCCTAAAACGTGTTTAGTCATTATCGTTCTGTCCCCATACTGTGTTTCGTTATTATCGTTCTGTCCCCATACTGTATTTAGTCATTATCGTTCTGTCCCATACCGTGTTTAGTCATTATCGTTCTGTCCCCATACTGTGTGCAGTCATTATCGTTCTGTCCCCATACTGTGTTTCATCACTATCGCTCTGTCCCCATATTGTGTTTAGTCATTATCGTTCTGTCCCATACTGTGTTTAGTCATTATTGTTCTGTCCCCATACTGTGTTTCATCATTATCGTTCTGTCCCCCATACTGTGTTTCATCATCATCGTTCTGTCCCCCAAAGCGTGTTTAGTCATTATCGTTCTGTCCCCATCATGTGTTTCGTCATTATCGTTCTGTCCCCATACTGTGTTTCCTCATTATCGTTCTGTCCCCATACTGTGTTTAGTCATTATCGTTCTGACCCCATACTGTGTTTCATCATTATCGTTCTGCCCCCCAAAGCGTGTTTAGTCATTATCGTTCTGTCGCCCCAAGCGTGTTTAGTCATTATCGTTCTGTCCCCATACTGTGTTTCGTCATCATCGTTCTGTCCCCATACTGTGTTCAGTCATTATCGTTCTGTCCCCCAAAGCGTGTTTCGTCATTATCGTTCTGTCCCCATACTGTGTTTCGTCATAATCGTTCTGTCCCATACTGTGTTTCGTCTCTATCGTTCTGTCCCCATACTGTGTTTCGTCATTATCGTTCTGTCCCCATATTGTGTTTCGTCATTATCGTTCTGTCGCCCACACCGTGTTTAGTCATTATCGTTCTGTCCCCATACTGTGTTTCGTCATTATCGTTCTGTCCCCATATTGTGTTTAGTCATTATCGTTCTGTCCCATACTGTGTTTCGTCATTATCGTTCTGTTCCATACTGTATTTCGTCATTATTGTTCTGTCACCATACTGTGTTTCGTCATTATCGTTCTGTCACCATACTGTGTTTCGTCGTTATCGTTCTGTCCCATACTGTGTTTAGTCATTATTGTTCTGTCCCCATACTGTGTTTCATCATTATCGTTCTGTCCCCCATACTGTGTTTCATCATTATCGTTCTGTCCCCCAAAGCGTGTTTAGTCATTATCGTTCTGTCCCCCAAAGCGTGTTTAGTCATTATCGTTCTGTCCCCTTACTGTATTTAGTCATGATCGTTCTGTCCCATACTGTGTTTAGTCATTATCGTTCTGTTCCCCAAAGCGTGTTTCGTCATTATCGTTCTGTCCCATACTGTTTCGTCATTATCGTTCTGCCCATCAAAGCGTGTTTAGTCATTATCGTTCTGTCCCCATACGGTGTTTCCTCATTATCGTTCTATCCCCATACTGTGTTTCCTCATTATTGTTCTGTCCCCCAAAGCGTGTTTAGTCATTATCTTTCTGTCCCCATGCTGTGTTTCGTCATTATCGTTCTGCGCCCCAAAGCGTGTTTGGTCATTATCGTTCTGTCCCCATACTGTGTTTCCTAATTATTGTTCTGTCCCCCAAAGCGTGTTTAGTCATTATCGTTCTGTCCCCATGCTGTGTTTCGTCATTATCGTTCTGCCCCCATACTGTGTTTCGTCATTATCGTTCTGTCCCCATATTGTGTTCCGTCATTATCGTTCTGTCCCCTCAAGCGTGTTTAGTCATTATCGTTCTGTCCCGATACTGTGTTTCGTCATTATCGTTCTGTCCCCATACTGTGTTTAGTCATTATCGTTCTGTCCCATACTGTGTTTCGTCATTATCGTTCTGTCCCATACTGTGTTTCGTCATTATCGTTCTGTCACCATACTGTGTTTCGTCATTATCGTTCTGTCACCATACTGTGTTTCGTCATTATCGTTCTGTTCCATACTGTGTTTCGCCATTATCGTTCTGTTCCATACTGTGTTTAGTCATTATTGTTCTGTCCCCATACTGTGTTTCATCATTATCGTTCTGTCCCCCATACTGTGTTTCATCATTATCGTTCTGTCCCCCAAAGCGTGTTTAGTCATTATCGTTCTGTCCCCATACTGTGTTTGGTCATTATCGTTCTGTCCCCATACTGTGTTTCATTATCGCTCTGTCCCCATATTGTGTTTAGTCATTATCGTTCTGTCCCCATACTGTGTTTCGTCATTATCGTTCTGTCCCCATACTGTTTTTCCTCATTATCGTTCTGTCTCCATACTGTGTTTAGTCATTATCGTTCTGACCCCATACTGTGTTTCATCATAATCGTTCTGCCCCCCAAAGCGTGTTTAGTCATTATCGTTCTGTCCCCTTATTGTGTTTCGTCATTATCGTTCTGTCCCCCCAAGCGTGTTTAGTCATTATCGTTCTGTCCCCATACTGTGTTTCGTCATCATCGTTCTGTCCCCATACTGTGTTTAGTCATTATCGTTCTGTCCCCCAAAGCGTGTTTCGTCATTATCGTTCTGTCCCCATACTGTGTTTCGTCATTATCGTTCTGTCCCATACTGTGTTTCGTCTCTATCGTTCTGTCCCCATACTGTGTTTCGTCATTATCGTTGTGTCCCCATATTGTGTTTCGTCATTATCGTTCTGTCGCCTACACCGTGTTTAGTCATTATCGGTCTGTCCCCCAAAGCGTGTTTAGTCATTATCGTTCTGTCCCCATATTGTGTTTAGTCATTATCGTTCTGTCCCATACTGTGTTTCGTCATTATCGTTCTGTCCCATACTGTGTTTCGTCATTATCGTTTTGTCACCATACTGTGTTTCGTCATTATCGTTCTGTCACCATACTGTGTTTCGTCGTTATCGTTCTGTCCCATACTGTGTTTAGTCATTATTGTTCTGTCCCCATACTGTGTTTCATCATTATCGTTCTGTCCCCCACACTGTGTTTCATCATTATCGTTCTGTCCCCCAAAGCGTGTTTAGTCATTATCGTTCTGTCCCCATACTGTGTTTCGTCATTATCGTTCTGTCCCCATACTGTATTTAGTCATTATCGTTCTGTCCCATACCGTGTTTAGTCATTATCGTTCTGTCCCCATACTGTGTTTAGTCATTATCGTTCTGTCCCCATACTGTGCTTCATCATTATCGCTCTGTCCCCATATTGTGTTTAGTCATTATCGTTCTGTCCCATACTGTGTTTAGTCATTATTGTTCTGGCCCCATACTGTGTTTCATCATTATCGTTCTGTCCCCCATACTGTGTTTCATCATTATCGTTCTGTCCCCCAAAGCGTGTTTAGTCATTATCGTTCTGTCCCCATACTGTGTTTCGTCATTATCGTTCTGTCCCCATACTGTGTTTCTTCATTATCGTTCTGTCCCCATACTGTGTTTCCTCATTATTGTTCTCTCCCCCAAAGCGTGTTTAGTCATTATCGTTCTGTCCCCATACTGTGTTTAGTCATTATCGTTCTGTCCCCATACTGTGTTTCATTATCGTTCTGTCCCCCCAAGTGTGTTTAGTCATTATCGTTCTGTCCCCCATACTGTGTTTCATCATTATCGTTCTGCTCCCCAAAGCGTGTTTAGTCATTATCGTTCTGTCCCCATACTGTCTTTCGTCATTATCGTTCTGTCCCCATACTGTGTTTCGTCATTATCGTTCTGTCCCCATATTGTGTTTCGTCATTATCGTTCTGTCCCCCCAAGTGGGTTTAGTCATTATCGTTCTGTCCCCATACTGTGTTTAGTCATTATCGTTCTGTCCCCCAAAGCGTGTTTCGTCATTATCGTTCTGTCCCCATACTGTGTTTCGTCATTATCGTTGTCCCATACTGTGTTTCGTCTCTATCGTTCTGTCCCCATACTGTGTTTCGTCATTATCGTTCTGTCCCCATACTGTATTTAGTCATTATCGTTCTGTCCCATACCGTGTTTAATCATTATCGTTCTATCCCCATACTGTGTTTAGTCATTATTGTTCTGTTCCCATACTGTGTTTCATCATTATCGTTCTGTCCCCCATACTGTGTTTCATCATTATCGTTCTGTCCCCCAAAGCGTCTTTAGTCATTATCGTTCTGTCCCCATACTGTGTTTCCTCATTATCGTTCTCTCCCCATATTGTGTTTCGTCATTATCGTTCTGTCCCCCCAAGCGTGTTTAGTCATTATCGTTCTGTCCCCATACTGTGTTTCGTCATCATCGTTCTGTCCCCATACTGTGTTTAGTCATTATCGTTCTGTCCCCCAAAGCGTGTTTCGTCATTATCGTTCTGTCCCCATAGTGTGTTTCGTCATTATCGTTCTGTCCCATACTGTGTTTCGTCTCTATCGTTCTGTCCCCATATTGTGTTTCGTCATTATCGTTCTGTCGCCCACACCGTGTTTAGTCATTATCGTTCTGTCCCCATATTGTGTTTCGTCATTATCGTTCTGTCGCCCACACCGTGTTTAGTCATTATCGTTCTGTCCCCCAAAGCGTGTTTAGTCATTATCGTTCTGTCCCCATATTGTGTTTAGTCATTATCGTTCTGTCCCATACTGTGTTTCGTCATTATCGTTCTGTCCCATACTGTGTTTCGTCATTATCGTTTAGTCACCATACTGTGGGTCGTCATTATCGTTCTGTCACCATACTGTGTTTCGTCGTTATCGTTCTGTCCCATACTTTGTTTAGTCATGATTGTTCTGACCCCATACTGTGTTTCATCATTATCGTTCTGTCCCCCACACTGTGTTTCATCATTATCGTTCTGTCCCCCAAAGCGTGTTTAGTCATTATCGTTCTGTCCCCATACTGTGTTTCGTCATTATCGTTCTGTCCCCATACTGTATTTATTCATTATCGTTCTGTCCCATACCGTGTTTAGTCATTATCGTTCTGTCCCCATACTGTGTTTAGTCATTATCGTTCTGTCCCCATACTGTGCTTCATCATTATCGCTCTGTCCCCATATTGTGTTTAGTCATTATCGTTCTGTCCCATACTGTGTTTAGTCATTATTGTTCTGGCCCCATACTGTGTTTCATCATTATCGTTCTGTTCCCCATACTGTGTTTCATCATTATCGTTCTGTCCCCCAAAGCGTGTTTAGTCATTATCGTTCTGTCCCCATACTGTGTTTCGTCATTATCGTTCTGTCCCCATACTGTGTTTCATCATTATCGTTCTGTCCCCATACTGTGATTAGTCATTATCGTTCTGACCCCATACTGTGTTTCATCGTTATCGTTCTGCCCCCCAAAGCGTGTTTAGTCATTATCGTTCTGTCCCCATACTGTGTTTCGTCATTATCCTTCTGTCCCCATACTGTGTTTCGTCATTATCGTTCTGTTCCCATATTGTGTTTCGTCATTATCGTTCTGTCCCCCCAAGTGTGTTTAGTCATTATCGTTCTGTCCCCATACTGTGTTTAGTCATTATCGTTCTGTCCCCCAAAGCGTGTTTCGTCATTATCGTTCTGTCCCCATACTGTGTTTCGTCATTATCGTTCTGTCCCATACTGTGTTTCGTCTCTATCGTTCTGTCCCCATACTGTGTTTCGTCATAATCGTTCTGTCCCCATACTGTATTTAGTCATTATCGTTCTGTCCCATACCGTGTTTAGTCATTATCGTTCTGTCCCCATACTGTGTTTAGTCATTATCGTTGTGTCCCCATACTGTGTTTCATCATTATCACTCTGTCCCCATATTGTGTTTAGTCATTATCGTTCTGTCCCATACTGTGTTTAGTCATTATTGTTCTGTCCCCATACTGTGTTTCATCATTCTCGTTCTGTCCCCCATACTGTGTTTCATCATTCTCGTTCTGTCCCCCAAAGCGTGTTTAGTCATTATCGTTCTGTCCCCATACTGTGTTTCGTCATTATAGTTCTGTCCCCATACTGTGTTTCCTCATTATCGTTCTGTCCCCATACTATGTTTAGTCATTATCGTTCTGACCCCATACTGTGTTTCATCATTATCGTTCTGCCCCCCAAAGCGTGTTTAGTCATTATCGTTCTGTCCCCATACTGTGTTTCGCCATTATCGTTCTGTCCCCATACTGCGTTTCGTCATTATCGTTCTGTCCCGATATTGTGTTTCGTCATTATCGTTCTGTCCCTCCAAGCGTGTTTAGTCATTATCGTTCTGTCCCCATACTGTGTTTCGTCATCATCGTTCTGTCCCTATACTGTGTTTAGTCATTATCGTTCTGTCCCCCAAAACGTGTTTAGTCATTATCGTTCTGTCCCCATACTGTGTTTCGTCATTATCGTTCTGTCCCATACTGTGTTTCGTCTCTATCGTTCTGTCCCCATACTGTGTTTCGTCATTATCGTTCTGTCCCCATATTGTGGTTCGTCATCATCGTTCTGTCGCCCACACCGTGTTTAGTCATTATCGTTCTGTCCCCAGACTGTGTTTCGTCATTATCGTTCTGTCCCCATATTGTGTTTAGTCATTATCGTTCTGTCCCATACTGTGTTTCGTCATTATCGTTCTGTTCCATACTGTGTTTCGTCATTATCGTTCTGTCACCATACTGTGTTTCGTCATTATCGTTCTGTCACCATACTGTGTTTCGTCGTTATCGTTCTGTCCCATACTGTGTTTAGTCATTATTGTTCTGTCCCCATACTGTGTTTCATCATGATCGTTCTGTCCCCCATACTGTGTTTCATCATTATCGTTCTGTCCCCCAAAGCGTGTTTAGTCATTATCGTTCTGTCCCATACTGAGTTTCGTCTCTATCGTTCTGTCCCCATACTGTGTTTAGTCATTATCGTTCTGTCCCCATACTGTGTTTCGTCATTATCGTTCTGTCCCATACTGTGTTTCGTCTCTATCGTTCTGTCCCTATGCTGTGTTTCGTCATTATCGTTCTGTCCCCATATTGTGTTTCGTCATTATTGTTCTGTCGCCCACTCCGTGTTTAGTCATTATCGTTCTGTCCCATACTGTGTTTCGTCATTATCGTTCTGTTCCATACTGTGTTTCGTCATTATCGTTCTGTCACCATACTGTGTTTCGTCATTATCGTTCTGTCACCATACTGTGTTTCGTCGTTATCGTTCTGTCCCATACTGTGTTTAGTCATTATTGTTCTGTCCCCATACTGTGTTTAATCATGATCGTTCTGTCCCCCATACTGTGTTTCATCATGATCGTTCTGTCCCCCATACTGTGTTTCATCATTATCGTTCTGTCCCCCAAAACGTGTTTAGTCATTATCGTTCTGTCCCCCAAAGCGTGTTTAGTCATTATCGTTCTGTCCCATACTGAGTTTCGTCTCTATCGTTCTGTCCCCATACTGTGTTTCGTCATTATCGTTCTGTCCCCATACTGTATTTAGTCATTATCGTTCTGTTCCGTACTGTGTTTAGTCATCATCGTTCTGTCCCCATACTTTGTTTCGTCATTATCGTTCTGTCCCCCAAAGCGTGTTTCGTCATTATCGTTCTGTCCCCATACTGTTTCGTCATTATCGTTCTGCCCCCCAAAGCGTGTTTAGTCATTATCGTTCTGTCCCCATACTGTGTTTCGTCATTATCGTTCTGTCCCCATACTGTGTTTCCTCATTATTGTTCTGTCCCCCAAAGCGTGTTTAGTCATTATCGTTCTGTCCCCATGCTGTGTTTCGTCATTATCGTTCTGCCCCCCAAAGCGTGTTTAGTCATTATCGTTCTGTCCCCATACCGTGTTTAGTCATTATCGTTCTGTCCCCAAACTGTGTTTCGTCACCATCCTTCTGTCCCCATACTGTGTTTAGTCATTATCGTTCTGTCCCCCAAAGCGTGTTTCGTCATTATCGTTCTGTCCCATACTGTGTTTCGTCTCTATCGTTCTGTCCCTTTACTGTGTTTCGTCATTATCGTTCTGTCCCCATACTGTGTTTCGTCATTATCCTTCTGTCCCCATACCGTGTTTAGTCATTATCGTTCTGTCCCCATACTGTGTTTCGTCATTATCGTTCTGTCCCCATACTGTGTTTAGTCATTATCGTTCTGTCCCCATACTGTGTTTCGTCATTATCGTTCTGTCCCCCAAAGCGTGTTTAGTCATTATCGTTCTGTCGCCCACACCGTGTTTCGTCATTATCGTTCTGTCCCCATACTGTGTTTGATCATTATAGTTCTGTACGATATGACCTACAGAGGTTAAATTTACTTTTCGGGATCTTTCCCGCCAAAAATACAGAGGTCAAAATACAAATAAGAATGAGTCCTTGAATCGTCCAAAATATCTGTTGTCTATCTACCACGCATGCCAGACTGCCATATGAAGTCTCTTAGCCTCGCCAATGATATCAATTAACCACATGTTTTCAATTTGGTGGCAAACGTCATCATATTTGGCGCTTCGCGATGCAATAAGTAGCAGTGCCGCGACAGAGTTCTGCGGTGTCCCGGGATAGACACGTTTGCCATGTCACAGCTAAAACGGCGATGTTTATTAGGTTTCTGAATTTATACAATGAAACACTCGAATTTGCTGCAAATTGTGTTATATATGTCGCCTGGGCTTAGATTTGGCGGGAAACGCTCGACAATTAAGTAGCTTTAAATAAATCGTTATCCTTAAAAAAACAAAAACAATCAATCTTTACTGTTCTGCCGATAATTTGGTTAGACTTGCTGGATCTTACACTTCGCTCGATTCTTCTCGTTTTGTTGCCCGAGACCTCTTTATCCTTGTATTCATTCCGTAAATTACGCATCGTTTCTCCCTCTTTTTAGATATGTATCTCCTAGCTATAACCTGGGGCTGTATCATTACTCATGAAAAATTCATATTATCGCGGCCTGGCTGAAAGCAACCGGTCAGCAAGCGCCCCACTGCTGGCCGGCGACCACGGCTGGTGATGGCAGGCCAAGTCGTAAGGCCGAGCGGTCAGCAAGCGCCCCACTGCAGGCCGGCAACCACGGCTGGTGATGGCAGGCCAAGTCGTAAGGCCGAGGGCACTACACGTGTATTTTGATTACGATATACGCGTCGCGCAGGTGGCAGGATCACGGAAATGGCGGGGAAAGTCCCATTAACAGCGAGGCATGGCTGGCGGCACACGGGGGGGGGGGATGCGGGGGGCGGATGCGGGGGGCGGTGTGAGACGCACGGAGGGGGTGGCGAGACACGCAAGGGGGGGGGGGGTAGGTGACGTAGTAGCAGGGATATGCCTGGAAGTCACACGAGGCCCACAAGGAAGTAGCGTCCCGAGAGCAGCCTCGAATATTGCGACGGGGAAAAATCAGGATACCCATAGCAGCCTCCAGGGTCCTCAATTCATGTTTGTTTCCTCGCATTTATTTCAAGGAGCTGGTCGCTATCCTAAAAATATTGTGAAAGAGATAAAACCAAAAGTTGCCGTCCTGGATACACCATGAAGTTACTCCATTCGGTAAAGGTATCCTGCAAAATAGATATCCGTATCCATAGCAACGTTAATGATTCTGATGGAATCAACGTTTTATTTGCTATTTCTTGCCATTGCATCCTTTATTAATATTCCCTATTGTGGCGTATCACCAATCCTACGACTGTTTGAATGCACCCCAATACCCATCAGTTTGTGAGCGACTGTGCAATACCCATCAGTTTGTGAGCGACTGTGAGAGGCGAGACTTACTCCGCCTGTCGGCCAGTCTGTTTAAGAAGTGGACATGCAGCTTGAACTGACGTAAATGAACCAATAATACTATGCGGAACATCGGCCTCGACGCACTCTGTGATGTCACATCTTGAAAGTTAGATGGAAGATATCTATATAGGGAACGACTGATGTGCCCGACAGTTCACGCACGGATCGGCATCTATAAGCGATCATATGTTCAGGTATTACATTATAGTGCATGTATAAATACATCTACTGCGGTATTTTGCCAAATTATGTGCCATTACAGGCTACATTTGGATTATGACGACAGAGGGGCCTCCTAAAGATACGGTTTCTGCACCAACCACCCAAGGCCCACGCAAATTACATCAGACTGAAGGTCACGGAATGTGTTGACGTCACAGGCGCTTTGGCACGCATCCATGATCACCGGCTATTAGCACTCCATCGGGTCTCAATAAATCACTAGGGTTGGCCGGTTGATGTCTGTATTAGGGAGTCGTCATTACTCTATCTGTAGAAACTAGTCGTGTTGACCACATATTGCATGGCGGCCTTGATGTTATCTGCAAGGGAAATGACATATGCTCTACACCAAACTATGATAGACCTTTCAAAGGTCTCTCTAACTTTCCCATCCAAACGTAAACCTGCAGCCGCCCTGTAGCTGTACGTTAGGCGTACAGTTCCAATAACTTCTTTCTCACGATCGCAGAAGTTGTCAAGAATTGGCAAGTATAGGAGTCAACAGCTACGCTACTGAGGGCGGGGGGGGGTACCTTTCCGATCTCCGCGATTGGCATCCAGGAATTCTTGAATTTTGGGGATCGTTATCCGTACAATTCAACACAAAGGCTCTTTTCCTATTTACTGCGATCCGTTATAGCAGTCTATGAGTTGCTCGAAATTCGCAATTTTTTTTTGGCGCCCGGTTTTGAGCAGTCCACATCTTGGAGATTTGATATGATAATTGTTCCTAATTCTTGGGGATTCGCGATTAAGAGGGGTACCCCCCCCCCCGCCTTATGAAGCTGTCTAAATGATGGTATCCTTGTCAAGTGACACGCACTGAGGGAATCACTAGTGGGGGCAACATGGGAACGCCAAGCTTTTTTTGTAACTGGAATCACGGTAAGAGAGTAGCAAGAGTTACCAAACTTTATGGCAACTAAACGTTGTCATCTGACGTTGTGAGCCGACTGCCATGTCTTAACAAGGACATATTACAAAATAAGAATAAAAAAAATGAAGCCTTCGACCATTGCCCCGTTTTACCCCATAGATGGGGCAATTCCGGGTAAGAGTCAAGGCAAAATGTGTTCATTGCCTAACGTAAAACAATTCAAACAGGAGGTAATGGCCATCCGGTCGTCGCCAATCTCGCTTGGTGAATATAGACAATGTTTCCCACGTCCTTGGGTCATTTTTCGTTTTAAAAATCATAAGAGAAACGAAAAACAAACCCAGCAAACGTTTTCATTTTTCGTTTGGGGACATAGAACACGAAAATTGGTAACAGAAACGGGTTTTCGTTTTTCCTTTGGAAAACGAAAAACGGTTATGCATAACGCTACCGTTTTCTTGACGCGATATACACGCAATGCACCACCAGTGCACTCGGTGCCCTCTGTGCCCCTAGTTCTAGCTCAAAACGGGAACACATTGCGTGTGTTTCTTCTTTGGTAGACTGGGTAAGCCGAACACGCATCGGTATACCACCCGACACTTCTTGTCGCCCGGGTCGGGTGCGCGCGCATCCATTCGGTATGCCCAAGTGCCCCGTTCAAAACAACACGGGACATTCGGGAGAAGATGGCGGCTAATGGAAAAAAGGTGACTTTCAAGGCGGGCTGCATTGGCTAGACCGCTATTTAATGAACGATATTTTTAGGAACAGCTCTTGACTAACAAGACTTTGTGACCAAAGGGTCATTTAGAAGGCGATGTTCTAGGTTGACTGTCTTGCCCGGCTGATATTTCATAAAAACATGATCTTTTAGCAGTCACTTAACGGTCATTCAACAGTTGCGCCTGATCCTTCTCTCTTTCTTAATTATCAGCGATGTGTATTATGGAAGGTTTAGCAGGTTCGGATCTAGCATTATTAAAAACAGGGAGGTAGTTTTGGCTAGGTTCGAAAATCCTACGAACTGGGTGAATAAGGGAACGCAAAAGGAAGAGTTTACCTAAAATAGGGGGATTCATTACAAAAAAAGGTGGTAGGGATGGTCCAGGGGGGGGGGGGGGGCTACATATATACATATATACATATGTTTTTTTTGCCCTGAGACTGACCTTTTTCTCAAAGTTGCAGTTGACTATATAGTCCAGTTGATATCGAAAGTGTTCAAATAATAGACTTCCAGACAATTAGTCCCGAATGCCCGAATGTCACGAATTTCAGATGCATTTTTAGCCACAAATATGATTTCTATATTGTTGCTTAATCCAAGGACAAAGCCAAGGACAGGTCGCAAATTCACTAAACGTTACATAGTTATGTTCACGAGCGCTCACCTCCGTTGATCATGATCACTACGTATCCGTCCGCACAAGACGTGGGCCTAAGTCCCGCCGTGTGCGGACGGATACGTTATGATCATGATCAACTGAGGTGAGCGCTCGCGGTCTATGTTATGCAGTTGCCTTATTACAACCGATTATGGGCAGCCGCCCGCCGTGTGTACAGCGCGGTTAGCATGGCGTCGGGCATAATGTTTTCCCCTTTGATCTGGCGACAAGAAAAACGGTTGCGTTATGCGTTTTTCATGCGTTTGGAAAACGGTATTTGTTACCAATTTGGGTTTTCTATGTCGCCAAAGGAAAAATGAAAAACGGTTGTTGGTTCGTTTTTCGTTTTTCTTATGATCATTTTAAAAAGGAAACACGATTGGACGGTATGCACAGGGACCCAAAACGTAAGGTAAGGTGGTTATAGCGAGCGTAGCGAGCTCTTTAGATAACACACACGTAAAAAACTGACAAAATCTGTATCTCAATCCCATACTGTAAAGCGCGAAAAAAAATCAACGGGAAGTCGACCCCCAGTGGTGTGACATGCGCATGCGTTTAAATGCATTCTGGGAAATTTCATGTTTGTTTTTTTTGTCAAAAACTTATATGCAGCTCAAACCCCCACATTAACAAACGAATGTACATCATTGGTAGATAATTTAAATACAAAAACATAATTCCAACTGATGAAACGCTGATCATAGCGACAACATGCAGGTTTCCTCCTCTCTCCTGACAGAGGGCGCTCAACACGCGCGCGCGATGCATTCGCTTGGTGGCAGCACAAGTCGAACGCGCAGACGACAGTTTCAGATTTGTCAGCAGTTTACCAGGCTTCGTTGATGTTACAACATTTTCAAGTCTAGCCTTTGTCAATTTAAATCAAGGTTGGTGATACATTAAAGTGCTAAGGTAACTTATTTGTGTAATATTTAGATCTAGCCTAGGAGTTAGATCTATTTGACAGTTCATCAGGCGCCAGTGTAGGATCCATAGAACAGTTTTGACCCTGACCAGGGGACCATTTGACTCTTTTAGCTAATGTTTACTGAGCCTTTCAGTAACATAGACTTCTAATTGACTAATATAGATCTAGCTGGAAGTTAAGTTAATGTAAGTTCCCTAGATCTAGTTTAAGTTGGATCTAAGCTTTAAACAATTTGAGGCAAAAATTGCTTCGTTAACGCGTTACATGTTCTAGATCTAAGCTTAGGCCTAGATCCAGATCTAGATCCGTTAGGTCTACAATCTAGTTCAGCTTTTGTCAATATAGATCAAGGTTGGTGATCCAAAAGGTGCTAGATCTAACGTCACATTTAGGCTATAATCATATGACTTTCACCACTTATTTGTGTCACATTAAATTAACTGGGTTATTTGACAGTTCATCAGGCATCCGTGCAGGATCCGTCAAGAAATTTGTACTGGTTCCTGGACAAGCTAAGGGAACCATTTGATTGGGACAACCGTCTTTTAGCCTTTCATTAAAATAGACTTCTAATGCAGATCTAGCTGGAAATTAATGTAAGACTTACTAAGCTTAAAGTTACATGTGGAGCTGGCCGTTGCAACGGCTGTACCAAAATAAACATAAACAGGAAATGTTACCTTTGACCACAAGCAGTGTCAACGGCCACCGCCAAAGAAAAAGTGGCGCTCCGGACGCTTCTATTGTCTCATATAATTTAGCGCTTGGGCCCCCTGTCGGTGGCACCGGTAAACGACTTGCTTACACACGTTTATGACGTTTCAAATCAGCACAAGTTTTCATTTTTGTGGCGGACAATTCATGAATTTGAAATTTTTTCCTCATTGGCAGATAATTGGTGAGCGATATGGTAGGTGTTTATTGTCTGTTATGAACCTTAAGGCCTAAGGTTTGTGTTCTTATACGCAAATTTGGCATTCAAAAACAGCGAAACAATTCCACATGCAACTTTAAGTTGGATCAAAGCTTTAAAAAAAATTGAGGCAAAAATTGCTGTTATTTGGCGGATTTTTAACAAATTTTTTAATTAAGCTTAGTTTACATCTAGAGATAAGTTAGATCTATTAAGATCTTCGAACATCTATCCATTGGCATTCTTTAATATAAGCTTACTTTAAAAAGTAACCTTACTCTAATTATCGAATCAAAGCAACATCTGTGTTCATTCAAACGGGTTGTTTGAAAGTTCATTATGCGTCCGTGTAGGATCCGTCAAATAACTAACTTCTAATATAGATTAGCTAGAAGGTAATATACAAAGCTGGATCCAAGCTTTAAACAATTTGGCGCAAAAATTGCTTTTTTTTTTGGTTTATAACAAACCCTTCAGTTAAGATTAGCCTACATCTAGAGATAAGTTATCAAGATCTTCGAAAATCTATCCATTAGCATTCTTCATTATATTTAAAAAGTAGTAAGTTCTTACAGTAGTCCAATTATCAAATCAAAACAAGTTGTGCTCCCTTTCTTTAGCACATCTACTTCAAAACTAAAAGCTTCTATCACAGCTGCGTGTCATTTGGGATCTCTGTCTATCGTAGACTACTTCTTGCTGGTTTTGCTGCGTTGAATGAGGGCGGACCACCCTTACTTAAAAAAATATTCACAGTACTTTGCTTCACACTGGGTAACCGTAACACAACCCAGTCAACCAGTCGTCCAGTTTCAAATTCTAGAGATCTTGAGCATAATTACTCACGCTCATTACATGAGCTGAGTCGTGAAATCAAAGTCCAAATCAGGGAGCAGGAAGGCAGGAACATAACTATTGCCGGCCACATCTATCTGACCATGGCACTCCAACTACACCATGCAATGATCCCTCCCCATAAAACACTGCACTTTTAAACTTTGAAAACAAACATTTTCGGTCAGTCAATGTACCAGGGGATGGAAATTGATTTCATTGCCTTAGCCTATGTTTAGATGGCAATTTCTCTCGAACAAAACTTTACAGATCACAAATAAAGCAACCTAGGGTAATAGGAACCTAAATCATGACAGATTCGGTCAGGGGCAGGTCACTTGACTACAAATCAAATGTACTACTAGACTACTAGATTTACTTTTTCAGTACCAAAACTTTGATATTAAATATACAAAATAGCATAATATGTAAAACTTCACCTTTAAAAAGAACAAGTCATAACTAAGGTTATGAGAAACAGTTTAGCCCAGTTATCATCAGTGGGGGTCCAAAAAATTGCTTCACAACAAAGTCAAAGTCTACGCTCGCCTTCTAGGTTTTACCTACAACATATTATAGTCAGTCGACACTACAAAACTCGTTACCCAATATGTGGTCAATGACGAAGGCATTAAACGGTTCACAGCTGCAAAATACATTATCTGATAAGGGACGTTCCCTCTACTTTTCCCGAGTTCATTTTCACCACATATGCGGTCCACGTGTGTTGTTGTCGATTCTGAATTTCTTGTCAATTCTGACCAGGCAGTTAAAAAATAATAATTACTCCCTATTTTGACCGAGACTGCTGTTGCAGGGTGTAGCAAGGTCAAGGACGTATATGAGCGGCAGAATGTGTCCCTGGGCCCGGTTCCACGAACGTACTTAAGTCCGTTTTCTGACTTAAATCCTAAGTTTTGACTTAAGTTAAGTCCATGCCCCTCCAAATGCGTTCCACGAAAGAACTTAAGTCTGATGCCGCCGACGGCTGACTTAACTTTCTAAGTCTGCTTGGTAGGTGACTTAAGTTGGCAAAGGGCCCGCTCAGCCGTTGTAACGCACCAAGCCGACCGCAGCGCCACCCGACAGTCCATGTGTGGCTTTTGAGTTTCGCGCTTCGGGACCAACAATTTACGATTTTCTGGATTTTTTCCAATGAAACGCTGGCATTAATGTAATATTTTAAATGCGAACATAGCAAGTGTCATGATTATGCCCACTGATCCTTGAAAACTGGGTGAGTCACAATACAAATTTGACTCGATGCGCCATGACTCTTGCATTATCGCTCACGCACCCACTGACAGACTAGGCTAAACAGACCGACAGACGGACAGTGTCAGTGTAGCAGCAGGCTATGAACAGTGATGAAAGGGGCACTGCGACTGGTTTATTGCCATATGGTCAGTGAGGACAGTCAGTGAGAGGATGTGGTTGTGATAAGCGTATATTGTTAACAATAAATCGTGATGACACTGTCTGCATGCATGACACATTGACAGCCTCACTGACACTGACAGATCACCGTCTACACTTCAGTCTTCACTCTTCAGTGTCACTGACACCTACACTAGTAGTCAATAGTGCAGGCTGCACACTGCTACTGTCGTACAAACTGACACTGTGACCTCTGTCGACTCACGATCACAGCAAGAGTCACAGTCAGACACATGGACAGCCTCTATAAAGATTCATTCACTTTGTAACACCAGGTGACACTAAATTGGCCAATTGATCACCCTCTCTTCTTTAATGTAAAATGTTTATTTATCTATAAGTAAGTAATACCATTTCATTACCAATATTAATATGGATAGGTGTCACCTAAATGGCAAACGAAGTCAGCTAGACCTCCAAGATTTAAACTTAAAGTTACTATTACAACAAAAAGTAAACATTCATTGTGATCCAAATCTGGCGGAGAAAAAACGTGTGTACAGTGACGTTGATGTGCTGGTGACGTAACATGCATGAAGTAATCTCCGCCAGGGCGAGCGCCAACAACTAACTTTCGTTATTGGCCAGGATTCGCGACTGGCAGCGCCTCCTTGAGGCAGAGTGTTATACAGTGTTTACAGCTGTTCCAACAGCCGCGGCGCCTCACGTGATCTGACGGAACACCCCCGCTGCAAAATTTGTTGAAATAGTAACTTTAACGTGCAGCATATTTCCCTAAAAAATATTTAATGGGGTTTTCAATGCACCCAAATAATTCATTTATATGTTTATTAACTGATGTAGATCTACAAATATATATTAGCCTATGACATGATTGAGTACTTTTTTTAGGGTTCCTCTGTAATTCCGATACTTAATGGTACATTGTCAAAAATATAATATTGTTATTATTTGATACCCATGATTAATATTGAATGGACCAATGTATTTAGGTCCTTTTTATTTGAATATAAACATCTATTGAACAATAATTATAATGGCATGTTGTTAAAAGCTCATTTTGTAACTGATTAGGATATCTTACGCACAAATCTGTTGACAAATTCTGTATATGACAGTATGTCATTTGTTTACTTCTTAAACATACAGGTACTGGTAGATATGAATATATATAAATGTATTCCATGTTGGCCGGTTGCTAATTCCCCCACCTTGTGCAAGTTTACTTTATATGCAGGCCCTGGTGGTCAGTAAGACACTGTGGCCCACCGGTTATTAAATTTGGCCAGTGTTCTCCAATTAATGGTGTTAGGTTTGGTATGTGTTTGAGCGCAACAACCTGCAGACTCTCGGAACAAGACAAATAAATGATTTCATGTCATAATGCACCCTTGCCATAAATTAAAATTAGTTTTAAAACAAATCCCCGAAAAAATTCTTTGCATACATGTAACACAAGTCTAATTGAGAACAACTGTACTGTAAGGATTCTTTCGCCTGGCATGCACTGTCAGTTTTCTCCTTGAAATTGAACAACACCCATATGTCCAGTTTGTGTTATTTATTTTACTGTTTATACATGTACATAAATTCTGCCATACAACTAAATAACAAATATAAACAAATGTAAACCCCTTATTCTGACCCAGCTTCAGCTGAAGGTGCCTTACGTTTGAGGTAATTGCAAGTAATACACAAAATTCAAAAAAGTAAAAACACAATAAGACCAATGAGTCACCCACTTAAAAAAAAAAAATCTACATTGCAAGTAAAGGTCAATAATATTGATGCACAATGATGTTTCTATGGTACATCTTTTACATTACATTAAGAATAATTGAATTTGAATAATAATGACAGGAGTAAATTAATATAATATCATAACGATCACCATCAGCGCCCATTCGCCCAGGGGCCTACCCAGCAAACACCTAACGTTATGCTAACGTTACCCGAAAGTTATTACTTCGTTATCATTATAACATAACCTTCCAAAAACGTTATGGGAACGTTGATCAATTTTAGGATTATAATGTAACCTTCCAAAAACGTTCTGGGAACGTTGAATAATTTTAGGGTTATAATGTAACCTTCTAAAAACGTTCCGGGAACGGGGAATAATTTTAAGCTTATAATGCATCCTTCCAAAAACGTTCTGGGAACGTTGCTTAATTTTAGGTTATAATCTTTTCTTCCAAAAACGTTTTGCGAACGGTGAACATTTAAAGGGTTATAACGGATCCTTCCAAAAACGTTTTGAGAACGTTGATTATTTTAGGGTTATAATGTAACCTTCCAAAAACGTTTTGAGAACGATGAATAATGTTAGGTTATAATGTAACCTTCCAAAAACGTTCTGGGAACGTTGAATAATTTTAGGGTTATAATGTAACCTTCCAAAAACGTTTTGAGAACGATGAATAATGTTAGGTTATAATGTAGCCTTCCAAAAACGTTCTGGGAACGTTGCATCATTTTAGGATTATAATGTAACCTTCCAAAAACGTTTTGGGAACGTTGGTTAATTTTAGGTTGTAATGTAACCTTCCAAAAACGTTTTGGGAACGTTGAATAATTTTAGGGTTATAATGCATCCTTCCAAAAACGTTCTGGGAACGTTGCTTAATTTTAGGTTATAATCTTTCCTTCCAAAAACGTTTCAGGAACGGTGAATACTTTAAGGGTTATAACGGATCCTTCCAAAAACGTTTTGGGAACGTTGAATATTTTAAGGGTTATAATCTTTCCTTCCAAAAACGTTCTGGGAACGGTGAATATTTTAAAGGTTATAATGGATCTTTCCACAAACGTTTTGAGAACGTTGATTAATTTTAGGTTATAACCTTACCTTCCAAAAACGTTTTGGGAACGGGGAATATTTCAAGGGTTAAAACGGATCCTTCGAAAAACGTTTTGAGAACGTTGATTAATTTTAGGTTATAATGTAACTTTCTAAAAACGTTCTGGGAACGGTGAATAATGTTAGGTTATAATGTAACCTTCCAAAAACGTTCTGGGAACGTTGAATAATTTTAGGGTTATAATGCATCCTTCTAAAAACGTTCTGGGAATTTTAGGTGATAAGGGTACCTTCCAATAACGTTTTGGGAACGGTGATTATGTTAAGGGTTATAATAGATCCTTCCAAAAAAGTTTTGAGAACGATGATTAATTTTAGGTTATAATGTTACCTCCCAAAAACGTTTCGGGAACGGTGAATATTTTAAGGGTTATAATGGATCCTTCCAAAAACGTTTTGAGAACGTTGATTAATTTTAGGTTATAATGTAACCTTCCTAAAACGTTCTGGGAACAGTAAATATCGTTGGTGTGTTACACGTGACAACAAATTTTTCTGTCTGCCCTAATACGAAGTCTGTCCACTTAGAATTAGATTAAGAAATATGCCCAATTGACCCGTGTGTCTGAATCGATATCGACCAGAAGAAGATCGCATATAATAAGGGACAAGGTGACCTTGAGAAATCAAATTTAGCCAAAAATGATACAAATCTGCAGCGTTTTTCAACACTTTCGATGCTAAATCATTGATGTGAGGGCATGATATATACACCATAAGAAAGCCTGTGAGATTTACTGCATAACTGTCTATAGGGTGTAAGCCCAGGTCGACGATCAAACCGGAAATCTCAAAATCACCATTTTCCCGCCCAAAGTTGATTTTGGCGGGAAAATAGTGTTTATGTCACTTTTTATGGCTATGCTAAAGATATTTTCACCAATGTTTCAGCATGATGACGTAGTCCAGATAGCTGTCTCATATATCTTATACTTTCTCGGATGTTACTCGGTTGATTTTGATCGTGACGATGAAATATATCCTGTTTTGGGATCAAAATAGTGTCTTGTTTAGCTAAGTTTAAAATGAAGGTCATTGAAGGCAATATAGGACCGTATATCCACAATATGAGGCCATGGAATGCCAAATTCGATAAAAGAGACCGCAAGTCTCCATCTGCAATATTAAGGGCATACGTGGTCATTTGAAGGGGGCCTCTAAAACGACCGAAAATCTATGTTTTTGATATTGAGAAATGAAGGCGTCCTAATTTGGCCCAATTGGTGTCAGAATAATGTTGTCTTCATGGACAATTATTTTGCTATGTTCTTTCAACAAATAGGAGCTTATAGCCAATTTGAAATGGTTAAAATGTCTTATTTCTCAATATAGAAATAACCTTAAGAAAAGCCATTTTTGATGCAAAACGCATTATTGTGGTGCAACTGAGCAACTTAGACATGTAATACCACAATATAAAAAAGATGTGGCCACGCGCCATTCGGTGCATTTGACCCCAATTCCTATTAGAAATCAGGTCGCAGTCAATGTTAGAACGTTGTGTCAAAATGTGTACGACAAGAAGAGTGACTGTATCGCATATATGAACTTATTTGTAATTTTGCTTTTCGTTTAAAATCTAATAGCAACCCTGTATAAAATATCCGAAAATGGTCTGAACATTTTCCGTAATACGAATCTTACTGAAAGAAAATGCCCAAAATGTTGTACAAAGTGGAAACAATCAGATTTGTTTTATTTCATAATAGTATTTGCGTGATTTATTTGTATTTTAACAAGTGTATAGGTGTGCATAAGTGTGTGAAATGTGAAAGTGATAGGTGGAGTAGAAGGGTTATCTGCAAATTGTGGGTAAGATGGGAAAGTGAGTTTTCAGGTTTCGACATTTTGGGGCCGGATTGTAATTCAGGGTTATAAAAGGTACAGTAAAATATCTCTAAGTCGACCGAGGACGGGACTGCCGCTCATCGATCAACTTAGGGAGGTGGTCGGGTTACAGAATATCAACCAATCAATATAGCAAAAACTGTTGATTTTCCGATGCCAAAGATATCAGCAAGCTGTTTTGATTGATCTTGCCCTCGCTCGTATTGACGAGTTTTACCTTCCGTGAAAGTGGAAACTCTTTCTCATAAGACAATATCCATACTATATATAGCCGCTACTTGTATCTCACGTGTGTGTGAAAACAAGAGGGAGCTTTGTGAACAAGTTCATCAAAGCTCATGCCGTTCACAGCCGGTATATCGCCCGAACATGCAAACATGCTTCACACATTTCTAGAGTGCTATCCAGTTCACAGGCGTTATGGCCTGAATGTGTGTATTCTACTAATTGCAATCAGCCGGTGACACTAATCCTTCCGCTAGCCGACAACCGATCGACTGAAGGAATATGAAATGGGGCTTTGGGACCAAAATGATCGATCGGCTTACAGAGTAGGGAGGTGGTCGGGTTATAGAATACTGTTGCAATGCTAACACATATGCCGACTTTCGGCACTCGAAAAAATCGATCGAGTTAGGGAGGCGCTCAGGTTAGGGAGGTGGTCGGGCAGGGAAGTTTTACCGTATTACAAAAGATAACAAACGCAAATGACCCCGCGTTGATGCATTTAGCCCACGTTGCTGCACTGGGTCCCATATCTAACTTTATTTATCGTCCCATTAGGCCCAAATTGTGCCCCTGTACTGTTGCGACATTCCTTTCCATATAGTTAAATGTGTTCGTCGATCTGCCCTAATACGAGGTCTTTCCACTTAGGATTTGATTAAGAAATATCCCCAAACAGCTCCCTTATGAAAATGTACCATGGTATACCATGGTAAATAGGCATGGTACTTTGGCGGAGGTATATACCATGGTATACCATGGTATTTGATACCATGATTTACTATGGTATATCATGATATACCATGGTAGTTTGGCGGAGGTATATCAAAATATATCATGACATTGCATACCATGGTATACCATGGTATTTTGGCAGAGGTATATCATGATATATCATGACATTGCATAACATGGTTGTAGATACCGGCACATGTACTCAAATAAACCGGTAGACCCAATTTTTTTTCTTTTTCTAATAGATAAATTCCAAGATAGAACTGAATGTAGGCCTACCCAGTAGATGAAATCCCAACTAGGCAAGCCTAAAGCATGGAGCACAATTACTGACACAAGTTTGAATCTGTGTAAGTCTCTCACCATGCCCAGTCATGACGCCAGCATTTACAACTCCCACTAATTCGGCCAGCCCCAAGACCGCTGTATGGGTCATAAAACCCTGCCTCCCCCCCCCAACTTTGTCTATGGCAAGGGAAGTCCTTTACTCTCTGACTGCATTGGGCGTGAACCGACCCCGCCGGCCTCGAACCCCTCCCTCTGTGCGCTTCGCTACATCTTGGGATACACGACGGGTAGCATCCTGTCCCACCACCCCTATCTCTTCACACATACACACTTCTCTAAGAGCGAAACAAGGCAACCTACCTGTTTCAATGTCGCACCACATCGCGTCCTCTTGCTAGGGGGTGGGGTGGGGCTCGGGGGCGAGGGGGGGGGGGCGTATCCCTCTTCGCTGCCTCTGCACAGGCCTTCACGTTTATTCAGCTAGTTAATTTCCTTAGGTTTATCTTTGGGTACAAACTAACTGTTGTTAAATTGATTTTACAAACTGATAAGAACTATGTGTCTAACTACATTCCATAGAACCCATTAGCCAACAGACACCATGGTATATTATGACATATCATGGCATATCATCGTATCTTTTGGAATACCATGATCTATCATGATATTCGTTTCGGTGTTTCACTCTCGCGCGGCGCTTAAATAAGAGATATTGCTGTCGGTGTTCAGTCGACAGTCGTAAGTGTGGAAGGGACGGCATGTTTAAAAAAAAATATTTTCAAAAAAATGCGATCAACGTAGAAAGCGAATAGCAATTAACTGAACAGTCAATGCTCAATTGAGTCAGGCTCAATACCGTGCACAAGCATCTTTGACGTATCCTCGCCCGATAACTGCAAAATCTGAGATATGCATTCATAGCGGAAAGAAGATATTTAGGTCATTCTTTGGGCTCTGAAACTGACGGCCAAAATGTTAGAAAGGCCACTTATACGCTGTTCCGCAAACATTGATATATATGTAGGTTTGTTCTGGTGACGTAATGCGCATTGGGTTACGTTTACGGATACGTTCAATCGCCAAAAACGTGGTGCAATAACTCCCTGTCGTCATTTCTATGATATATTATGTATGGTATTAACATATGACCAGAGCGCTACAGCCTCGGAGGGCGCCGCCGGCTGGTCCGACAAGTCTGGTAAACCAATTAAGTTGTACGTCGAGTGGGGTGGTGAAGGCGGGGGTATGAACTGTAGGCTAACCGGCCTCTGCGGTCCATGTAGGTCTCGACAGGCGCTATCAGCTACAACTCCCAAGGGAAGTGCCCAGCGTGCTAGCCAGCCCGTACGCATCTCTTATCTGATCGCGGCACATCCTTCAATCGGCCCATGTCTAAATGTGCACACCTCACCCATTGCTGCGTACGCTGGTATACCACAGAAACAACTGGACCCTGCTGCCTCCCGTCTCCAGCGATAATGGTACCTAATCGCTGACAATCGCTTGGGTATCACATCGCTCACATATTGTTTAGTCGGTCCTGAACTAAGGTGGCTCTTGAAATAATACACCCATTGCAATTTCAAAAGACTACATATCTTGCATTTAATCACTTTAACGCAAGCGATCTTTATCCCTAATATTCCGGGCATATTCTCATATGCTGAATATAGCCATGACCAAGTGTTCCCTTAGCTAACCTTGGAATTACCGATCGATCCAAGTGGGTTAAGGAAAAAGGCGAGAGGGGGGGGGGCTGAATATAGCTATGACCGAGTGTTCGCTATGAATTAGGGGGTTACCCCGATCCGTGGCTCCGCTGTATGTGTTGTTCGCTCAAAATACAAGCTATGTGTCCTCGGACAGACCGGCGCTTATTAGAGATCAGGACACCTGACTGAAGTATTCAATTAAATACTGAAGTTATATCAATATGTTTATATATTTGTGTTGATTTATTTATAATATGTATATAACACGGTCGCACGATATCAAACGAAAATAGAGATTAAAGCATGCCTTTAGCCAACACATGTACAGATATGTATTTATATAGATACTTATATATTACAAGTTATAATTAGTTAGTCTCGCTTAAATTTAATGCGGTCATAACACAGGGGTCTCTACGGGGCTGCGTTTCATGCGTGAAGCACTTTCTTTACTCCCTGCGCGGCGTGAGGGGTAGGGGGGGGGGGGTGGGCGGGGGGCAGCTATTATAGCGTGTGTATGGTTTCAGGCGAAGGAGAGATGGGGAGTTGCGGGTGGGAGGGGCTATTATAAAGGGTTGTATGGAATGGGGCGGGGTTGGGAGGGGCTAAGAGAGCGTCTAGCTGGATTATGTTTCCTCTGATCTGGGTGTCAGGCGTGATCAAGCTACTACAGGAGTGAGTGCATCAACCCTGAAAGAAAAGGTCATAAGCCACACAAGCTAGGCCTCCAAGATCCTGGTGACTTGAGCCCTATCCAAATTTTAATACACCCCTTGATTTGTATACACTTTGCCGCACACATTGCACACGCATTGCACACAATCAGCACACAACCCGCGACAGAGAAAGAACCTTGCTATACGTTTAAACTACGCGGATGTGGGTGTGTGGGTGTGTGGCCAGGTGGTGACATTTAAATATGTGAATGTTCGGGCTGGCTGAAGTAACTAACAGCGGGGGGCTATGGGGATTACATTCGGGCTGGCAAAGCACAGATAAGGGGCTAGGGAGGGTTATCAGGTTCTTTAATTGGATATTCATTAGCTGCACGTGCTGCACGGGTTTAATTGCTTTTGGCCTTGCGAATGTACCTTTTCTCGATATACATTATTAACCTTTATACTCTGTCCATAACGACGATCGTTACATTTTAGTATATGTGGCATATTATATCCCAGATATTACCGTTTTTCATTTACAGTAATTGCTGCAATTAGTTAAGCAAAATATGAAAGACAATACTTTCTTTAGAGAAGCGTCGTTTTGGCGTCAATTAGGGCGTGGCCGAGAAATTATATCAGCGGCATGGGTTTTATTATACCTACTTATGAAATCATAGTGATGGTAGCTGTTGCCTAAGTAGGTGAAAATGAACCAACTGCACTATTTGCTCCAGTCACGAGAACAATATTGAAACGGAAGTCAACATAACGTATAATAACAGAGCAATAGACTACGCAAATCTGGGATGTCATATATTGCGCTATCAGCCGGAAATATGCACGCTATGCGCGCTATTTAGGGTTACGATTGTCGTTTTTTGTGCATATTGGGACCCCATGTTCTACATTAGACTGTGACCTCATTTGTTATAGAATAGGGGCCCAAATACATTGGGCGGCCAAAAAGTATTATTAAACATACTGTGAAATTACTTGTTTAACCTTAAGATCCACAACACCTATGTTCAGTCATTTGCATGGAGTGTCCCACGGCTTAAAACATGGGCAAAATAAAATTTTTTACTTAACATAGGGGTCCCCTGTAAATAGCCACAGCGCCCTTAATATTGCCGGTAGAGACTTCATGTTACTTGTACCACTCTTGCCATGTTCTGGCCCTATACCATGTTTATAATAGTATTCCTCATTGTCATTTAGCACTTATAATGTGTAAAGTAAGCAATAAATGTTCGTAGAAAAAGATATATGTTTCCTTTTCCGAGGGGTCAAATACGTTCAAATGAGCCAAAAAACATCCGGAAAGACATTAAATAGGTAAGAAGGTAATGTCTACTACAATAATCGACGAAAACATTTGCAAAAATATCTTTAATGTAGCTATAAATAGCAAAGACAATACTTTCCCGCCAAAATCTAGGTTTGGGCGGGAAAATGGAAATTCTTGATTTTAAGTCTTTTCCTCGCACTTTTGGGTTGTACCCTATAGGCAGTTACATAGTACGCCTTCCTAGCGTTTTGTTCATGCATATATAATACGCAGACGAGCATTATTTCCTATCGAACGGATCGAAAACATGTTACTGATTTCTGAATTTTGGTCCATTTTTCACTGCGCAAGGTCAAATCGTGTCCGATTCCAATCGATATTGTTCTGATCGATATTGATTCTTACACGCAAGTCAATTGGGCATAGTCCTCAATCAAACCCTGTCCAAAACGAGGCGTTTATAGTGGCGAACAGACACATTTCATAGGCTAGGGGGAGGTCAAAATTGGCCAAATCATCAAACAAATGTCACCAATTTTGGGAAATAATTCCCACCTGGGTATGACCTTCATCTTCGAGTATATCATTAACCTTGACCTATTAGATGACATACTAGAAGGATCACCGTCAAGGTCAATGGCAAGGGTAAGAACACATTGCAAATATCGTTCATTGTGCATATTGGGACCAATGTTTTACATTTGACTGTGACCTCATTTGTTATAGGAGGAGGGCTGAACTACTCACACTGGGCGGTCAGACAGTATTATTGAACATACCGTGAAATTACTTGTTTAACTGGCTGCTTTAGCTACCATAACGCATTTTCCATTAACAAAATTGACTTTCTTTGGACAATTTTCAGTGACAAAATTTGACTCTTTGACTTTTCATCTTTCATCAAACCTCATATTTTCAGAATGGGAACATGAAAAGACAGTGTTTTATCTAGAACATAAAAAAAGATAACTGTGTTACCCTCAAAATTACGATATTTTTATTCCCTAAGATCCACAGCACCTATTTTCGGTCATTTGGAGGGTCACACGGCTTAAAACATGGGCAAAATCGAAAGTTTACATAACATAGGGTCTCCTGTAAATAGCCACAGCGCCCTTAATATTGCTGGTAGAGACTTCATGTTACTTGTACCACTCTTGCCATGTTCTGGCCCTATACCATGTTTATAATATTATTCCTCATTGTCATTTAACACTTAATATGTAAAGTAGGCCATAAATGTTCGTAGAAAAAGACATATGTACCCCTTTCCGAGGGGTCAAATACCTTCAAATGAGCCAAAAAACATCCGAAAAGGCATCAAATAGGTAAGAAGGCATTGTCTACTACAATAAGCGACGAAATCATTTGCAAAAATATCTTTAATGTGGCTATAAATAGCAAAGACGCTACTTTCCCGCCGAAAATCAAGGTTTGGGCGGGAAAATGGAAATTCTTGATTTTAAGTCTTTTCCTCACACTTTTGGGTTGTACCCTATAGGCAGTTACATAGTACGCCTTCTGAGCGTTCTGTTTATGCATATATAATACGCAGACGAGCATTATTTCCTTTCGAACGGAACGAAAACATGTTACTGATTTCTCAACTTTGGTCCATTTTTCACTGCACAAGGTCAAATCGTGTCCGATTCCAATCGATATTGTTCTGATCGATATTGATTCTTACACGCAAGTCAATTGGGCATAGTTCTCAATCAAACCCTGTCCAAAACGAGGCGTTTATAGTGGCGAACAGACACATTTCATAGGCTAGGGAGAGGTCAAAATCGGCCAAAATCATCAAACAAATGTCACCAATTTTGGGAAATAATTCCCACCTGGGTATGACCTTCATTTTCGAGTATATCATCAACCTTGACCTATTAGATGACATACTAGAAGGATCACCGTCAAGGTCAATGGCAAGGGTAAGAAAACATTGCAAATATCGTTCATTGTGCATATTGGGACCAATGTACTACAAGCCACATGGAATTATTTTTCTGGCGTGAGTTACCCAACCACACGATTATTGCACTCTCGCCTCAAGTACTTGTATTGGCCAACCTGTAGTAAATGTTTTTGCAGGGGGAGATATAGCATTAGAATAAGTAACACTGAACTAGCTGTGCCTTGCTTCTTCACCGATCTCTATGTGTATCGGGCGTTGAGAGAGCTTGTTAAAAAAACAGTTTGTTCCTAAAAATGTCACAAAACCGGCAGAAAAGTTAGGTCTAAATCGTTACAACTTCGTTAATATTCATCGTAGATCACTCAAATTAAGCTTAGCACCAATATTTTTCTCTTGACCAAATCTTTAGCGTGGTATATAGTTTGCGTGGTATTTCAAAGAAATCAAAAATGGCCTCCCTGCCATGTCGACCGGCGACCACCCCGATCGAATGTTAAACCGCTTAACTGGAACCACTCAATTAACACCCTGTATCAACTTAATCGTCCGACCAACCAACTGACCAAGCCCCAGCAAAAACACCCCTACCCGCCGCCCCCGCCATCCACCCCCCTCCTCCACCGCTCTCCCCCAGCCGTCAACTTAATCGGCGTCCAGGTCGCACGTACACCGACGGAGGGCGGGGCGGAAGGGGTGGTGCTACTTAACTTAATAGGCTGATAACGACAGGCCACGACTTGATGTCAAGGCCCTGGTCTCAAAGAATATGGGAAACCCAATGGAAATAAGTGACACGGGCCAGATTTGAAACATGAAAACATTTCATTCAAATCCCAATTGCTTAAGAAATCCCACTTGTCAATGAAATAATAAGGTGTTTATAGCTATAAAGGAAATCCTGGGATGGATAGATTTGTGGGTAGCGTTACCGGGGTGAGTAGGTAGTTTAGTTCTTGTCTTGTCTCCACTACTTGATGAGTGTGTTGGTTTTCACTGTGTTCCTTATGGAACACGGTAAACACCACACACGCACCGGGTCCGCTGCACGGCGGTGGTGGGGACGTCAACGCACATAAGGCTGGATAGGGGGTCGGTGTGGGGTGGGGAGGGGGGGGGGGGGCTTCAGTAGGTTGGTGGCGGGTGGGTAGCGCCAGACGCCTTCTGATTGGCTAGTCCTGAGTCGGGTGCGCTGGCAGGACTAGCTAGTGCACTGGCTCTCGAGCTCAGTTCAGGTTGTGCGGCTTGCTAGCCAACCACGTGGGTTTGATCACGTATCGTGCACTCCGGGTCTACTATCCACTGAGATCCGAAGCGAAAGGACACGAACATGAGAACAACGCTGTGAACTGTGTTACCGTTGTTCATCATTCGCCCAACGTATTACAGGTACCTAGTTTTTCTCAGATTTCAATGTCCGTTGAATTGCTGTCCCTTGCATTTAGTGGTTTACACAGGCCGGCGCCGCTGCCCAAACTATATCCACAAAAATGCCAGCGCGGCCGATATTGAAGAAATTGTGGCCCACATAGAGGCAAAAAGGTAAGCCAAATACAAATTTTCTAAAATACCCTGATCGTAAACCGTAGCAAAACCTCGGTTACAGATTGTCTTTTCGTCTGCTGCCTTAGTAGTCTTTATAAGGTAGACTAAATCGAGGGGTAATATATTTGCAGAAAGCAGCTGCGCAGACTGGCACGGCTGCCGTCGAATGAGCGGCTGCCTAAACATGAGCAGCTTCACGGGCCGGCGCGGCTGCCCACACAGGACGGAGCGGTTGCCCAAAATGGCCAGAGCGGCTGCCCACACTGGCCGGAGCGGCTGCCCACACAGGACGGAGCGGCTAGCCACATGACTGGCGCGGCTGCCCACACAGGCCGGCCCGGCTGCCCACACAGGACGGAGCAGCTGCCCACACTGATCGGCGCGGCTGCCCACACAGGCCGGCGCGGCTGCCCACACTGGCCGGAGCGGCTGCCCACACAGGACGGAGCGGCTGCCCACACTGACCGGCGCGGCTGCCCACACAAGCAGGCGGCTGCCCACACTGACGGGCGCGCTGCCCAAACTATATTGCCAGTTCTAGAGTTAATAAAGCATCAAATTTAAAACAATTTGATTTGTTTTTGTCTTTTACGAACGTTATCGGAACGTTCGGGGACCGTTATCGGAATGTTCGTTATCGGAACGTTCGGGGACCGTTATCGGAACGTTCGGGGACCATTTTCGGAACGTTATCGGAACGTTCGGGGACCGTTATCGGAACGTTAGGGGACCGTTATCGAAACGTTCGGGGACCGTTATCAGAACGTTCGGGGACCGTTATCGGAACGTTCGGGGACCGTTATTAAAACGTTTGGGGACCGTTATCGGAACGTTCGGGGACCGTTATCGGAACGTTAGGGGGCCGTTACCCATAACGTTATCTGCTAACCTTCGCAGAACGTCAGGAAAACTTTCCCAGATAACGTTCTTGGAACGATATTTAATAACGTTTTCCTAACTCTGGGCTAACGTTCGGGGACCGTTATGGGAACGTTCGGGGACCGTTATCGGAACGTTCGGGGACCGTTATCGGAACGTTAGGGGACCGTTACACATAACGTTATCTGCTAACCTTCGCAGAACGTCAGGAAAACTTTCCCAGATAACGTTCTTGGAACGAGATTTAATAACGTTTTCCTAACTCTGGGCTAACGTTCGGGGACCGTTATCGGAACGTTCGGGGAACGTTATCGGAACGTTCGGGGACCGTTATCGGAACGTTAGGGGACCGTTACCCATAACGTTATCTGCTAACCTTCGCAGAACGTCAGGAAAACTTTCCCAGATAACGTTCTTGGAACGAGATTTAATAACGTTTTCCTAACTCTGGGCTAACGTTCGCATAACGTTCCGCGAACGTTATATTGTTAGCTGGGTAGCTATAGCAAGTAAATATATCTCTAAGTAAATTTAGGAAAGAATGTCATTTTGGTAAGCTTAAAGGATATTTTTTACAATAGTCTTGCCTATACAGGACTGGAATATGCATGTGTTTAAAATTATTGAGGAACATTAATAATGGGGAGATGCTTGTCAACATTCCAAAACAGAACTTCCAACTCCTGTGGCGTCCAGTTGGCCATCCTTGCTGTTTTTCACAGAAGTCTGCAAATAGAAATGTGCAATTTAAAAGACCATCTTCCATGTAAATTACTTTATCTTACTCCATTGAATGAGGAGTAAACTTGCTGATCTTTCTGGTTTTCAAATTCATGCACCGTGATGTATTCAGCATATTCAGATGAATGTGAACCTTTAGTTTAAGAGATAAGCTTACTTAAATCGCCTATAGTTATAGACAACAGAACGAAGTGGGGGGATCACTTTTGTAGTAAGCTTAGTTTAAATATTTTTGTTCCGCCTCAAAGAAGGTTAATTTAGTAAACACAAATTTGTTTTCCATAATGGCCTTGGAAGGAAAAGGCAGATAACTGTCAAAATATAACTCGATCATCCCCATATTTTCTATTTTAAAAAGAAGGAAACATATAAACTAAGCTTATTTATAAAACAAATACAACCGCACTTCCCCAAAAATTTCAGGATGACGCCAGTACTTCCGGTTATCTGTCTGCAATCTCCTCCACCAGATGGCGCCGTGTCTCTTGCGCCGGTGGCACGGTGCCGCCCCACGCACTCTCCAACTTCTGTTTCTCCTCCAGGTGGCGGGCCAGGTCCGTGGACATTTCACCTGAACAATGAGTAGCATAATGACCGGTTAGTGTGAGCCACGGGCGGAGAGACGGCAAGCTAAGAGTGTGAAGGACGACGCAGAAACGAAATATACCGATGTATGACCAATAAATAAATAAAATACAAAATATTATATACAGATTTCCCGTTCAAGTCAAATGTGATTGGGGCAAAGCGATCGATTTACGGAGGTTTTAGGTTATCAAGGTTCAGCTACAAAACACTTCGGGAGCTGGATCTGGTTCTATATTGACAAGATTTCAGTTTACACAGATCGGTTCAGGGAAAGTTCCACAGTATACACATTTGTTTTAAAAGACACCACAATCGCTCCTTCCTTTCCATTTTTTTAAAAGAATTTAACTGATATCGAACAAACTCGTTTGCTACACCACAATCGCTTCTTCCTTTACATTTAAAAAAAAACTGAAACTGATATTTAATAAACTCGTCTGCTATCAAATTTGTAGTCACAGAATCTAGATAAGGCTTTAGACAACTTCCAGAACAGCAGCTCTATCTCCATGGTTACGGCGTTTAGCTTCTCCCAGTGTGCCGCCGTCCAGCTCAACAAGTACTCCAGCTTCTTCTGGCACCGGAAGTAACACTTCTTCCGCTATTCTAATCCCTCCGTTTGCACTTAGGATCTTTGGATTTACTTTTCTTAATCCCTGAAACATAGAGATATACGTCATGGTCCATTTAAGCTGTCTTTATTTTGTACAACTTACATAAACTTAAAATTCATATTCATATTATGCGCCCAAGACATTTATCCAAAAGATTTTAAAAATTATAAAGGAAGTGGAAAATTGCTGTAGGAGTAGCTTTAACATAATAAAAATACAGGAACGATCAACAGGTAAACGTGGAACTATACAGAGCAAGCTACCAACGACATAACATGTCGACAACGACATAACATCAACCTATGCTACACAACTTCACTTCCAACCACTAGGAACGGGTACGAAATGCAGTGAAGCCCCAAAACGCCAATTTTACGGGAATAGTCAGCACTATTTTAAAGAAAACAACCAATAAAATGTATATTATTCATGTCCTAACTCGTACTTCTGTCCGTCAACTTTTTCGCGGTCCTGAAGATTTCGCGCGTGTCGGAGAGGGCGGCCAGCGTCCAGTCCCGGTCACGTGACCCAATGATGAGCTGCAGGTCCTCCAGGGCGGCGACACTGAAGTGCTGCGCCACGTACAGCGACTTGGCCTGCAGGGGGCGCCCGATGTCGGCAAGGAGGGGGTGGGGGGGGGGGGGTTAGACTTATTCCAAGACATATTCCGACAACATGTGTAGAGCTTCCTTCAAATACTGATCGTGTAAATACCATGGACGATATTCATAACAATCGCCAAGCTACTAAGACCGTAGCGGGTGAATACATAATCCCGAACTTGTATTATAGTAGAATGTTGACACTTTCCGAATTAAGAAAAGTCGCCTCCTCGTTCGATATTTTTCTATTGCTGACTAGATTATCGATCGTTAAATTTTATACTTAACGTTATGAAAGCTTAAGCATGGTATATAAATATGGCCCCTTGAGTTCAATCGTCAAATCCTTTGGAATTGCGATTTTAATTTCAGCATCTCAAGTACTATTCCCTTCTATGTTATTATTTTAAGGATTCTATTTTAGTATTATTACAGAGACGGAAGAATATGTAACCTACCTGCTGCTGGAGACACGCCATACAGCTGTGAACGGCTTCGGAGGTGTCAGCGAACTGTACGTCCTTTAAGCTACGGCACAGCTTCAACAGGTCCTGTCAATGTTATAAAGACCATGAGACAAACCACGGCACAGCTTCAACAAGTCCTGTCAACGTTATAAAGACCATGAGACAAGCCACGGCACAGCTTCAACAAGTCCTGTCAACGTTATAAAGACCATGAGACACGCCACGGCACAGCTTTAACACGTCATGTCAACGTTATAAAGACCATGAGACACGCCACGGCACAGCTTTAACACGTCATGTCAACGTTATAAAGACCATGAGACACGCCACGGCACAGCTTCAACAGGTCATGTCAACGTTATAAAGACCATGAGACACGCCACGGTACAGCTTCAACACGTCCTGTCAACGCTATAAAGACCATGAGACACGCCACGGCACAGCTTCAATAGGTCCTGTCAATGTTATAAAGACCATGAGACACGCCACGGCACAGCTTCAACACGTCCTGTCAACGTTATAAAGACCATGAGACACGCCACGGCACAGCTTCAACAGGTCCTGTCAACGCTATAAAGACCATGAGACACGCCACGGCACAGCTTCAATAGGTCCTGTCAACGTTATGAAGACCATGAGACACGCCACGGCACAGCTTCAACAGGTCCTGTCAACGTTATAAAGACCATGAGACACGCCACGGCACAGCTTCAACAGGTCCTGTCAACGTTATAAAGACCATGAGACACGCCACAGCATAGCTTTAACGGGTCCTGTCAACGTTATAAAGACCATGAGACACGCCACGGCACAGCTTTAACACGTCATGTCAACGTTATAAAGACCATGAGACACGCCACGGCACAGCTTTAACACGTCATGTCAACGTTATAAAGACCATGAGACACGCCACAGCATAGCTTTAACGGGTCCTGTCAACGTTATAAAGACCAGAAGACACGCCACGACACAGCTTCAACAGGTCCTGTCAACGTTATAAAGACCATGAGACACGCCACGGCACAGCTTCAACACGTCCTGTCAACGTTATAAAGACCATGAGACACGCCACGGTACAGCTTCAACAAGTCCTGTCAACGTTATTAATGACGCGCTAGTTCTTTACCTATACTCTATCTATTTAATGCCGGGAAAAGGGTACAAAAGATATGGGACAGATTCTAATAAACTGCAAACAGGTTCAGGCTAGTACTGAGGGTAATTATATTCTCGAGTTAACTCTCCAGGTCGGTTTTGCTTAGGATAATCTTTCGTTATATTCGACCTATACATCTGAGCAAAAAACTCTGTCAGGGAGGCAGAGGCGGGGGGGTGGGGGGGGGGGCCAGTAACGCGTCCTGATCCTATACAGGTATCACCCCCTGGGCTCATTGTAGAAAGACTTGTGGGAGGACAGGGTGGCAGAGCAGAGGGGGAGAAGGGTAGAGGGAGGTGGGGTGGGGGGTGGGGGCAGGGGTAAGAGAGGCAGGTCGACTGTTCACTTTGGCACTTGTACACACGTGTGCGAGGTCAGAGAGGCAGAGGAAATGGGGGGGGGGCGGCAGAGGGACGGAAGGGGGGGGGGGCGGTAGGATGAGGTCTTACCTGGGCGCTGTGCACCCCTGTTGGCCGTAGGTCCCCGTTGTGTAGACGGACCAGGTAGACGTAGCTATAGACTATGTTGACCACGCTGTAGCGGACGGTGGCTGACGGGTGCTTGGACTGGAAACGCAAGCACACTGGCTCAAATAATCGCTTCTAATCTCAAAATCTTCTAAACAAGAATATACACTGTAATTAAAATATGTTGACTATGGATCAGACAATTGACGAGACCAGTAGTACACACAGCCCAAAGGGACATCCACAGTATGATTTGGGTGAGTTGTCGATATAAAGTGATGCCGGTTATACTTATCACGACGAACACGTGTTTTTGTCCCGTGTAACCGCTTCCACCACGGCATATAACGTTGTAGGCTATAGTTTTCACCGGTGATCACAGGGGCATGTGGTAACATGGTTGCATAAAGCCATTCGGGCCATCAGCCAATTGGCACTATGACAGGTGAAAAAATGTTTAGTCCATCAGTTTTACACATATTTTGTTTCCAGTTTTCTATGGTCGCTATTGTCCATCTATCTGGTTTGAGAGCACTGACCACTTGTCTGCTGTGAGAGCACTGACCTCTTGTCTGACTTGAGAGCATGGTCTGCGCGGCACGCATTTAGAGTCCAGTTCATGTAACTGGCTTGGGAGAACAAACTTACGCAGAGCTGCTGGAAGTTCGGAATATCTTGCATGATGGCGGGTGGAGGTGTCGACTTGTCTTGCTCCTGACTGGAAGCGTCATCTTAAATCTCTTCCACAAGTCTCTTATTCTGTGACAGACAAATTAAATCGCGTCTGAACTATGGCTGATAATGCTCATATTTAATCTTCAATTACGATTCCCTCCGCCTTTAATTCCCCGTATTATCTGGAATGGCATTACTATATATATCATGACAATTTTATTTTTGCTAAATCAGTATGCAATAATATTATAAAGCCACAAAATCACGGAGATCCTAAAGAAATTATAGATTTGTGCAAAAGTTAGACCTACAGTAAGAGAGGATGACATCATAGCTAGCATCGTGTCTAAGTACCTTCCGGGGCAGGCCCGGTAGCTCAGTGGGTTCGAGCGCTCGCATTGAGTGTTCTGGTCACCTGAGAGCCTAACGGCACGTGAATTTATGGTTCGAGCCCCGCTGTGGCCATCAACAAGAATGGACATCTATAGCTGAGAAATCGGGCAGAGATGGCAGTTCAATAATTGTATCGGTGCTGTGGATGGCAAACACATAGCCATTAGGTGTCCAAACAAAGGGGGATCAATCTACTACAACTACAAGGGCTACCATTCGATCATCCTGATGGTTCTGGTGGGCGCAGACTACAAATTCACCTGGGTGGACGTTGGTGCCAATGGATTTTCCGGAGATGCCCAGGTATTCAACAACTCTGACATGAAGGAAGCCATTGAGGAAGGAACCATAGGACACCCCCCTCTCAATGTACTGCCTGGTGATGACAAGGACATACCATACTTCATAGCTGCTGATGACGCCTTCGCCCTGAGGACCTGGCTCATGAAACCGTTCTGCAAAAGGCAACTTACTGATGATGAGAGAATCTTGACCTATCGACTCTCCAGGGCTCGAAGGATAGTTGAGAACGCTTTCGGCATCCTAGCACACAGGTTCCAGTGCCTGCTGACAACCATGAGGCAACGCCTTGATACGGTTACAGCTATAGTGTTGGCATGTATATGCCTGCACAATGTGATGAGATTAAGATATCCAGGTCAACAGAACGCTGAGGTGGACCAGGAAGATCCGCAACACAACATCACCGCAGGAGTGTGGAGAGACATATTGGTAGGGCCCCTGAGGGGGGGTAGCCATGTCGCGTGTCGATTTTAAGAAAAGGTCCATGTCGCGTGTCGATTTTAAGAAAAGGTCCATGTCGCGTGTCGATTTTAACAAAAGTTCCATGTCGCCGTGTCGCTAAGTCTTATGTCGCATGTCGATTCTAAGACAACCCCAATGTCGCGTTGTCGATTTTAAAAATCGCTGTGTCGCCGTGTCGAAAAAGCCCCTCTGGGGCCCTATTGGTGGGAACACACAAACCAGAGCAGCCAAAACTCAAAGATTGTATCTCAGTGCCTACTACAACTCACCTGTAGGAGCCGTGCCCTGGCAAATAGACATGATCTGAACTACTGTGAACTGAACTGTGAACTGGATCAATGCGTGTTTGAAAAGTTGAGATTTGTGATATTATACTATTTTGAATTTAACGTGTTTGCATTATGTTGTGATATTATATTTTTCTGTGAGAACTGGTAATACATTTGGCGTTGATATTAGAAATCACTACGTTAGTTTTTGATTTTACTTGTGGTACGCAGTGCTTGACTATGATTGTGGTTAAATGTCAATTGTGATCTATCTCGGTTTCATCCAATTGCAATAGGGTAAAGATTTTCATATATTGAAGTATATGTGCCGCTATTCCAGCATGTCTACCTTAAGCCATTTCCAGGAAAACACCTTCTGGAAATGGTCATTTCATTCGTTTTTTTTATTGTATTATTTCATTTATATTTTTAAACAGCCTGAACAGTTTTTCTACAAGGGATAAGTTCCTTACCAGACAGATTTAATGATGAAACCTTATTGAAACAACACTAAGATAATACATGTGAAACCATCTAGACAGTTTATATTTTCATTAAAGAATTATTTTCAGACAATATGGTCTGGCCAGCAATATTTCTGAATGTATAGTCTTTGGTGAACTATGTTTAAGTTGAAGCCGGTGTTTTGCTGACCTAAACGTGCCTGGGCGTTAGCAGTAGTTAGTGCAGTCTGGTAATGCTTCTTTGTGAGGAAATTTTTTATATGAAAGTTGCGTTGCTGAAATTATAAACAACCCACCATCGGCCCTTGTATCTCTTTCTATAGTACAGTCAGGCTTAGCCGCAGATATAAACACACATGTACGTTTCAAACAACGCTGGCGTTTGTGCGGCATTGTGCACTGGGTGACTGGCCACTAGCACTGCAACTCACAAATCACCCACAGTTTTGATGACTTAATGCTCATCGGGTTACGTTTACGGGATGTAGTGCAATAACTCTATTTTGTGAAATGAACGTAACCTTTTAAAATAAAACATATTTTTTTAACGGCGCAGTAAAGTCTCATAAAAATTCAGCAGATGCTGTGTAATTGGAAACTTTCATAAAATAATAACAAATACCTTGTAGTTCTTTACCTTGTTTTTATAGGCTTTATATGCTTAACTTAACACAGAACGGGATTATTAGTTCACTACAACACAATTTCAACAATTTCAACAGTAAACATATTCACATATTTAACGGTTCATTTCACATTTAAATGAACAGTCCACCGCACAGTTTACAAATCACTGTGTTTTGCACAATTCACAGTTCACTTCTGGCGATCAGTAGTAGTGAGGTTAATGGCACCACCTTGACAAGTTGATGTCTGCTGACTATCAGGTGTCAGACCGAGGCCACCGAACGATAAATCCGTCAATGAGTAGTTCAGCGCCATGTTGGGAGTGCTGGATGGCCTGACTTGTGTCTTCCCAGGTGATTGAGTGATAGTGTTCCACGTGATGGTGTCGGCATGGGTGTTCATGGGGTGTTGGCTGGAGGCCGCTGCTGTTGGCTGTTGGGACTGTTGTTGCTGCTGGTGCTGCTGCCTTGGAACATGCCAATAATCAAACTGCTGTTGTAGCTGTGGCTGATGCGGCTGTTGCTGGAATGGCTGTGCTTCGGGCTGTGCATTGTGTGTCTGCACAAATGGCTGCTGCTGACTCTGCTGGAGCTGTTTGGACTCAGCGACCAAACTCATGACCATGTGGAATGAATCTGTGTAGAACCTAGCATCAGTGTTTCATGAATTGACCCCGACATGGAGCCAAACCAATTTGCCCAGGCAGCACGTGCTGAAGCGTTCTCCCCTTTTAGCATCCCGGATATGTGTGCTTGCAGCAGAGGGTCGTCTCCTTCTGTTGCTCTGTCAAAGTGGCCAGCAGCTGTTCAGCCTCCGTATCGAGGTTACTGGCTGACGACTTCCCCCTGGACTTGGCTGCAGGAGGTACATGAGAGGACCTGGGTTGGGGCTGAGAGGTGCTCGGTTCAATGCCCCCCTCAATGTCTTCGTCAAACTCTGGTCCAGAGTCAGGGACATCGCACTGTGGCTGGCCCCCTCGGGCTGCAATTTTTGACCGGAAATGAAATGTTGGTGTTTTAGGCCACTTTTGTGCACATACAGACTAAATTGGGCCAAGGAACCTCCCGGGACGATGAATGATGAAGGAATGAAACATGCCCCAGATTTTTGACCGGAAGCTGACTGGCTGTCTGCTGGTACGACGGGCTATATGGTCCCGCAAAAAGGCGAAGCTATCGATGATGAATTGGTCCCGCTGACCCTGGTACGAATAGACTCATACCAAGTCTTTAACCCTGCCATGTCCACGTTCAATTGTTGCGCCTTCATCTCCCAGATACGACTCTTTTTTTGAATGTCTCTATATTCTTTCAATCCCTTAGAATAAAGTACGAGGTTGAGCTTCAACCAGTCCGCCAGGTCGCAATCCTGCTCCTCACTAAGAACTATAGGTGTCCTTCTCTTCTTTTTTGGTTTGGGAGCTGACTCCTGGGTATCCTCGGATGTAGGAGAAGACGGACGTGGAGAAGGCGGTGGGATCCTTCATCTTCTTCGTCAGAAGGAACAGGAGTTGCCTGAGCCTTTTTCTTGGCAGCAGCAGCAGCAGTTCTCTTGGCATGAGTTCCGCGTGAAGGCATGGTGACGTCGTCAATAAATATAGTTGATTCTCCCTTTGTCAGTGGCAGTGAACTGATTCAGAGTCGGACAAATCAGTCTTATATAGCGCTCGGGGACCGTCACGAGACAAACCTTGACGAACCGTAGCGTCACCGTAGTGAGACCGTAGTGAAACCGTGGCACGACCGGGTACGACGGTAGTACCACCTTGGTGGACCGTAGCATAACTTTGGTAAACCGGGACAAACCGGGACAAACCGTAGTCACACCTTGAAAAACCGTAGTGATACCTTAGTGGTACCTGGATGAACCTTGGCCTACCGTGATGATCCGTAGTCAATCCTTAGTAAAACCGTAGTAGTACCGGCATCCACCGTGGTGACACCTTGATATACCGTGGCATACCGTACCAGCACCGTAGAAGCACCGTGGCCTACTGTTTTCGCGCCAACATTAGAACGGTAGAACCCGGTAGAGGCCAAATCAACTACCGGCTTCTACCGGGGGCTACCGGGATGTACCGTGTCGCTACCGTGTGCAATGTGACCTAGGCTTAAACGATGTTTCTACGACGGGACCTCCAATTTTTTTTTCATTTGACCATCCAGTGTTCATTGGCCGTACGTAACTGGCACCCTGGCGGCCTTGACAGCCGCGCACGAGGGTCCTCGGATACTATGCGGTGCAAAGATCTTCTTGTCGATGCCAGAGGCAAATGGAGTGAGTTTACACCTCACCATGCCGACAACATTATCTAGTCTATATGCCTGGGTCACTGAATCCAGATTCATACAGTGCAGTTGCCTGACACTGCATAGGCCTAGGAATATTGTTGCGATTGGGGGGGGGGGGGGAGGCGGGGGGCACAACTAATACGTACCAGGTCCTATACAGGACCTATTCCTATTAAGGGGCGGATCTAGGAATTTGCCAAGGCGGGGTTGCTCTCTGAAAACTTGCGACCGGGGGGCGGGAAGGGGCGGTGCTCTCTCAAAAAATTGCGACCGGGGGGGCGGAGGGGGGGGGGGGTGCTCTTGGAAAAACTTACGACCGGGGGGGTGGCTGCTCGGGCAAGCGGACTTTAACAGTGTCTATTCAGGTTCATGTACCAGAAAGGTGACCGCGATGTAGTTTCAAGACTGTACAGGAAGGGGAGGTACCCAAACGGTGATAGCGGTGAAGTTAGAATGGAAGAATAGTCATTTAGTTATTTGTTATATTTGTAAAAATGATTAGGTTATTAGAGGTCCTCCCCTGTTTTATATATCTCTAGAAATGGGCTATGTGTAAATCTTTTATTTATTTCTCGCAAGATCCCTACATTTACATACATATAAGTGCAATGTAACTCCATTTATGTTGTCCCATACCTGTTCCATTACGATTTTTTTTTGGTGGCTCCTATGCTAGCGACCTTCGTGGTCTTAATAGGAGTCTCCAGAGTAAGAATTGGTTAAGTTATCACGTTGTTTTGTTTTTTACGTTTGTATTCATTCGATCTTGCTCAAATAAATGATATTGAATTAAATTGAATTGAATTGAAAAATTGAATTGAGGATGCAGGAACGGGAGGTACCGGAAAGGTGACAGCAGTGTAGTTAAAAGACTGTGTGCAGGAAGGGATGTACCGGAAAGGTGACAGCGGTGTAGTTAACGACACGGCGCAGGAAGGGGAGGCACCGGGACGGGCGACAGCTGTGTAATTAGAAGACGGAGTGCTAGAAGGGGAGGTACCGGAAAGGTGAAAACGGTGTAGTTGGTTGTAGGACGGTTTAGTTGGTTTAGGACGATATATGTCCTATATATATGAAGAGGAGGGACCGAAGATGGTGACAGCATTGTGATTGGAAGATGGGACGCTGCAAGGGGAGGGACGGACAAGGTGACAGTGATGGAGATGGAAGACTGGGGCCAACATTTAAGACATACTTTAGGACCCAAAACGTCATAGTGTCGAAAACATCATACCACACGGCCTGTGGTATGACGTCATCTGGGAGCAAATGTACAGTTTAACACTCTGCCTCGATCGCCGTTTCTATTGACGGAGGTTATGAACGTGTGAGGCAGTAACTCGTTAGTTTCAGATATATATAAGTGCTTTCCAAAACGATGCAATGTGGGGTACCCCCCCCCCCGCCCCCCCGGGTTTATTCCTTGCCACTTTCTACTCCTAGAAACCTTTGATTTCCTTCTGTTTTTTACGCCTTATTTGCGGTCACTATAATTGTCAAGCAATCACTTCTTTAAGTGGTTTCCCTGCCTCCTTTAAAAACGTGACGCAAGGTTGTGTGGGCGATAACCGGCATGGTTGAAGTCAAACTTAAAACTGTGGATTTTATTCTACCAAGGTCTGACCTTTACATCTCTATGACATGTTGGGTTCTAACAGATGTAGTTGCTCACTAGAGCCCGCGCTATTGATCAAATGTAGGAGAAAAGTGTGTGTAGTCAGGCATCGTAGTTGTATATTATATGCTTTATCATGCACACATTCCTCGTGGTGCAGAACAAGTTAGGGTTGTTTATTAGAATGCCAGACAGCGTTGGCCATATGTTACAGAAATACAAGTTGTCTGGCATGCATAATTTGTATTGACAGATACCGGCATTAAATTAACTTTAATTACATTTACCGTAAATTTACCGTAAATTTGAACCATCATAAACCCGTGAGATCTGATGTCGAAATAATTATCTGTAAAACATGTCCGGTCTAAACAGTTTTCGCTTAGTTTGCCGTTTAAGTTTAACAATCAACATTTAAAGTTCAATCGACATGGTTTTTAGAGCCTTACCTATCGTGTATGACGATATTAGTTCTCCCTGACGATATTTGGACACCCGTTGTAACGATATTAAGACCTAATATCGTCAGTTTTACACCACTGCCATAAAATTGCTTATAATTAATCACGCAACAGAAATATTTTGTTCTTTTCACCAACGATAGCGGACTTTGTTTTAAAAGGAACAATTAAATGGTTTCACTCATTCGTTCTAATTTAAAAGAACGGTGCGTTTGTAGAAGCAAAAACATTTGGAATGACAAAATTAGAACACCTTACGTTAATATCTTTGGTAGCAGATCCAAGACGCTCACATTTATATATCGCGACAATGGCAAGGTGTTGCAATGAGTATCGTTTTATAATTCTACATGATTATGTACTTAACCGTACTTGGTCTGCAAAGTCTTGGTGCACTGGAGGTCCATAGTAAACTATGAAACGTCTCTTTTTATCTGTTACGTCAAGTCAAGTTTAAGGTGAATTTATGCCTGGATATATCGTTGTTTCACACATGCTGATCTCCACTTCGGCCAACTTCTGAAGTCTTCGTTGACCTGACACGTGTATAATGTTTCGCGTAACTTGTCTGGTGACGGCGAGTCACCAGATCATGTCAAACCTTCTCACACGCTGGCTGGCGCGTCCAGTGTGTGGAGGCCCTAAGGATCCGACACGAACTACGGCACAAAAAGACACCTAAAGATACCCCTTTCGCCTGGTTCGTCTCCGTCCCCCGTCCCCCCACCCCATCCCCGTCGCCGTTTTCTCTCCACCCCAGGCTCTCCCCCGGCCTTAGTTGCCAGCAGCGTCAATGAACCCATTTTGAACCCATTTTCCGAGAATGGGTTACGTAAGAGGAAACCTCATCTCTTCGCACTTAGTGTTTGATATACTTTATTGACTATATCCTTCGGACGGCGTTACGGCAACCCTGTTGCGGGAGATGATGGCAGCAGGATTCGCGGCGGGACGCGGCACATGCCATCTGACCACCGCCCGGCTCCGCCCCGGAGGGGGAGGGGGGGGGGGCACTGTTATACGAATCTGCTGGGGGGGGGGGGGGTACGCGGATGCCCCTTGATGCCTGAGGGAGCGGACATTTGTGATGGAAAAGATACCCATAAAGAGCGGACATTTATGATTGAAAAGATACCCATGTACAGCGGACATTTATGATGGAAAAGATACCCATATAGAGCGGACATTTATGATGGAAAATATACCCATGTAGAGCGGACATTTATGATGAAAAAGATAGAGCGGGTATTTGAAAACTTGCGACCGGGGGAAGGGGGCTCTAAAAATGAGCGTTTTTTTTGTATAAACTTTATTTATTTAACGAGGTTACCGATAGCGAATACACATATCAACGGCCACCTCAAATGAGCGTTCATTGCGCGGGTTGCCGCGAAGAAATACCCCTTCCGTGCGGATTTTGGCGGTAAAAAGCCCCGACCGAGCGTATTTGGCGGTAAAAAGCCCCGACCGAGCGTATTTGGCCGTACAAAGCCCCGACCGAGCGGATTTGGCTAAAAAGCCCCGACCGAGCGGATTTAGCGTGAAAAGCCCCGACAGAGCGGATTTGGCGTAAAAGCCCCGACCGAGCGTATTTGGCGGTAAAAAGCCCCGACCGAGCGGATTTGGCGTAAAAAGCCCCGACCGAACGGATTTGGCGGTAAAAAGCCCCGACCGAACGGATTTGACGAGATCTCAGGCACAGTGAGCGAGATGAATCTGATTGGCCGGCAGTCGAAAAATGTGTCACGTGCCACGGGGGATGCAACTTCAAAATATACTGAATCGGGACGAACATTTACATAGCATCTCCCTATGATGTGATTACTCAAAATGACAGATTTAGTAGTACCTCACCACATGAGCATCATGTGAAAGCTGACCAATCGTCATTTCGCGCATGCTTGCTCCATCTGTTCCCGAGTTGGTTGTTGTCGTTGCATAATTCTTTATTTGCCTCTACACGGCAATACAGGTTTCGTTTACTAATTGATGAAATAAATAAATTACTTAGAGATCAGACTTAGGCATTTACTTGATTATTGTGATCGGGCGTGTAGGCAAAATACCCGTCCAGACATGCTTGGAGATGCAATGGGAGATTTAAGGGAGAGTGGAGCCATGTCTCCGGGGGTAACCCCCTACTCTTTACGAAGAAAGACACGGGATCTTTATCCTGCGACCACACAGACATGTCCACAGCAGGCGAACCATCGATCCACGCGCCGTTAGGCTCTCAGGTTACCAGGACACTCAATGCGAGCGCTCTAGCCCACTGAGCTATCGCGCCGGCCCCCTCAGCACGCAGCTGTAACAAGGCACCAGCGTGATGCGCAATCGTTCTAAAAGCACGTGTTTGTGTTGGTCCCCAAAAGACCTAAACCGCAAATAGAACTGTACATGAACATTGTACATAGGGTGCGTTCGATTGAGCGCCATATCTGGTTCTAGAACTAGAGCCGCCAGTTATGCGCGTTCGACTTGACACCTGCACCAGAACTTCGGAACCGGTTCTCAGTTTTCGCCAGATATGGGTCGCAATTCACGGTTACTTAGTATTGAAATTCTCAGATTACGAGTAATGAAAATGCTTAATCCCGACGGTCGGCTGATGTCTCATTCGCGGTTCATGAAGAATGATTTTGCTCATTGCCAGTTCACGATGAAATGAACAGCCCGTTCCCGGGGATCGGATATACCACTTTTTAATTAAAGATTTATCCATTTAGTAATTGGAATGTCGGATTCATTTCATAACCCAATTACTGTAGAGGGGGTGGGGGGGGGGGGGAGGCACTGATTGCCGGAATGTCAGGCTCTTTTAGACGGGGTGTCAATTAAATAAATCACATTTTGGCGAAGTTTCGATGCATGTGGAAGTATAATTTCTTTATATATTCCGGCATTGTTCACTTTATAATGTGATTGAGTAGGATGATGAATGTCTCTTAGGTATTTGCATGTTCAAATAGAAAGGGAGACAACGGTTCGATCGAGGGCCCCACGGGGTGGTGAAGAGGGGATCTGTCGGTTGGCGCGCCAAATCGCGCATTTGGCCCGCGGCACCAATATCCACATTCTCCACGAATTTTAAAGTTATTATTTCAACAAAATGTAAACAAACAATCCGGTGGGGCCGCCAGAACAAATCTTCAGATTATTCACTGAAGCACACTTGGAATCAAGCAATTTCCTTCAAAAACTGATCATCATCGGGAGAAGCACTTTTTTTTAGAACAATAGTGGTTATTTCCATCACGAAATGCACAATTAAACAAGTTGCCTCCATCGGGATTTAAACGCACAACCCTGCCGATGTCGGATGCTTTGGTGCGCTTAACAATTAATGGGGGCGTTTGAGCCTGCTTCTGAACTCGCGAAACCGTTCCCGCCAAAATTACATCTTCTCTCCTGTGTGCAGGTATTATAACAAAATGAATGTTAAAGTTGCATGTCGAGTTGTTTCCCGCCAAAACTAAGCCCAGGCGAAGTTTATATCAAAATCTGCAGAAAACTCGATTGTTTCATTTTATAAATTCAGAAACCTGATAAACATCGCCGTTTCGGCTGTGGTGTGGCGAACGTGTCTATCCCCGGATACCACAGAACTCGCGGCACTGCTACTTATACCAAACCATCGCGAAGCACACAAACTGATGACGTTTATCACTAAAATGAAAACTTGTGGTAAATTGATATCACGGGCAAGGCTAAGAGACACTATTTGGCAGTCTGGCATGGGTGGAGTATAGACAAAAGAAATCTTGAATGATTCAAGGACTGATTCTTATTTGTGTTTTGACCTCTTTAGTTTTGGCGGAAAAAAGCTCGACATGCAACTTTTTAACATTTACTATTTGTTGAAATGGTAACGTTAACGATGTCTCATTAGGTAATTATTCAACCAAGGCCGCCATATTATATGTATTATAACAAAATGAATGTTCACATGACGCAGTGGGTCAGAAAATGCAGTCTAGATGGCGCCACCGCACGGGGGACCGGCCGAGGGATCAGGCGCTGAACATGGCCCACCCTACGCGCTCTGTGACTAGCAACCGACCGGCAGCCAGCTCTTGGCCTGGTGCGAGAACCCCCACCCCCCGCCCACCCCCTACCACCACTACCAACACACCCTAGCCCCCAACAACTCTTGCCACGCACGCTGATCAGTTTCCGCAAAGGCAAGGAGACCGGAACTCCACCTAGCGAATGAAAGCTGTTTGGAGCGCGGCACCAGCTCAGTCCACTTTTGCGTGCTAACGGATGCTTGCTGCGATGTGCTTTTACCCATTCCACGTCGTGTGCAGCAAAGACCCAATCTCGATCCCAGTGTTCCTTGCGCGAGGGCGATTGCCCAACAAGCTACTCTGTACGGAGATAGGCAAAGACCAAGTGTGTATCTCTCGCGCCGGAGTCTGGCAGTTGTGATCTTCCAGTTACAATATCTGCCACTTACTGAAGCCGTTGAAACGGTTTCTTTAAGTGCTTCGGGAAGTGAGTCCTACTCGCGGCCCGTGCAGAGTTACGTGGTGGACATGGTGGGACAAGTTAAGTGAGTATTCGTTTAACATGTGGAGAATTTGCATTATTAATTTGTTAAAACAAAAACGCACTGGTCATGTTTCGACTTAGCCCTGTTGCATGCCCCTCCCTGGCTTATCCGCTCTGGGGAGCGGGCCGGAGGGCCATGAAGCCAGTGTCGGTTGCGATTGTTGATTTAAAAATCAGCGCCCTTCGGCCGTCGATTGCAGAAAGTACAGAAATAAACGGTCCTTATCAATTTGTCAAGTTGTTCCTCATACCTTTATAGTTCCAAGGGCAATGAGATTGAAAACAAACAAAATCCACCACTTTTTGTACTGGTGAAAGTTTTCAACAACAATTTTCAACAACTCTCCCCGCCGCCATGTCGCTGTTACGTCACAGTTCTCGTCGATCTCCCGGCATGTCTTCTCGTCTTCTTCTCTAGACATGTAGGCCCTTGCTATGCCAAAATAACCCAACTTTCATACCCAATCGCTAATTCCCCATCTGCCACTTACGAAAATCTGACTCTGTGGGGGCCAAGGGTGAAACAAACCAAGATAATTAGTGGGAAATGTTTTTTTTTCCAACTGTAATTAATTGTTATGTATTCATTTGCAGATGATTGCGAAACGCCAATCGCATTTCGAAAGAAATGGCCGCGGAGCCTGGCTGGACCAGGTGGTTCTGGGGAAGCGAGGGTTTCGAATGTAATCTGTGTGATTCCCGTACAGGGTCCAAGTCAAAGCCTGGAACGGATGCTATACTCAGGAAACACCTCCTTCTGAGACATATGGGAGGCCGGACAACGAACCATATATTTTTTAGGGTGGAGCTGCGAAGAGGATCTGCCGGAATTACAAGCTAACCGCAGAGTCCAAGTGATTTAATTGTTAGAGCTATCTGAGCAATCTTTTGTTTTGGTATTAACAAATGAATAAAATTGTGCAATCTGTGTTCTATGGTATGAATTAATTAATAAATTGTTAAATAAACAAATTGTTAGAGCTATATCTGAACAGTCTGTGTTTTTTGGTATTAATTAATGAATAAATTGTTAGAGCTATATCTGAGCAATCTGTGTTTTTTCGTATTTTTTGCATAAGTATGACATGCATGGATATAATAGTATCATTAACTATTTATACAGTACATGGGGTAACGTCAGCTACCATAAAAAGTCACGTCGTGGCCACGTGATATTTCCACGTTCCAGCTACCATAAAAAATCACGTCGTGGCCACGTGATATATCCACGTTCCGGCTACCATACAAAATCACGTCGAGGCCACGTGGTATTTCTACGTGATTTCGCCACGTGGTAGCCACGTTCCAGTTACCATACAAAATCGCGTCGTGGCCACGTGGTATTTTAAACGTGATTCACCACGTGGTAGCCACGTTCCAGCTACCATTACAAAACGCATTGTGGCCACGTGGCCAAGTAACGCGTGCGCAAAGAAAACGCCACGTGGTTTGGCTTGCTGGGTATTGTTGCTATGAGTCCGCAGCTCCTTGTTCATAAATTCGCCAAATCGAACACAGTAGGTGGGATATATGGTACCACTTTATTGACAGTTGACCAGCTGACAATATACAGGGGGGAGGGGGGGGGGGCTAATGTTCTCAGATCACGAATAATAAATTTCTTTATTCACACTTCACGGTGAATTAAAAGATGAACTCCCTGCATACAATTATGAGGGCCGATGTATTATATAAATTGGCGGTTTCCCGATTCCGGGCTATTTAATATCAAAATTTCCAGTTCACACTAAGAGGAAATCTTTGATCACGAGGGTCGGCTAATACCTCATTCCCAGTTCGCGAAGAATTAATTTCCTCATTTCCCAGTTCACGGTGAAATGAAAAGCTTATTCCCGAGGAAGGCAAATACCCCTTGTTCTGCCCATAACATGTCGGTGGTTATGGGGATTTTTTTTTAAACATCATTTATTTCTGGAGGTTTGCAATAGCGAATACACGTATTAATGCTCACCTCAACATAAAAGAAAAGAAAAATTAAATTGGATATACAGCAAAGGAAGGTAATAGGTAATACTATAAATATAGTAATGTCAACATATGAAGTGCATATATTATATTATAAACTCAGATAAATACCAAATACATAATTTATGAGTTCGCCATGACACTTAACAACAAACTTGGCTGAGCTGCGGATAAATAAATGAACTGCCCTGTAGCGACGTTGTCTTCGAAAGACAGCTCGGGGCTGCCGAACAGCAACAATTCACAAAGGATATTAAATTAATTTCTCCCTTCTGGATGTATATTAATACCATGCAATTTTAAAAACGATAAGTCTGACATGAGGATTTCGCGATACATCTCGTACTCTGGACATTTTAACAGATAGGTAAGTTCGTCTTCAGATTTCCCGTTACATTTGCTACAATAAGAATCCTTAATAAAGCCGTATCTTTTGTGAGGTCCAATAAGTGCGCTCAAGCCCAAACGGAGTCTGGTGTGGTGAACAGCCTCAGGATTGTTAAAATAGTTGTACAATTCATTGCCGGGATAAGAAAATGACTTCCTATACAGTGACTTGAAAAGTGATAATGATGTTGCCTGTGTAAGACACTGTGGCAAGGAGTTCCACTCTCTGATTGAGTTCCAGACGAATGAACTTTTGTAATAATTTTTTTATATGCGGGATTCTTATGTCAGACGAGTTCCGTAGTGAGTATGCTGATGACTGGGAAACCAAATCAGGTAATAGTGAAGAAATATACATGGGAGTGAGACTAGTAACCATTTTGTACAAAATGCACAGACTTATGCATTTACGTCTGAGAGCGAGTGGTTGCCCCAGTAACAGACAAAGGGCTTGCCGCTGTACACATTCCAACCTCCCTGATTGGGTTTTGGTAACATTGCCATGGAAGACAGCAGTACAGTATTCCATTTTAGGCCGAACATATGTTTTATAAACATTTAATTTAGTTCTGCGTCCTACCTGTTTATGAAGACGCTTTAGTAGAGCAACAGATTTCTCGGCCTTAATAATAGTGTTATTTATATGCAGGTCCCAGCACATTGAGTCTGATAGGGTTACACCAAGGTGACAGTGATTTCTTACTTGCCGGAGCTTCGAATTGTCCAGATATAGATCGAGATCATTTGGTCGCGATAACTTTTTGCTAAACACCATGTATTCAGTTTTATCAGGATTGAACGTTACCTGCCATTGTTTGGCCCACTGAGATAGTCGTTCTAAATCACGATTAATGATTTCGACATCATTATTAAAATCTAGTGCAAAAATAGAGACGTGTCATCTGCAAATAAATAAGCCTCGCATTCAAGGCCCTCCACAATATCGTTAACAAAGATGAGAAACAGGAGCGGCCCCAGTTATGGGGATTATGCTTTTGTATAACACGCGGCTTTGGACCAAGTACGTGATTGCCTATCACATAATTCGTGCGGCGCGTCAGTTCGCATAAGACGCCTGATGTGCGGTTGACGTCGCTAGAGACGTTCGGGCCAATAATATGAACGAGAGGTGTATCGCCTGTTACCGTTTTGACAATCTCACTGTTGAAGTATAATTCTGCATTATTAGCAAAGGATTAAACGTAAGACAAAAACTGCATAACCGAACGCACCACAGTACATATAACCAAGGGTGCAACAGTATCCAGATGTTTTTACGTTTCTTTTTATCAACAGGTCGAATAACTTTATATCATTTACCTTATGGGAAGCCTTAGATGCATCAAGCAGTAGCGCATATGGAGGGGAATCGGTTTTTACAAGATATGTGACAGTTTCTAAGAATGCAAAAGTTCATTAGTAGAGCTCCTTGACGCAAAGCCGAAGTGTAAGTTGTCTGCTTAGACTTTCGCTGCTTTTCTCTTGTAACATGCAGTCAGCTCTACAAGTATCACCATTATTGAGGGATTGTTTTCCGCCTTTGATAAGAGGTTGTATTGTGACAATGCTAAACACGTGTGGGGTAAAAGCGTAGTAAATAGCTGAGAAAGTAAAAAGCATGATTTTGTGCCCATAGAGCTTGTTAGTAGGCCTAGGTCCGCTTCGTTGGTCTACCGCATAAATACGTTTATGGTTCACCATAAATGGTTACAGGGCCCAAGACCTAAACTCCGTCTTCGACCTGAAGTGAAGGCTTCATAGAAATCACTTAAGAGATTTTCATCTTTTTCTTCACATTCACGTGTTATACAGCAGTGTATAATTCTATGCGAAACAACATTGTTATTCAAGCACTTAAAGCTACTTATCGAGCTTTTCCCGCCAAATCTAAGCCCAGGCGATATATATATATCACAATTTGCAGAAAACTCGATGGTTACAATCTATAAATACAGAAACCTAATAATCATCGCCGTTTCGGTTGTGATAAATCCTTGGATATACCGTTTGTTCGTTTTTCCTTTTGCTTCTGAACATTACAAAAGCTGAATTTTCCCTTTTTCAATTTTCTATTTCACAAAAAGGTAACCCTTTTGTAAAGTGCAAAACGGAAATAGGTTACACTCGCGCGATAATCTTTTTAAATATTTCTAACGACGATATAATACCAAGACTCGAGTGGTATAAAAAAAGTAAAAATAAACTATTACTTCTTTCTTTAAATGACTGAAGTTATAAACCATACATTTCCCCTGACTGGGTGTTCATATGCTCGATTGATTATGAACTGCGAACGAAATCCTTGGCCAGCAGTGTACCATCCACGATGAACGGATTGTTGTTATGTGCAAAATTAGAGAGCGGGGGACAATTTATTCCTGCAACCCCCCCAAAGTTCACAATCCCACAATTTATTACGTAATACCCTGTGAACCTGGTGCCCAGTGAGATGGTTTCCCATCATATACATTGCCTAATTTCCGTATGGACCCCAAAGAGTCCAATTTGCGTAAGCGGCAGATTGTGAGTCGGCCGGTGCTGGGGAATAGGGTTGCTTATGGAATGGGGGAGAAATTCCCTATATTGAAAGAAAATGTATCTCTGGTAGCCAGGGAGGTGGTTTCCCATCAAATACATTGCTTAATTTCGCCCTGGGCCCCAAAGAGTCAAATTTGCGTAAGTGGCAGATTGGGAGTCGGCCAGATCTGGGGAATAAGTCTGCCGATGGAATGAGATAGAAAGGCCCCATATTGTGAGGAAATGCATCTCTTGTGACCGGGGATATGGTTTCCCATCATATACATTGCATAGTTCCCCCTGGGCCCCAAAGAGGCCAATTTGCGTAAGTGGCAGATTGAGAGTCGACCAGTGCTGGGGAATAGGGTTGCTTTGGAAATGGGAGCGAAAGGCCCTATTTTGAAAGAAAATGTATCTCTGGTAGACAGGGAGGTGGTTTCTCATCCAATACATTGCTTAATTTTGCCCTGGACCCCAAAGAGTCCAATTTTCGTAAGTGGCAGATTGGGAGTCGGCCAGTGGTTGGGAATAGGGCTCGTTATAAAATTGGACAGAAAGGCCCCATATTGAGAGGAAATGCATCTCTGGTGGGTAAGGAGGCAGTTTCCCACAATATACATTGCCCACTTTTGCCTGTGCCCCAAAGAGTCCAATTTGCGTAAGTGGCAGATTGGGAGTCGGCAAGTGCTGAGGAATAGGTTTGCTTATGGAATGGGAGAGAAAGACGCTATATTGGGAGGAAATGTATCTCTGGTGGGCAGGGAGGGGATTTCCCACCATATACTTTGCTTAACTTCCCCCTGGGACCCAAAGAGTCCAATTTGCGTAAGTGGCAGATTGGGAGTCGGCCAGTGCTTGGGAATAGGGTTGCATATAAAATTGGATAGAAAGGCCCCATATTGAGAGGAAATGCACCTCTGGTGGGTAGGAAGGCGCTTTGCCACGATATACATTGCCCAATTTTGCCCTTTGCCCCAAAGAGTCCAATTTGCGTAAGTGGCAGATTGGGAGTCGGCCAGTGCTAGGGAATAGGGTTGCTTATAAAATTGGATAAAAAGGCCCCATATTGAGAGGAAATGCATCTCTGGTGGGTAGGGAGGCAGTTTCCCACCATATACAATGCCCAATTTTGCCCTGTGCCCAAAGAGTCCAATTTGCGTAAGTGGCAGATTGGGAGTCGGCCAGTGCTAGGGAGTTGGGCTGCTTATAAATTTGGACAGAAAGGCCCCATATTGAGAGGAAATGCATCTCTGGTGGGTAAGGAGGCGGTTTCCCACCATATACATTGCCCACTTTTGCCCTGTGCCCCAAAGAGTCCAATTTTCGTAAGTGGCAGATTGGGAGTCGGCCAGTGCTTGGGAATAGGGTTGCTTATATAATTGGATAGAAAGGCCCAATATTGAGAGTAAATGCATCTCTGGTGGGTAATGAGGCAGTTTCCCACCATATACATTGCCCACTTTTGCCCTGTGCCCCAAAGAGTCCAATTTGCGTAAGTGGCAGATTGGGAGTCGGCAAGTGCTGAGGAATAGGTTTGCTTATGGAATGGGAGAGAAAGACGCTATATTGGGAGGAAATGTATCTCTGGTGGGCAGAGAAGAGATTTCCCACCATATACTTTGCTTAACTTCCCCCTGGGACCCAAAGAGTCCAATTTGCGTAAGTGGCAGATTGGGAGTCGGCCAGTGCTTGGGAATAGGGTTGCATATAAAATTGGATAGAAAGGCCCCATATTGAGAGGAAATGCACCTCTGGTGGGTAGGAAGGCGCTTTGCCACGATATACATTGCCCAATTTTGCCCTTTGCCCCAAAGAGTCCAATTTTCGTAAGTGGCAGATTGGGAGTCGGCCAGTGCTAGGGAATAGGGTTGCTTATAAAATTGGATAAAAAGGCCCCATATTGAGAGGAAATGCATCTCTGGTGGGTAGGGAGGCAGTTTCCCACCATATACAATGCCCAATTTTGCCCTGTGCCCCAATGAGTCCAATTTGCGTAAGTGGCAGATTGGGAGTCGGCCAGTGCTAGGGAGTTGGGCTGCTTATAAATTTGGACAGAAAGGCCCCATATTGAGAGGAAATGCATCTCTGGTGGGTAAGGAGGCGGTTTCCCACCATATACATTGCCCACTTTTGCCCTGTGCCCCAAAGAGTCCAATTTTCGTAAGTGGCAAATTGGGAGTCGGCCAGTGCTGAGGAATAGGTTTGCTTATGGAATGGGAGAGAAAGGCCCTATATTGGGAGGAAATGTATCTCTGGTGGGCAGGGAGGGGGTTTCCCACCATATACTTTGCATAACTTCCCCCTGGGACCCAAAAAGTCGAATTTGCGTAAGTGGCAGTTTTGGAGTCGACCAGTGCTGGGAATAGGGTTGCTTTTGGAATGGGAGAGGAAGGCCCTATATTGAACGAAAATGTCTCTCTGGTAGGCAGGGAGGTGGTTTCCCACCATATACATTGCCTAATTTCGCCCTGGCCCTGGGCCCCAAAGAGTCTAATTAGCGTAAGTGGTAGATTGGGAGACGGCTGGTGCCGTGGAACATTATTACTCATGCATAATATAGCGCCCCCCCCCCTCCCCCCGCCTCGCTCCCCGGTATAAGTGGCAGACAGACAGTAACTGGCATACGCCGCGGCTCTCTCCATAAGTGGCAGACCATAACTGGTAATTCGTAACTGGCAGACTCCAGCGCGCGCCAACACTCACTCGCAAAGACAATTATAGAAAGATATACGCTGAAATATGACAATGACATTTGCTTGAAATCAAATATTACTAACAATAATCGTTTGTTACTCATTAATTTTTGCCAACATAGACGAATAAGTCATGAGAATTTAATTTAATTCGACTTTAATGTATTTTCTGACTGGATGGGGAGCTCCCATTTTCACATACACTATTTACTGTATCAACACGGGGTTTTACCCCCCCTCTACTTAAGTTAGTGTATTTCATTAACTATAGTGGATTATGTGACAAATTTTAAGTAATTCGCTTGTTGAAATGTCAGTGAAGAAGAAATTGCCACCGCGTGGCCGGGAAGAGGCTTACTTTAATGTATGTACGGGGCCTGGTCAGAATTGACAAGGCTGGTCAGAATCGACAACCACACACGTGTATTTACATGCACATGTAAGACAACATAGTGACCTGCATGTTATACAGTGTTCTTGATCCTGATTGGTTGAGGCCAGGGAGAATCAAATGTCGTCGCCGAGCATTTTAAGCCTGAAATATTGTTTTCTCTGCGAATTCGTAATTGTAATTTTTTATTTAGGAAACATATCTTTATACTATATTCTCTAATTGGCGCTGCCCTTACGACCGAAGTTGGCTTCCCCATTAAGTATAATTATCGGGAAAGGGTATTCCTCATATTAGACATGCATGCAGTGTACGTGTGAGAAAATAAAACACCTTATCAACAAATGTCTAGAAGCATAGATGTATTAAAGTAAGATTCATTAATTCCGTTCACAGCTGGTTTGGCAGATATATTCGCTAATATTTTAGTGAACATTCCTTTACTATGGCAAACGATTTTGCTTTAATATCCAAAGTAATATTGCACATGATAAAGCTCGATCCATTGACTACAAATGTTGATAATAATAACTGATAATAACTTAATTAACGAACCTCTTATGAAACCGATTGATGTCTGATATTTCAGCTAACGTCCACTCCTGACTTCTCGCCATTTTGTATCTATAACAACTGCTACACGCCGCCAATTTTATTAGTCACTTCGCATGGCAAAGGTTTTATTTTTATGGAATTTTTTATGAAAATATTAGTTCAATGTTGTAACAACGTTGTCCTGATGTTAACTTTGAGATTACGCTATTACATCCAAAAACCACGTTGTGTGAACGTTGTGTTTGCTGGGACACTACTGATTTATCCTATGTATATATAAGGATACCTCTGAAAGTGGGAGGATCCATCACCAATATGCCATATTAATTATAGCTGACAAAAAAAGCCGCTTTAGCCTTTGCAGGGATATGCCATGTGCTAATATATGATAATAATATTTTTATTTATCAGTTTATTGCACTCCCTCAGGTTAGGTAACACCTATGACATATTATTACTTATAAGAGGGAATGTTCGATAAGAAGATGTATGGAAGGAGTAAATGGCGACACGCGACGCAGGCATATATTTGAAAAATCGACACTCAGTAGCTGCCTACCACCCGCCGCCCCCTCCACCCCATGTAAGGGGTGGGGAGATCGGGCGGCCGTCACGCCGCGGGGCCTTCATGGATGTACACCGTCTGCATCCCCCCCCCCCACCTCCCCACGAAGATGAATCATAAACTGTACAATTGAATGAACTGAACAAACGTCGTAGTATTGTTTAGTAGCCTAGAAGCATTTCCGTCCCGCTTACAGGTGATTTCGGTGTTTAGAAGGTTGTGTGGGGCCTGCATCTTTCACCGAAGTGGACTCAGATGCCAGAAGGGTCATCTGTCAAAAGTATTTTCTACGCCCTGAGCTATCTGGTGCATGAAGAACAAACAACTGCGATGTATGCGTTACTTCAACGGTAGATAAACAGCTGAAGTTAAGATGCCGAAAAGAGAGCATCGACGTTCTTTTATGGTGACTACGCGTTATGCAGACTCGCGACTGACTCCACGCCCCAGGGAGGCCATGGAGGGAGGCAAGGCAACCGTCTTCAACTACGAGGAAACTGTAGAAAAGCTAGACAAGTACTACAGGCAAGGTAGGTCTGCATGTCTGACCCCAATGACGAGTATTGAGTAGGCAACTATTGATAAGCCAAAGATCAGCCTACCTGCCAAACAGCTAAATAAGTCTATAGTCAAAACGGAATTTCTCCGAACATCGAAATTTGTGAATTCTTTGTTTACTCTACGAGTTGAGGACCAATTCTATGCATATTCCTTACCTATGAACTGGGGCCTGTCTGAACAATTGTTTATCCGATCTGCAGTTCGATTCCTATCCTCACAACACATGACCTGCCATATTATTTAATAGAGCAGACAATGTTGTTTTTATCGTTTTCTTGTCAGTCGTGCAAATGTAAAGGTCATCCAACTGCTGCCTGATTGGTTCAAAATCTAGGTCAGGTTGGCAAAGTCCATCGCGTCATTTGACGAGGGTACCAAGGTTGAATGCAATGGTCAGGGGGTAATGGTTGCTCTGCTGTATCCACTTTTGCAGGAGGTGCAATGAATCTAAGTTTAGCCTCAATTGATACTAAACTGATTTCAAGTTCCCTCTGGGTCACGTTAACTATGCATCAATGCTTCAAAACAGAGTTAATGATAAAACACTACAAAGGAATTCAAACCTATGACCCCTTACAAAGATGTAAATGGTATCGCCCAGTTACGTCACAGTAAACAGTGAATGGGGCCATCAAGCCGATCGGCTGCTTCGAAGTGCAGCAAAGCAACATTTGCTTATAGTTTATTTGCAAGTGTCTCAGGAAATGTGAGTTGACATACACTTATTAGGCCCCGATTTAAAGTTCACACAGAAAGTATTTTTTTCTTCGAATCAGTGAATATTTTCTTGTAAACGGGAAATTTCGATGTTCGGAGAGATTCCGTTGCGACTATAGGCAGTTTCCTTGCGGCCAAGGGGTTCGTCTTATAGTTGTACACCATCACCGGTGTGACATATATGAACCAAGTCCAAGCTTGTCTCTTGGGATACCCCCCCCCCTCTCCTGTTACCCTCCCCTCCTCCCATACCTACTTGACTAGCCGGGAGATTGCGAGTCGTTCTTCCACTGTCCCTGCCATAATCTTATCCAGCGATTGAAGCCAATTACTCTGGCACCAATTGTAGAACCACCATCTCCTCACACCTATAATGTATCAGGTTTCTGTCTGCCTACTTAGTCTTAGACAGCAGCTGTATTAAGTTACGCTGTTTATTGCGGCTTCCCAAACCAATGCCAGCCACTCCATGAGTAAAGTCAAAATTAGGCACCCTGCCAATGATGATGATATACCCCTCACTTAATGGAAATGCAACATGGATAAACTGACTAAGGCAAAGTGGGCTAATCTCGATCCTTGGGTAATCTCGACCCCCATGTGCTCTTTTTATTGATGATGTCACCAATCCATATTTTTTCGCCGATTTGTTTTTTTGATAACAATCTTAGATATACCCCTGGTAACTAGACACAGGGAAGCTGGATTATAGATATGTAATTTTTTATCCAATTTGAATTAAATAAGTCATGCAACCCTACATTAACACGTGCTTTTGCAGCTTATCTCAAACGTTAAGATACATGAGTTACAAAAGCAAGCAGTATGCCTGATTAACACTGAGGATGATAATTTATTAAGTAAAAAAGAGTGACAGCAGACGATGTTTGCAACATGTGTGACATCATGACAGTTCTTCCCCAGATCAACCTTGACCTTGTGAGAGATCGAGGTTACCCCACCTTTTTCACGACCGTGGTCTAACCTCGACCCCCTCTTTAATTTAACGTCATTTTTTAACAATATTTATGAAAATATATCATGTTTCAGCAGTGGATGGTCACAATTACATACAACAATAACTGTCCGGCCCTGCTTCCGCATATTCTGACGTTGAATAATATTTAAATGGGTTGTAACATAAATGAGTTATTTTGGCTTCGTAACGCAGCTGTTCTCCAAATGGCATTTCCTTGGCGTGATGGCCCATGAAGTATTCTAACTTTGCGTTATGACTACCCGTGTAATAAGACTAATAAATATAGTTTCCGTAATAATACGGGCCGCTGTAACTACACTAAAGAAAGACATGCAGGACCTGAAAGAAGCGGTTCAGTTTAACAGCGGGCGGACCGATGCACTCGAGAAAGAAAACACGACCCTCAAGGAAAAGGTAAAGGCTTTGGAGCAACGTAATGCCGGTGCTGAGCTTGAGGAGCTGAAACATCAACATGAGAAGCTGCAGAGTGAGGTGCAGGCCCTGGAGCAGTACAGCCGACGGGAAAATCTGGTGTTTTACGGTGTGAAGGAGGTAGCAGGTGACGTCCAAGAAGATTGTAGCCGCATCATACTGGATATCCTTAAGACGAAGTTAGGAATACAAGCTGCAGATGATATCAGGCTTCAACGCTGTCACCGACTTGGAAAAAGGCCGGCGACAGGAGCTACACAGGGACGCGGCAGGCCAATCATCGCGCGTTTCGCGTTCTTTAAAGATCGTGAGGAGGCTTGGAAAAACAAGAAGTCTCTTCGTGGGAGCAACGTGTTTGTGGAAGAGGATTTCCCAAGAGTGATCCAGGAGGAACGACGGCGTCTGCTGCCAGCTCTGAAGGCAGCCAGGGCAGATGGGGCGCGCGCTACTCTGTCGGGGAATATTCTGGTGATAAACGGCAGCAGGTATTCCATACGGACGCTCCATTTAATGCCGGAAGGTTGGTCGAAGTGCGTTGTGGATCGAGTTGAAAGTGGAACTTCGAGACTGTGATTGAATTTTGTACCCTAAAGAAATTAATTGTTAGAGGTGTGTTGACCGTGGAGACGGTCCCTCGCGGAGTATTTTTTGCTACCCAGTATTTGAGCTCACTGGAATGGGCGGGCATTCATGCATAACATCTGCTATGAGATATGAGTTTATTTTAGCCCAGCCGGGCGAGCGAAGCTGATTCTCGCGAGCTGTGCGTACTGTACTGCATTTTGAGTTAATCTGTATCCTGTCACTGGTACATTCAAGCCCCCCCATTTAACGATTATTTAGCGATTACGTCCTATTTTCTAATTTTCTTATAGTTAGATGCAGTACGGCCTGTATAACATCAACAATACGAAAGAACACCCCTTTCAAAAATTAAATGGTCCTTTTTTTCCTGCATATGTTTAAATCTGAATACCACTCTAATTCATGGCAGCACTTATCAGATTATGGCAAAGCGGTTGCGTTATTGTGTTTTGAAACGTTTCTACTCTGGATGGTTGTATAGAAATCTGTAGTTTAAATGCACGTGGGCTGGGTTCCCCTCTGAAACGTGCAGATGTAATGAGTTGGTTGCAAGAGAAAATTTTTTCAATTTGTTGTCTTCAGGATGTGCATTTTGATAAGGTAACGCAAACTAAATTAGAGGATGAGTATAATGCTACATTCTTCATAAACTCGCCATCGTCCCGTTCACGTGGAGTTGCCATAATATTAAAGAAACAATTTGAGTATATTGTACATAATGTTTATAGAGATGAAGATGGCAACGTGTTGATATTGGATATAACTATGTGTAACAATAGATTAACTCTTGGTTGTATTTATGGACCGAACAAAGATAGGCCTGAGTTTTATGAGAACCTGAAATGTAGAATTAACTCGTTTGAAAATTCTAGTGCAATAATATGTGGTGACTGGAATTTGGTCTTATCACAAGAGAAGGATACAACCGGATATAAAAATGAGAACAATGTTAAAGCGCGAAAGGTTTTACTAAATATGATGGAGGAGTTGGAGTTGTTTGATTACTGGCGTGTCTGCCACCCGACAATGCGGAGGTTCACTTGGACCAACCAACAAAGGAAATCACAACGAGCGAGGTTAGACTTCTTTTTGACCTCAAGCGATATTAACTCCATGTTGAGGGGAACCTCTATTATTTCAGGCTACAGAACTGATCATTCTTTGGTAGTCATAAAGGTTGACTTTTGTTTAGCACCCAGGGGTAAAGGCTACTGGAAATTTAATAATTCTTTACTGAAAGACCTAGAATATTGTAAATTGGTAAGGGAATGGGTCAAGGAAACAGTAGATTTTTATCACAATGAACTGGATGACCAACTGTTGTTTGAAATGATTAAACTGGAGATTCGAGGTCGTACTATCAGTTACTGTAGTCATAAAAAGAACCTTTCGCTAAAAAGGAAATCTATTCTAGAAACCCAAATCAATCAAATAGAGTCTGCAAGTAACCAAACTGATTTATTATCGTTGGAGGAACTAAAATTCGATCTGGAGCAACTTAGGCTAGCTAAGGCGAGGGGAAATATTATGCGGTCCAGGGTTAAATGGTATGAAGAGGGTGAGAAAGCCAGCCAGTATTTTTGTAGTTTAGAGAAGCGGAATTATATAAGTAAGTTAATAAACAGATTAGTAGTGGATGGGGTAGAAGTAAATACACCGAAGGAAGTTTTGATAGAACTTAGAAAATATTATGAGACACTTTATTCGAATGCCGATGATCAGAGGCAAGAGTCTTTATTTGATACGTTTTTACAATCGGCTAACGTTAAAAAGTTAACTGATCAACAATGTGAGCTTTGTGAAGGCAATATTACAATACAAGAAATAAAGCTGATTGTTAAAAATATGAAAAATAATAAAACCCCGGGCAGCGATGGTTTCCCCATCGACTTTTACAAAGTATTTTGGAGGGAATTAGGGGCCTATCTGTGTCGCAGTCTTGAACATGCTTTTCGTGTAGAGGAGTTGTCTATTAGTCGGAGGCAAGGGGTAATCACGTGTTTACCTAAAGGGGATAAACCCAAGGAATTTTTAAAAAATTGGCGACCTATATCTCTACTAAATGTGGATTTCAAGATTCTGACAGGGGTTTTAGCACATAGAATGAAACAAGTTTTACCTGACATAATTAGCAGTGACCAGAAGGGTTTTTTAAAGGGGCGATTTATAGGTGAAAACACACGGTTAGTCTATGATATGATGCACTATATGGTAAATAATAACAGGACTGGCATGTTACTTTTAATAGACTTTGAAAAGGCATTTGATACGTTAAGTTGGAGATATATTAACCGAGTTTTTGAAGCATACGGTTTCGGTCCATCGTTTATTAAATGGTTTAATTTGATATATAAACAGCCTAGTAGTTGCGTAATAAACAATGGCAACTTTTCAGAAAGGTTTACTCTAGAGAGAGGTTGCAGACAAGGTGACCCCTTGTCACCATACATCTTTATTCTAGCTATAGAACCACTTGCTATGTATTTGAAAAACGACTCTTCAGTAAAAGGTATTGTAATTAAATGTACACAGTTTCTTATAGGTCAGTACGCGGATGATACATTCTTGATGTTAAACGGAAGCGAAAAGTCAGTAAGACGAGTGTTAAAAATTATGGAGTTGTTTTATAGGGTGTCTGGCTTGCGTATGAATATTGATAAAACAAAAGCGGTATGGTTTGGAAAAAAACGGGATGTTAATTTCTGTAAAGATATAGCACTGGACTGGGCTGATGAATTTACATTGTTGGGTATTAAATTTACACTAGATTTGGATAGAATTATATCATTAAACTACGACAGTAAACTAGTAGAATTCAGTAGAATATTACAAGCATATGGCAAGCGAAACCTGTCACTCAGGGGAAGGGTGATGGTAGTAAAGTCTTTAGCGTTACCTAAGCTGGTGCATGTTATATCGGCCTTACCCACGCCGGGACAGGCGTATATGGACAAGTTCACCAGTGCAATCCGCAATTACATTTGGAAAGGTAGAAAATCCAAAGTTTCGATGAATCAGATTTGCCAGTCCATTGAAGCTGGAGGTGTAGGTAACACTCATGTTCCGTCATTCTTTAAAGCGCTTAAGCTTGCATGGATTCCACGCCTTATAAATACTTCTGGGACGTGGCAACAACATTTTCAAGATATCATTTGTGAGGAAAAAAAGTTGTTGTGGGAGCTAGATCCTCGATCGTTAGTACCATATTGTAAAGTTCGAAATCCTTTTTGGGCCGAGGTCGTGAAAGCCTGGTATTTCTATCTGAAAACCCAAAGTGTAGATTCTAGTTACGACGTATATAGGTATCCAATTTGGAACACGTATTTTCTAACCAACCAAAACGTAATTTCCAGGAAAAAAGAGTTCATAAACAAAGGGCTGTGTTATTTTATAGAATTTACTTAATGATAACGGAGATCTACTTGGATGGGTAGAATTTAAGGAGCGCTACAATACAAGTATAAATTTTGCTGACTTTTATAGCCTTATGCATTGTCTTCCAAGAGAGTGGAAGCAGACATGTAGCACATATCAAGAAAATGCGGTAAATTTTGAAAATACTTGTTTGGAGAAGGTATCCCGAGAGAAACGAACATGTCATTATATCTATAATAATCTTGTCAAGTGTCTTAAGGTTAATAAACGCAATGAAACTAAATGGGAAGGAGAACTTCGATGTACCATCTCAGCCCCTGAATGGAAATGTTTTTATAAATTGCCGTACATAGCTACTATTGATGAGCGATTAAGGAGCTTTCAATTTGACATATTGCATCATACTACCGCCACAAATGTATATCTTAAGACCTGCAAGATACGAGAGAATGACAATTGTTCGTTTTGTCACACAGACCCGGAAACTATAATGCATCTTTTTTGCGAGTGTCCCTATATAAAGCAACTTTGGGTAACATTGGTCACATGGTTGGAACAGTACATTGAAATTAACATTGTTAATTTGTTTTCAAAGAAAATAATCTTGCTTGGAATCTCTAAGAATAAATATGGCAATCTTTTCAACCATATACTATTGATCATTAAAAGATATATATATGGTAGTAAATGGAAAGGTAGTAAGCCGTCTTTTCAAGGGTGTAAAAATGCAATCAAGTTTTACTATCAAATAGAAAAATATATTTCGCATGATAAAGGCGGGTACAGTTTAATGATTTTCGATAACAAATGGAGTCCTCTGCGACATGCCCTCGATTGCCAGTAAACTACGGTAGAGACATTATTTTTTTGTTTACTATGAAACCACCGCTACGTTTTGGTTATTATCTAATGTGTTTGTGCTGCCTATGAAATAAAAAAAAAAAAAAAAATAAAATAAAAAAAAATAAATATAGTTTCAAGGGATTGCTTTATCTATCGTTGGGCATAAGAGGCACAGTTATGTGAATTAATATTGTTGCTTTCGCACACTAAGAATCACGATATGCAGATTAAATCACCACCTATCCCAGGGGGTCGAGGTTAGACCACGGGGGTCGAGGTTCGACCATGGCCCCCACGGCTTTTCAGAAAATGAGCACTCTCCACAATCTGCCTAGGTTTTCGTTTTTTCTGTAAAATCATATTATTTGAATACCATGGTTTACTGTTTTAACAAAAAATAAGTTCATTTTACATTATTAAAGAAAATAGACGTTTTTTTGTGTTAAGGGGTCGAGATTAGCCCACTTTGCCTTATGTGATACATCGTCCACCTGTATAAACAATGCCAAATAGACATGCTCGCTCTTTTGGTCAACTGTTAGTCGTTGGGTATTAAGTAGCTGCCGCTGAAATTGTACTCAAGTAATAATAAAAAAAATGTAGATCCGTCAGTTCTTACAGCCTTTGACAACAAATGGCGTGGGAGCACTGAGTTAAATGTAATTACGGGCAATAGTTAACAATGGTTGGCATCGGTCAGACTATCGAGTCTGGCTTCCACAAGGCAGAATTATGCAAGTAGCCTACATATACTGGTGCCCACTGCAACAAACTTCGAAGGGTTAAGACTTGGAAACTCATGAGAAGTGAGAAGGGCAGTAAGTTTATATATTTTTAAGATGTACAAATATAATATAATTAAACACAATAATAAACGCGAATTGCAAAGCCTCATATGTCATCTGCATTTATATATCTATCTTTCGTTAAACAATTGCACAGAAGGTACGACTTATGCACCGGTTCGACTTATATACGGCTCAAGTCGAAATATTTCTCAAAATTGGCAGGTGCGAGTTATACCCTGGAGATTATGGTAGGCTGTTTACTACTGTTTGCCCATCCCCAAAAAAGACATTTCTGTCATGATATATCTGGAGGAAAATCATAGCTCTTACAATTTTATATGAGCAAGCTCAAAATATGACAACACAATCGGCTGGTGCCATGTTGTTTGTATACATCAAACTCTTGTTTTTACCAGCCAACAATATGCCAAACTGTGAAAAATTGTGGCTGGTAGAATGAAAATTCTGGCTAATACCCTATGGAAGGGGTCCATGATACCTTGAAATGGTACCACCCCCACTCCCCATCCCTACTATGTGTGAGTGGCCCTAGCCAGTCTCACATAGTGTGTTATTGTTGGCTGGTAAAAACCAGAGTTACCCCTCCCCCAGATGTCAAAGACATGCAACTATTATGTGCCATACACCTGAATCACACATCACAGATTTGCTGAAAAAAGTATTATTCTACCAATACCTGTATACACTTTAAAAAAATATGCCATTCTTGTCATGGAAATATGTATCAATATGTAAGTACCAATTACTGGTAGTACCTTGATATCCTTGAAAGCTGTTGTTCAATATCATTGGGTTTCAGTGAAGCGACAGGTGCTCAGGTTCCAGAGCCCAACCACTGGACTGTTTCCTTGTGACTTGAGTCAACCAGATCCAATAGAAGCCCATGTGAGAGACAGTCTTTATTGCGCTGCTTGTCTCTGGGCTCTGTCACAAGCTTTCAAGTAAGAAATGATTCCATTTTTCAGAATTCGTTGTCTGTGATTGTAGATAAAGTACCGGTATGTGATTATTCACTCACTAGAATTGCCTTCATAAAACACATGAAAGTGGAGCGAATGACACAATATCATTGGCAGATTTAGGCACAACTTAATAGGGTGATACATGTTCATCTAGCAGGAGCAAGAACATTTTTGCCTACACTATTATGGTACACAATTTTCCAGAATTTTGTTTTTGCAGATTTCTGTCATATTTAAATTTGGGAAATAACAAGTTTGGCCCTAACAAATTTGGCCGAAGTGCCTCCACAGGCTTCTCTGGTTTGACATTTAATCGACCAGAAAAACTCACCAGCCAGACCTTTAAGCCAATCAAAATGATTTTATTTTACAGAAGAATTGACGATGACCGGGGTAAAACACATGAACTGGCCCAGTCAGCAGTCAAGTGCATGCGAGGCATATTATGCTGTTGGCTGAGGCAGGCTGACAAGCTGGAGAAGTTCAAACAGAACCAATCTCCAAAGAATGCTTTGCACTCCAAGTTCCACATGGTAACTGGCGACCCAGTGGCCAGGGATGAGGAATATGAACATCTACAGGTGCGTGAAGTAGTTTTACTGCCTTGGTGCAGTGAGACCCCTCTCAATGGACCCTACCGGTACACTATGCACAAAACACAGCCATATATTATTACTGACAGAAGTTGAAAACTTCTGTCAGTATAGTACTATGTTCGGTTTGTAAATTTATTTGTTTGTTTTTTTGTATGTTTGTCATTAGGATATAGGGCGCATGGTAACAGTTACGGTTGTCAGACTTAGCATAGTGATAGATATTTAAAATAGCTCGGCTAAGTTCGTTATTGGCATATGTAGGTCAAAGGTCAAGGTCACAGCGATTTTTTGAAAAAAAAATTAAGAATGCGCTTATCTTCGTTAATATTAGACCTAGAGACATGCGGTTAATTTCAGAATGTGCTACCGTTTAGACCGCATCTTTAAGCCATTGACCACTTTTTGATGCGTCGTACTCATTTTCGAGCTACATGACGTTTTATGTTTTCTGAAAAACGCAAAAGATGACCTTGAACCGTTTTTCTTCGGTTTGACCTATTTAGGTTGAAGGTATCGCTTTGGTGTTCCGGGCCCTCATAGAAATATGAATGGCAATAATCTCAGCGAAATCTGAGATTTTTCAGATCCGTCATATGACGTCACGATGACGTCACTTTTGGTACATGGAAAAAATCGTCAAAAATCGGAAAAAAATCAAACAAAATCAAAAGCGGCGTCATTTTATAGAAAATGGGGTCCGATGTTCGTCTGGATTATAAAAATAGTATGTTTCTATCTTACTTCCGGTTCTAGGGGTAACGGCATTTCCCTATGGGACCTCCAATGTTAAAGCCTTCAATCTCTCAGGCTGTGGAAATTGTTTGCCCCGTATTTCATCGATGCCTGCATGAAACAGTTTCGGGAATTTTTCTGCTGTTAAACGTGGTACCAAGTAGCCATGGTTCTTACGAGATAAAATTCGGACGAGAAATGACGTCACAGAATTTTTTTAAAATTTGCTCCATTGTGAAAGATGGGGATTTTTGGCGCTTGCACGGGCTCCCACGGGCGTCCTATTAAAGCCATCGCTCTATGCTTGCAGTTGTAGATGGATAGTAATAGGATGAACCATTAACCATAAACAAGGCGATATAGCCCTGTAACTTTTCGGTATATAGTCGAACGCGTTTAACATGGGACCCTATGGAGATAATCAAACTTCCTTCAATTTGACGTACTTCCGGTTATGCAATCTCACTTTGCTTTACCTCGGTGCGAGATCTGGACGTGTACAAGAGACTCATGGTAAGCTGACGGCCAACTTTAGTCTCAGTTTCGTTTCCATCGCAACCGAAGATTTTCCCAATGATAAAGTATACAAATTCCCTCTAACTTAGAAAATTCGTCAAAAATCGGAAAAACTAGCTAGACCTTCGATCTTTGCGTATAATGGTAGGGAAGATATGTCTCCAGATTACTATTGGCAGTAAAGCATTATTATCTTTTACATCTTATCTGCAGAGTCTTTTCTTCGTCTGCTCGTTTTTCACTTATCCGTAATGGTGAAGAATAGCAATTTTCGGTAATTAGGTGAAGCTATATCTGAAGAACTAACAAACCTACCGCCGTTCTAATCAACGTTTTGGATTGAGGGCATAAATGTTTGTGTTTAGATATTTGGACGTTGCCGTGCGTCATGCCATGACGTCACCATGACGTCATGACGTCATAATTTTATAACCTCTATTACTGGAATATTATACCTCATAGCGACTACCGGTGGATTTGACACTGTACCTTATATCAAGGCACAACTGCCGCGACGCGTAACTTTTCTTGCGGTACCGAAACGTGTGCGTCAAAACTGACGTGCACCTCGCGTTAAAACGGCGTATTGAACTTCAAAGGGCCGTAACTCGGTTAATATTTGAGCTAGGGAGCCCAGATTTGGCATGAAGCGAGAGGCAAGTGTAAGGTTATTTATGGTAAATGGCGATAGAATTGCTCTAGGACGCTTAGTTTGGCCGCTAGAGCGCTCGCAAGAGGTGCACCCCCGTTTGCTGAAGCTTCCATTATGAGTCAACGGCGATATCGAGCGGCAATGCCTCTGCTTTGCGATGGCCGCCGTTTGCTTAATAGGGACGCTAGAGAGTCGGGACTGGTTTCAAAGGACGGGCAAACGTCGACTTTGGTGAGGAATCCGCATTCGCTTCTAGCCTAGCACGCTTAGTTTTGACGCTGGAGGGCTCCGTAATTTAGCAATGATGAGTCCGAGAACAGGCATTAGAGCGGGACCAAGCACACGTAGAAAGTCGGGATTTGGACGAATTCACTCAAAATGGCGCCCTCTATCTGGGAAAACAGCCCGCGTTGAACAACAGCCGTTAGATTGTGCTATTCCAGCATCCGCATCGTAGAGGTCCAATTTGGGCCAAATTGCGCTTTCAGCGAGCCCAATACGGCTATCAGTGGGCAGTGTGGGCTAGAACGCCTTCGGATATCGGTATTATTGAGCCCAAATCGGCCTTTGAAGGCCATGTTTAGCCCAAATTGGCCGCTGAAGGCGGTAATTATTTCAATTCGCTCGTTTATAGCGCTATTTAGCCCACGTTGTTAGTTCAAGGAGCTGTTCAACCCAATATGCCCACTGAAGGCATCATGTAGCCAGCATAAGGCAAAATCAGCTTATAGTATATGTCTTTCTGCATGTCATCGCCTGTACCATAGTTTCGGCGCATAAACGGTGAAATGAAGATGAAGTCACTTCTGTCAGTACCTCAGCCTACGGCTGTCTTGTTACTATGATTATTCGGTATAGATAGATTTATAGCCATTTGATTAACTTTTCGTTGTTCTTTCAGTTGGACTGTGTGGCACTTTACCTGATCTTCTTGACTCAGATGATCCAGTCTGGGTTACAGGTAAATATTTGCGACCGGATTAACCTTTTAAATCAATGTGCGACTTCTCGTGACATGTGTATAATACCGTGATGTTTGTGGGCGAGCTTACAAGTGTACGTCCTGTTGTAATAGTCATGATGATTATATAACTTAGGGGAGGGCGTGTGGTTTTCTTTACCATGCCCGGTGGAATGAATACAGGTATGCTTTGGCTTTTTGTAGATCATTTTCACCACTGATGAAGTGAGTTTCGTGCAGAACCTTGTGTTCTACGTGGAGAGGGCTTATCGCACGCCGGACTATGGAATGTGGGAGAGAGGCAGCAAGTACAACAACGGCTCCAGCGAACTACATGCAAGGTAATTTAAGTTCGCGCCGAACCCTTTTAAATAATAAAAGCACCTTGGTTTTTGGTTAATCATAGAAGAACAAATCTGGTTCTGGCCATATTTATCCGGATAAAGTCTCCGTGTACGTGTTTATATAGAAGTTGTTCTTCTGAATGCAATTACGTGTAGTTCTAATTATATAAGAACAATTTTGTCAAAAGTACACTTTTGTTGAGAAGTTGACTTGAGTTTGAAGTTTGCTTTTAGAGTAGCAGGAATGAGGCCTTCGCTAATCACGTTTGTAAGGCAACTTTATTTTCAAATCAAGGTTAGAATTTCGGGTGCCTCTTTGCACTGACTATCTCTTTGTACGCTGAGCTTCTTGAAGAAGCTAGATCTAATAATACTGATCGCCGGTGTAATCTGTCCGGTTATTGTTATAATGTTACCGTGTGTTTCTCATATGTGCTGGTGCTACCCGTAATGAAAAAACATTTCTTTCAGCAACGACAGCACCTTCCAATCGTTGACGCGCTCATTGAATAAAAAGCACCAATTGCTTCTACGTTAATATATTTTGTTTTGTACTTGCCCACTTTTCCCTACCTTCCCCCCCCCGTGCTATAGCTCTGTAGGGATGGCGAAGGCCGCGTTGGAAGCTATAAACGGCATGAATGTGTTCGGCGCGACGGGTGCGTCTTGGTCAGTGATATACACTGACATCGATGCCCACTACCGTAACCGGACCACCTTTGATACAATCCTGCCCCGCGAATCGGCCTCCAAGGTATCACCAGCCACGTGGTAGACCGGACCCCGGGATCCCTTTAGATAGACTACTTGTGTCGGCCTTTGATGTGTTATCTCTCGAAGCTTCGGCTCTTGTAGATTTCGCTCTTCACCCTCTCTGTATCTCTCTGTTTGTTACCTATTGCCATATATTTAAGGGCATGTTTCTATAGGTGCTGGCAATCTAATAATGTGTTTGACTTATATACGGAAGAACGCCCGAATTGCGTTAGGCTGTTTTCTATTATGCGCGAATTGGCGACGTGTCCTCTGTTATCAACTGTCCTCTTTACTTTTCTGTACTCCTTAGAACATTATTTTGGGCTCTCGGGACCTCACTATTAGACGTTTGACATTAGACACTAATCTATTCTACAGTTCGTAATAATCGTCCAAGTGACACAAATATTATATTTTGCTGGATGTACGCGTACGTTCGCTGCCCAAATGTACTGTGCACCAGATTTTGCACGTATTGTCCCGCATAAAAGCACGAATTTGAAAAGTGTGTTTTTTTGAGCTACTATATCTAGCTGGTCCCACTTAGAAAATAATATCTTTAGGAATTATGACAATCTGTCCCCAATCCTATAACGAGAGTCAACAAACTTGTTCCGAAATTTGATACTGACTATAGGAAACGAAAAATGAGGCTCTTATGGAAAACCGGACTACTTGATATTATTCTGTCCTCCAATTAGGTAGTGCAGGATATGTTGTGTTAAGCTTTGTCCTATCCCGAGCACTCAGTCTTTAGACCTGCCGTCTGCCCAAAACGGGCCAGGGTCAGGATTTTGACACTTACAACATGTTGGCATCCGTCCGTTTGGGAAAGACGATGGATTTGCAGCTTTGTTTGGTTTAAGTTATACGATTCGTAACGCGGCATTTACGCTGATGACTGAGTAAGCCTATCTGTGATCGACAGAACTTACCGCAGTCATCGCATCGGTGACCTGTCGATAGATCTTGTTTTGTGCTCGCTGGTGGACGCCTAGATTGGCGTTTCAAGCCCAGTTTCACAAACCATAGCGAGTCGTGGTGGGCCATTCCGTCACGCACGACAAGTGCCCATCCCCTCTTTTGGGATGCCAAGTCCTCCCAAGAATCTGGATCGATGCCGAAAGCCTTCATGTCCCGCTTACAAACATCCTTAAACCTAAGCTTTGGCCGTCCAGTTGGCCCTTTGCCGTCGACGAGTTCACCGTCCAGCACATCCTTGGGAATGCGTTCATCTTGCATACGATGAACGTTCCCAAGCCAACGTAGACGACTTTGCTTCGCAAGAGCAAGAATGCTTGGTCGGTTGGCCCGGGCTAACACTTCAGCATTCGTGACCTTGTCTTGCCAAGATATGCCTAAAATGTTTCGCAGGCAACAAAAATGGAATTTATTCAATTTACTTTCTTGGCTACAATACGTAGTCCACGTTTCACTATCATACAGCAAGCTACTTAGAACGCACGCCTTGTAGATTAGCATTTTGGTGCGAATGGTAAGTTTTGAATTACGCCAAGCACGTTTGTTTAACCTACCAAACATGGTGGCTGCCTTTCCAATTCGAGTATTTATTTCCTCGTCCAGGGATAGATTATCCGTGACGGTACTTCCCAGGTAACAAAACTTATTAACCACCTCTAAAGGCATGTTGTTAAGGGTAATCACTGGCGGTGTGATAGCCCCTTGGCTCAGCACGACTGTTTTTTTTAACACTCATAGTCAAAGCAAATAAAGTACACGCATTTGAGAGCCGATCCATGAGTCTCTGTAGCTGGCTTTCTGAGTGCGCAACCAACGCTGCGTCGTCAGCGAATAGCAGTTCTCTTATTAGGAAGTGCCTCCGCTTGGACTTAGCGCGCAACCTTGAAAGGTTGTACAGCTTCCCATCAGATCTGGTGTGCAAGTAAACACCCTCCGCATCCTCATTAAATGGGTGAGAAAGAAGCATAGAGAAGAAGATGCCAAATAAAGTTGGCGCAAGAACACAACCCTGCTTCACGCCATTTCTGACTTGGAAGCTCTCGGACGTTGCTCCGTCGAACTGTACTGTGCTGTACGAGTGTTCATGAAAGGAGCGGATAAGGTTAAGTAGTCTGCGGGGGCACCCAATAGACTCCAAGATTTTGTACAAGCCAGATCTGCTGACAGTATCAAAAGCCTTGGTAAGATCAACAAAAGCAAGGTAGAGGGGCTTGTGTTGTTCTCTACATTTCTCTTGAAGTTGACGCAACGAAAATATCATGTCAACAGTCGATCGTCCGGATCTGAATCCACACTGCGCTTCCGGATATACTCTATTTGCAAGGAGTTGCAGTCTCTTTAAGGCAATTCCGGCGAAGAGCTTACCAGTAACACTTAAGAGTGATCTTGCGCGGTAATTGTTACAATCACCCCGGTCTCCTTTGTTTTTGTAGAGTGTAACTATATTCGCATCACGCATGTCCTGTGGAACAATACCGTTGTTCCAGCAAAGGACGAGAAGTTGGTGAAGGTGAGGGACCAACATAGTTTTCCCACACTTTATTACTTCAGCGGGAATCCTGTCGTTGCCAGGCGATTTCCCGCTGCCCAATGAATCGATTGCATCACTCAGCTCGCGAACTGAGGGAACTCTGTCCAGATCGTTCATGACCGGCAGTGGGGGTAATGCGTCAAGCGCCGTTGCCGATACATGAGACTCGTGCGCGTACAATGAGACACAGTGTTCCACCCAGCGAGACAGCTGCTTGCTACGATCCGTAATCACCTCGCCATCAAGTGACTTAAAAGGGGCTGTTTTAGTGACCTTGGGGCCCAGGGCTTTCTTAATTCCGGTATACATTGACCGCATATTCCCTCTATCAGACGCCTCCTGGATCTCCTCGCAAAGGTTTATCCAGTACTGATTGGCGCAGGAACGCGCTGCTTTTTGAACTGCATTTCTCGCCAGCCTCAGCTCTAACAGAGACGTGCGTGTCGGATTTAGATTGTGTTGTATGTGTTTTTAATTTTTGGCTTCAATAACAGGTTCCATCTCTGCTGAGTGAGTGGCGAACCAATCCTTGTTGATAGATTTCATTTTCCCGAACGATGTCAACGCAGCGCCGTAAATGGCAGAGCGCAGCGTCGCCCAGCATTCTTCTACATCAGAAGATTGTTGATTTGCTGGCAGCGTCTGCTCCAACGTCTGCCGAAAGAGACGACGCTTGTCGCTCTCTTGCTTGTCGCTCTCGACGCTTGTCGCTCACTTACAACATAAAGCACAGTTAGCTACAACTCGAGCATCCACGAATAAATATATCACAAGAACCATGACCAGAGTTGATCCATGTCCTTAGGGTGGTCCCGACCTCGCATAATTATTGTTTTAATTGATAGATCTACGGCCGAAGCGTGTGACAAGTTCAAAAGAGGGGAAAGAGGCCAATTAAGGCTGTAAAATACCGCTGACGCTTATTTTTTCCGTGCCTTGTTATGCACCGCCCCACACTTAAACTCCCCCCCCCCCCCACCCTTCGAGTTTCTCCGCGAGTGTTATTCGTACATTGCTATCTAAGAGATACAAAACGAGCGTATCACGGTTTCATATTGCCAGATTGTGACTGATTGAAACGTCAAATGTAACTGTTCGGTGGTTCTTAGCTATGTAGGACGTTTTGGGTAGTCGGACGTTTTGGGCTCTCACAGCCGTCATCCTTGGATCGTCTGGTGGCCACGAAACGGCTGCTGTCGCGTTATACCAAACTATTCTTTTTGTTTCACATTTCTTGTTTGTGTTGCCTTAACAATGTACATGTTTGTTCTATTTTAACCACGATACGGACGGTAATGGTACTATTATGTAGTATAGCCAGCCTCATGGCGTGTCCCCGCGCCACCTCAGGCTGTCTGTGCGTCTTGTGTCTACTACTGCGTCAGAACTGCACCCTTTCAGGCTTTGGTTCTGATGTGGTCACTGAATACAGTCCCCTACCATGACTCCGAACGCTTATAAACTTTGGCCTTTAGTTATTGTGATCTGGTAGTTTTAACTAACTTACTATTGGCGTTTGCGTTTTGACCTTTAGTCATTACGGGCCTCTTACAGCCTCTGCTGCCTGGACTATGGCACCCGTGATGGCTACTGACACTAAGCCTCAGGTCGTCTTGTACGGACACCAACAAGACTGTCGCTGTGATGGTGGAGTTACATTGTGCCCTTTGCCCTTTACAGCTCCATTGGTATGGCCAAGGCAGCCTTAGAATCGGTCAATGGCGCGAACTTGTTCGGCGCTCAGGGAGCCTCGTGGTCCGTCATATACGTTGATATTGATGCGCATAACAGAAACCGAACTATATTTGATACCATTCTGCCCCGGGAATCCAATTCTAAGGTATTTCTGTTGTAACCGGACTGTTTTACTTTAGTTACTTGTTTTAAGCTTTATTCGAGCTTTTACTCATCATACCCGGGGACCTAGCTGCAACTGCTAAGAAACTGGTGCGAAAGAGTCGGTGTATGTTTCAACGTACATTTTTTATTTTAACTACGCCTATTGTTTCTCTGATTTATAAGAAAACACTGCCGAAATCGTTCACTCAAGTAACTACACTGCAACCCTAACTAACACTTGCCTGTCACTTGTCTCCTTGCCTGTCACTTGCCTGTTTGCCTGTCACTTGTCTCCTTGCCTGTCACTTGTCTCCTTGCATGTCACTTGTCTCCGTGCCTGTCACTTGTCTCCTTGCATGTCACTTGTCTCCGTGCCTGTCACTTGTCTCCTTGCATGTCACTTGTCTCCTTGCATCTCCTTGCCTGTCACTTGTCTCCTTGCATGTCACTTGTCTCCTTGCATGTCACTTGTCTCCGTGCCTGTCACGTTTCCATTTATATGTATAGCAGTCATGAGAAGCTACCGCCTAGTATTAATGTGACCTATCAATGTAAATAATGCATATCTAACTTCATGATTAGTCATCTAGCCTTCAGCTGTAAACCTTTCGTTGCAAATTCGAAATCTTCCGCTTGCTGTCTAGCTAACTGCAGTAACAACAATTTTTAATGCTTACTGAATCATTAATAATCAATGGGTGGACGGGGTGAAGGGTGGTGGGTGGACGGGGTGGGGCAGTTACGGGGTGTTGGGTGGACGGGTTGATGCAGTTACAGGGTGAGGGTAGACGGGGTGATGCAGTCATGGGATGGACGGGTGTTGGGTGGACGGGGTGTGGGTAGAGGGGGTACTGGATGGATGGGGTGCTGGGTAGAAGGGGTGTGGGTAGACGGGGTGGTGGTTGGATGGGATGGACAGAGAGTGGTTGTACGGGGTGGTCGCTTTACGAGTATCTTGGTTACAAAGAAATTACGATTGAAAGTCGACGTTGTTATCATGCATTGAGAGCGATTAATGTTAATATTAGTCATTATTACTATTAAAAGGACGATGTCCATATGCTGGAAAAGGACAATTTGTTATATTAAAATTAAGATTGGTTGGTTACATTTGGGTCTCCGGAATATGTTTATCTTATATTTGTTGCATCCAATAGACACCCTTACGTCTTCCTTGTGGTTGTAAATAACAATGGGCAAAAAGACCCTTATTTCTAAGTGATGATAAAGATAGACAGACTAGATAACGATGGGTATAGATAGACGTGTGGGGCGTGGTACTGTATGCTGTGTTGGTGGCCTGTTGTCAGAACACGGACGCCTCGCTGCTGCCAGCCATCAGCTGGCCGTCCTTCGCCATCCACGAGGAGGCGCTCGTCCACCGCACCATGGACAAGATGATGAGGAGGCTGAGAGGGACCTGCGGCCTCAAGCGCTTCCTGCGAGACGGCTACAGGACCGTCACGGAGGACAGGAACCGGAAATACTACCGTCCGGCGGAAATCAGGGTCTGTTTCTCTTCCGGTTACATTGCATTTACATCATGGATCAGAGGTTTATAAAGTTATAAGATACAGTTATTTTGATAATTTGTCAGTAATTTAAGGATGCGGTCAATTAATTACAATGCAAGGCAGACAGTGATACAGTGATACCGTAGAGCCGGGATATGTCACAAACTGCAGCCGTGATGACGGGCCGTTTGCCGAATCAGGCCAAGATGGCGCCGTGCCGCACTGCGTGGGTTCATAGACGTATTGATTCATTTCAACATAACAAATTACCAAATAGATACAATGATACTTAGATGTGACATTGGTATGTTTCCATAGTTGTGTACAGATATTGCCAATATGTTATATGCCGCTTTTCGGAGAATAATTTTAGTATATTAATTAATATTAACAAATAGAATGACGAAACCACGTTGATCTTTTGACAGACGTTTGACAGCATCGAGTGCGAGTGGCCCTTGTTTTACATCTACCTCGTCATAGACAGTAAGTCCCATTCTTTCATTGGGGAGACATGCTAATATATCTAACGCTTGTATGAACAAATTTTTTGCAGTCTAATTTGAGCAAGTGTGTCGGTTTTTGTCACCTTAACCGTATGGCAAGATACGTAAACTATTCAGAAACCTTTTTCCTGACGTCAGCCAAATATCTTTTATTTATATTGTGCGATTCTGCCACCGAAGCAGTGACACAGCTACGATTTTCTCCCATATGGTTGCGTTCGATGTCCCTTCTTTCCAGGTATCTACAAAGGAGATCACGACAAAGCCGAGTATTGGCAGAGTCAACTCAGTCCGCTTCTCAAAGACTCCAACGATGGTGAGTTACCCCGACATGTAAGATAAAACGTTAACAGTTTGACTGACTGCATTACCAGATGTGGGACTTTCTGATATGGAAGTTTGGTCTGTATGTAGATCTCCAAATATGACCCATTTGTGTGAACCACTGTATTGTAGTTAGTAATCTGCACATTGTTAGTAATCGTTTGTTTTGACCAGTAATCATCTGTGTCAACAAGTGTGACATATCATTAAACTTATGTTTCGATACTATCTGGACTTCAAGCCCAGGCATGTAATAAATTCTGCTTTATATATCTATTTCAGGACCTGTTATGCCTAACTGTCTGATATGTATATTTCAGGATCTGTCGGGCTTAATTGACTGATGTGTCTATTTCAGGAGTGTCGGGCTTAATTGACTGATGTGTCTATTTCAGGACTGTCGGGCTTAATTGACTGATATGTCTATTTCAGGACTGTCGGGCTTAATTGACTGATATGTCTATTTCAGGACTGTCGGGCTTAATTGACTGATATGTCTATTTCAGGACCTGTCGGGCTTAATTGACTGATGTGTCTATTTCAGGACTGTCGGGCTTAATTGACTGATGTGTCTATTTCAGGACTGTCGGGCTTAATTGACTGATGTGTCTATTTCAGGACTGTCGGGCTTAATTGACTGATGTGTCTATTTCAGGACATGTCGGGCTTAATTGACTGATGTGTCTATTTCAGGACATGTCGTGCCTAACTGTCTGATATGTCTATTTCAGGACCTGTCGTGCCTAACTGTCTGACATGTCTATTTCAGGACCTGTCGTGCCAAAGTATTACTATTTGCCCAAGGATTTGATTGACTTTGAGCGCATGAATCCCGGAAGTCAAGAACGCATACCCAGCTCCGAGGGGGAGGGCAACAATTTGTTCCTCTGGGGCCAGTCTATGTACGTCATATCTCAGCTACTGGGTAAGTACGGGCACTGTCACAGGATCGTTAATGTCATATGTATGTAGAACAAGGGCATAGCACGTGGTTTAGGTGGCATTTTGCATATTCTATACATAATTTGAAAAATGTAGACATTCCGTTGTCGTACAATCACAAGAGTTAAGCGAAAAAATATTTCAACATAACACAGGATAAAAATTTAAATGCTTCACGTATTTGACCTTGATCGAACTCGAAAACATACTCCAAAATACCATGGTCTCTAATTGATCAAATTCGAAGGAATTCGTCTGGTTCGGCAACACTAACAGAAACTGCTAAAAGTGGTGTATTTGATACCAAAGTTTGAAAATATCTTCGGTTAGGTTTATTTTCAACTTTCGCGTATGCCGGATAATTTTGATGGTTAAATTTAACGTGGACCAACAACTCTTTGCACTCACTAACGAAACAACTTAACGGTACATGTTTATCAATTGCTGTCTTTCAAATATGAAAAACTAACTTTGGCCGCGTGTCGTTCTGCCCTCTAGTGGAGGGCCTGGTCAACATCAACGAGCTGGACCCCATCCGCCGCTACCTGCCGGCTGCTGAACGTCCGCGGCCCAACACCCGATACTCGTCCTTTCAGGTGAGTGGCTACCACGTAGCGCTCTGTCCATCACATGACAATCACGTGACCGCCGCGTCTCAATCACGTGACGACCATGTGACGTAGCGCGTGTTTCGTATCTGGTATGGTGGTGACCAAACATCCCCACCGCGCCTACAGTGGATTTGGTTAATTGACTTTTTTGTTTATGCTGACTGATGGCTCGTGGTGCATTCACTTGCCACTATAAGTGTATTACAATTTCACTTACTGATGAAAGCTACTTTATTTCTCGCTTGGTATTTTGTCTTGATTTATAAAGTCACATGTAAGGTACAATATTTTAAAAATAACAACCCGGAATGACATCCTCAACAGCCCATCAGGGCTTATAAAGCAATACAGTGAGTAAATAAACAGGCGATTAGTCAATATCCGAGAACGTGATATAAATTCATTAGGCGTTTCCAATATATTACTGTTACTGCGAATCTAGGAGTCTGCGCCTAGCGTATCTTGGTCCCTGTTCTGTTTGGTGTATCCTCTCTATATGTCAGGCTCAGTATGGACGGAGACAGGCCAACGCCAAGATGCGACTTGTACGGAAATGTTTTTGGATTCATACAGCTGCAGTTTTGAGATCAAGATGCGGCTTCTCATATGTATGAGACAAAAAGTTATAATTACGTTATCACAAGCTGGAAATGTCTATAATTAATGGTGTAAAGGATTAGAGAACACTGGGAAGTAGAATTGTGATCCTCGATAGATTTCCAGATTTCAAGCAATTGCGCATATTCACAACGGTACTGTGCCACGTGTCTTATACACAGTAACTATGACACCCTGCCACGTGTCTTATACACAGTAACTATGGCACCCTGCCACGTGTCTTATACACAGTAACTATGACACCCTGCCACGTGTCTTAAACACAGTAACTATGACACCCTGACACGTGTCTTGTACACAGTAACTATGGCACACTGCCACGCGTCTTGTACACAGTAACTATGACACCCTGCCACGTGTCTTATGCACAGTAACTATGGCACCCTGCCACGTGTCTTATACACAGTAACTATGACACCCTGCCACGTGTCTTATACACAGTGACTATGGCACCCTGCCACGTGTCTTATACACAGTAACTATGGCACCCTGCCACGTGTCTTATACACAGTAACTATGGCACCCTGCCACGTGTCTTATACACAGTAACTATGACACCCTGCCACGTGTCTTATACACAGTAACTATGGCACTCTGCCACGTGTCTTATACACAGTAACTATGACACCCTGCCACGTGTCTTATACACAGTAACTATGACACCCTGGCACATAGTTTTGCCACGTGTCTTGTACACAGTAACTATGGCACATTGCCACGTGTCTTGTACACAGTAACTATGACACCCTGCCACGTGTCTTATACACAGTAACTATGACACCCTGCCACGTGTCTTATACACAGTAACTATGACACCCTGCCACGTGTCTTATACACAGTAACTATGGCACCCTGCCACGTGTCTTATACACAGTAACTATGACACCCTGCCACGTGTCTTATACACAGTAACTATGACACCCTGCCACGTGTCTTGTACACAGTAACTATGGCACACTGCCACGCGTCTTGTACACAGTAACTATGACACCCTGGCATATAGTTTTGCCACGTGTCTTGTACACAGTAACTATGGCACCCTGCCACGTGTCTTATACACAGTAACTATGGCACCCTGCCACGTGTCTTATGCACAGTAACTATGGCACCCTGCCACGTGTCTTATACACAGTAACTATGACACCCTGGCACATAGTTTTGCCACGTGTCTTATACACAGTAACTATGGCACATTGCCACGTGTCTTGTACACAGTAACTATGACACCCTGCCACGTGTCTTGTACACAGTAACTATGGCACCCTGCCACGTGTCTTATACACAGTAACTATGGCACCCTGCCACGTGTCTTATACACAGTAACTATGGCACCCTGCCACGTGTCTTATACACAGTAACTATGACACCCTGCCACGTGTCTTATACACAGTAACTATGGCACTCTGCCACGTGTCTTATACACAGTAACTATGACACCCTGCCACGTGTCTTATACACAGTAACTATGACACCCTGGCACATAGTTTTGCCACGTGTCTTGTACACAGTAACTATGGCACATTGCCACGTGTCTTGTACACAGTAACTATGACACCCTGCCACGTGTCTTATACACAGTAACTATGACACCCTGCCACGTGTCTTATACACAGTAACCATGACACCCTGCCACGTGTCTTATACACAGTAACTATGGCACCCTGCCACGTGTCTTATACACAGTAACTATGACACCCTGCCACGTGTCTTATACACAGTAACTATGACACCTTGCCACGTGTCTTGTACACAGTAACTATGGCACACTGCCACGCGTCTTGTACACAGTAACTATGACACCCTGGCATATAGTTTTGCCACGTGTCTTGTACACAGTAACTATGGCACCCTGCCACGTGTCTTATACACAGTAACTATGGCACCCTGCCACGTGTCTTATGCACAGTAACTATGGCACCCTGCCACGTGTCTTATACATAGTAACTATGGCACCCTGCCACGTGTCTTATACACAGTAACTATGGCACCCTGCCACGTGTCTTATACACAGTAACGATGGCACCCTGCCACGTGTCTTATACACAGTAACTATGGCACCCTGCCACGTGTCTTATACACAGTAACTATGACACCCTGCCACGTGTCTTCTACACAGTAACTATGGCACTCTGCCACGTGTCTTATACACAGTAACTATGACACCCTGCCACGTGTCTTATACACAGTAACTATGGCACCCTGCGACGTGTCTTATACACAGTAACTATGGCACCCTGCCACGTGTCTTATACACAGTAACTATGGCACCCTGCCACGTGTCTTATACACAGTAACTATGACATCCTGCCACGTGTCTTATACACAGTAACTATGGCACCCTGCCACGTGTTTTGTACACAGTAACTATGGCACACTGCCACGTGTCTTGTACACAGTAACTATGGCACACTGCCACGCGTCTTGTACACAGTAACTATGACACCCTGGCATATAGTTTTGCCACGTGTCTTGTACACAGTAACTATGGCACACTGCCACGTGTCTTATACACAGTAACTATGACACCCTGGCACATAGTTTTGCCACGTGTCTTGTACACAGTAACTATGGCACATTGCCACGTGTCTTGTACACAGTAACTATGACACCCTGCCGCGTGTCTTGTACACAGTAACTCTGGCACGCTGCCACGTGTCTTGTACACCGTAACTATGGAACACTGCCACGTGTCTTGTACACAGTAACTATGTCACACTGCCACTGCCACGTGTCTTGTACACTAACTGGCACATTGCCACGTGTCTTGTTCACAGTAACTGTGGCACCCTACCACGTGTCTTGTACACAGTAACTATAGCACACTGCCACGTGTCTTGTGCACAGTAACTATGACACACTGTCACATGTCTTGTACACCGTAACTATGGCACACTGCCACGTGTCTTGTACACAGTAACTATAACACCCTGGCACATAGTTTTGCCACGTGTCTTGTACGCAGTAACTATGGCACACTGCCACGTGTCTTGTACACAGTAACTATGACACCCTGGCACATATTTTTGCCACGTGTCTTGTACGCAGTAACTATGGCACATTGCCACGTGTCTTGTACACAGTAACTATGGCACACTGCCACGTGTCTTGTACACAGTAACTATGACACCCTGCCACGTATCTACTCAGTAACTATGACACCCTGCCGCGTGTCTTGTACTCTTGTACACAGTAACTATGACACCCTGCCACGTGTCTTGTCCACAGTAACTATGTCACACTGCCACGTGTCTTGTAGACAGTAACTATGGCACACTGCCACGTGTCTTGTAGACTAACTATGGCACCCTGGCACATGTCTTGTACACAGTAACCATGGCATACTGTCACGTGTCTTATACACAGTAACTATGGCACACTGCCACATGTCTTGTACATGGTCACTATGTTAATCCTGTCACATGCATTGTCTCGACAAACTGTTAACATCTAAAGACGTAGGACAATATCTCGCATTTCTATTGAAGTGATTATCGGTGTACCCTTTGCGTTCTCTTCAGCGGGGATCATCAGATCAGGTATATACTCACACCTTTCAGGCAGTTTTTGACCTTATTCTTCACTCTGCATGTTGTTGGCCGTTAGTGCATGCTACTTGTTCACACAGTAACACGGTTTGTGATCGCTGGTGTGGCGCCCCGCCTCACTATTGCGTCCGCTTCATTATACCGCCGGCCTCACTACGCAGTCCACTCCATGCGCAGTCTAGCCTAGTCGCTTCCTCTCATTGGCCACGTCTTAACTCTGTCTGTGCAGGTCTGCAGTATGGGCCGAGATCATGGTGTTGCCACTGTGACTCCAGCCATTGGCCTCTATAGACGACGTGTGGGGATTATACTGGGTCCCTTCTTGGTTTGCTTTTAAGCTTTCAATGTAAATCAATGCAAGAGGCACATACCTGTTGTTTCGAGCAACGGTGAGGGCTTTCTCCGGTTGGTTGGATTCCGTTCTCCTAACGGCAAACCGAGCATTAATACTACGCTAAGTAATCAATTGCTTTCAACATGGTCCGGTGTTACCGTAACCTGTGGACTGCCAGTTAATAACAGTCAATGTGTCTGTCGGTTGGTCTAAGCTGGACGGAACCCATCGCCCATCTCTATCCTTGATGCTGCAGGTATCAGGCTGTCAATCCCTTTCGGGACATATCTGTACCTGAACCACGATCTTTAGTTATGTCAGCCAAATGAAAGGCAATGCCACTTTCTTCACGTTCAGTTATTTAAGTTACTCGGTTATGCAATTAAGTAGAACATGGATGGCAATTTGTTTTGTCATTCGCTTATATATATTAAGGACTTTGGTCCTTGATATATAACATCGTGTACTGGCTTTCGTATCGTCCAGATCTATAAAATGTAATCCCATATTTCACTATTTTCAGAAAGCACAGACACACCTGCACAATTGATAATACGTGGATACTTTGTATATTCCGCCATAACATCTTAAACGTCTTTCTGGTGGAATATTTTAGTAAGATCTTGGACTTAATTATTTCATTATCAGAAACACATGAAAGGATTGATGATCCCAGCTTGAGACAATTCAGTGGGTACTGTGGGAGACACACTGTTACTTTTATTATGTTTGTGGAACCATTCTTAACATATCGGCTACCTATTGACCTTGTACCGCTGTAGTCTGCACACACTGTTGGTTTGTTTTGGTCCTGAATCCCCATCCCCAGTACTTATAATATGACTGTGAAACCTCCCTGACATAACTATGTCGTCCTGAAACCATACGGCCAGTACTTACAATATCGCTGTGAAACCTCCCTGCCATAACCGTTTGGTCCTGAAACCCTACGGCCAGTACTTACAATATCGCTGTGAAACCTCCCTGACATAACCGTTTGGTCCTGAAACCCTACGGCCAGTACTTACAATATCGCTGTGAAACCTCCCTGACATAACCGTTTGGTCCTGAAACCCTACGGCCAGTACTTACAATATCGCTGTGAAACCTCCCTGACATAGCCGTTTGGTCCTGAAACCCTACGGCCAGTACTTACAATATCGCTGTGAAACCTCCCTGACATAACCGTTTGGTCCTGAAACCCTACGGCCAGTACTTACAATATCGCTGTGAAACCTCCCTGACATAGCCGTTTGGTCCTGAAACCCTACGGCCAGTACTTACAATATCGCTGTGAAACCTCCCTGACATAACCGTTTGGTCCTGAAACCCTATGGCCAGTACTTACAATATCGCTGTGAAACCTCCCTGACATAACCGTTTGGTCCTGAAACCCTACGGCCAGTACTTACAATATCGCTGTGAAACCTCCCTGACATAACCGTTTGGTCCTGAAACCCTACGGCCAGTACTTACAATATCGCTGTGAAACCTCCCTGACATAACCGTTTGGTCCTGAAACCCTACGGCCAGTACTTACAATATCGCTGTGAAACCTCCCTGACATAGCCGTTTGGTCCTGAAACCCTACGGCCAGTACTTACAATATCGCTGTGAAACCTCCCTGACATAACCGTTTGGTCCTGAAACCCTATGGCCAGTACTTACAATATCGCTGTGAAACCTCCCTGACATAACCGTTTGGTCCTGAAACCCTACGGCCAGTACTTACAATATCGCTGTGAAACCTCCCTGACATAACCGTTTGGTCCTGAAACCCTACGGCCAGTACTTACAATATCGCTGTGAAACCTCCCTGACATAACCGTTTGGTCCTGAAACCCTACGGCCAGTACTTATAACAGCGAGCGCAACCGAGCTCTTAATAATAATAATAATAATAATAATAATGTTTATTAAGTACTTTAGGCACAACGCCCATGGTACATATGTACAATTTTCGGTTCAAAATTCATATAGATAACGTGCAAATACAAATATATACAAATCTATATCAACTACAGCGATGATAAAAATGACTCTCTGATGTTGAATGCTTCGTAAACAAAACTGGCTAGTCATAACAACGTTGTCGTTTTTAAGCGAGCTCTTAAGGTAACATGCAGGCATATTCAAAGTCCATTTCAAGCATAGGCTTAGGACTTTCATTTCGCGTAACAACCCCCATGAGACGTTTTTGGATTCGGAATAAATATCAGCTGTACATAAATATATTCAAGCAAAGAGAGGTCGAAGCCTATTATGCCATGTCTTTAATAATTAAATCAGCTGCCCGACAAAATTAACGAATAAATTATTCAATGTTAACACTGGATGTATAGTTCAAATTAAAGTTAATTTATAAGCGACGGGCTAAATGTCTGTTGCCAATCAGAGCGCTCTTGGTGACCGCCCATCGGCTGCTGTCATAGTGGCGACTTTTTATTTTCTGCCGGGTAATGGCCGCCGCGGGATACGACGTCACAGATTTGCATATGTAACAGTTGACCCACTTAGCCGAGACCTCGCAGGGCTGCCTTCTGACAAGAATCACGCAATCAGGTGTAAACAGGTCTAAGTCACACTTTGTCGATAGTACGATAAACATGTAATGAGAGTGAAAGACAAATGTGGTCCGCAGTTGAATTATGCGGATTGGGGGGGGGGCCCCCCTTCCAGACCCTAAATTATATCTGTTCCCCCCCTTTTGCAACATCTGTGCCCCCGACGGTGATCAAAAAATAATGGAACCCTTGGTCGCAATTTTGTTCAGCCCTTCCCCCCCGGTCGCAAGATTGCATAACTGTGCCCCCCCCCCCCCAGGGGCGGACCCATCTGGATAGGGGGGGGGGCATGAGCGTATCTAGGAGGGGGGGGGGGGCACAGGGGGCACGTGCCCCCCCTTTCAGACCCTAAAGTATATATGTGCCTCCCCCTCTTTTGCAAAATCTGTGCCCCCCACGGTGATCAAAAAATAATGGAACCCTTGGACGAAATTTTGTTCAGCCCTTCCCCCCCGGTCGCAAGATTGCATAACTGTGCCCCCCTCCCCCCCCCCCCCCCCCCGCTGCCGTCAATTTTTTTGTTGTGCCCCCCCTTTCAAGGATTCCTGCACACGCCACTGTGGGGGGGGGGGGGGGCGGGTTCAGAGTCTGCTCAATATGTGCTGGATAGAGGGGGCCGTTTTTGACTTTCATATGTTTAAGGGTAGGGGCCATTCCTCCTCGGGATAATTCCCCCATGACAACCCCCCTCCCCACCACCCCCACTAGATAAAAACGATACCCATTCAGCACGTTTCCGCTAAAAAAAATCAAAATCATGTTCTTTCAATTATTCGCTGCGTCATAGTTAAATAACACATTTTTCTTTAAAAACTGATTTTCAGGAACAATAGTAAGCATAGCCCTCAATAAATATATATATGTTTTTTAATTTAGTCATCGGTACTCACAACCCTACGATCAAACAGTAAGATGCTCCACCACGGCGCCAGTGGGATTCACAATGACTGGCGGCGTTTGACTGCGCCTGGGTCTAAACTCTTCTCGCCAAAATTGTGCGCCGATCTAATGTTTACTTTGAGTGGAAAAGTTACTTTCATTGGGCTGAGCTTTGGCTTTGAACGGGACGATAAGTAGGCCTACTGCACAGAGCGGATCCAGTGGGTGGGGAGGGGCGCTACCCGGCCCCGGCCCCCCTTCGAGGGTCGAACTTTATACTATTCAACATATGAAAAGCAAAAGCTGGGCCCTCGAAACTCTCGAAACCGGCCTATCATCCAGTATAGTAGTCCGGCCAAAATAGGGATATACCCAAGACAAATTGCAATAGTAATGAAACCTGTTTTTTCTTATTCCTTATGTATCTAGGAGTAGTGTTTCCAAAATCTACCAAAATCTATTCATTGGAAGATATTTTTAAGGGGATGGCTTACTTTACCCTATTAACCCCCACAAGAAGCAACGTATTTTTACATAAACGAAATGACAGGAAGGCGAGGCAGTTGAGACCCGCACTACGAATTGTGACCTACAATACCCATATTTCCAGTTTGCGTGATAGAGAGTTATTTAAACTGCAAAATACAACAAACATAAATAAAAATATATTGTTTAAATTTTATAGGAATCTTCACATTCAGAACATCTTTTTCTGTTTTCCGACTGTCGATCGATGCAGTGTATCTGCATGGCGAGCCGGATGGGTCTCAGGTTTGACCGACTTTTTTATACATGGTCCGATATTCGCAATTTAATCGATTGTTGAGGCGTTTCATCCTGATCATATATGAATAAAATATATATGTGGAAGGGGATTTGGGGGTCTGTCAATGTAAAATTTCATCGGTACAGATGGTACTCAGCAGGATCCAAGGGGGAAGGGATGGGGCGGGGGTTTAAGGAGTTAGGAGAGGGGACATACTCTAATTTAGGGGAGGCGAGATTGGGATAGTAGGGAGGGCAGCCACTCCAATTTTGGATGCTGCCCCAAGTTATTGGAGGAAAGACACCCCAATTTAGTTGTGGTGCGCAAGTTCTGGCAAATTGTAGTACCCCAAGTTCGGGTAGTACCCCAAGTTTCGGGAGGAGAGAGACCCCAAGATAGGGGTGGTACCCCAAGTTTTGGCAGGAGAGAGACCCTAAGTTATGAAGAGGAAGACAGGAGTTTTGACAGGAGGCACCCCAAGTTATGGGAGGGTAGACATCCCGACTTAGGGGAGGGGAGGCACCTCAGATTAGGGGAGGGGAGACACCATGCATTAGGAAAAGGGAGGCAACCCAAATTGGGGTGGTACTCCAAGTTGGGAGAGCCGAGACATCCCAAGTTAAAGGAGGGGAAACACCCCAAAATAAGGGACGGGAGACACCCCAAGTATAGGTGGTGCTTCAAGTTTGGGGAGGGGAAATACCACAAGTCAGGGGAGGGGATACACCCCTAATATAGAGAGAAAAGACACCCCAGGTGTTTAACGTGTACTGCAAGTGTAGAGAGGGGAGGGGCAAGTTATGGGGGGGGGGGGTAGACACCCCGAATTAGGGGAGAGAAGACACCCCAGGTTGAGGCGGGGAGACACCCAATATTTAGGGAGGGAAGACACCCAATATTCGCGCTGTCCAGGGATGTGGTGGTGGTGGGGGGGGGGGGGTTGATCATCCACTTCCCTATGAATAAAGTCATCAAGGCAAATTTACTTTAGCCCAAGTTTAGGTCACCATCACTGGTGAAAATTTTGTTTCCAGTAAATTACTTTTGACTGAAAATCAGCCTTTTTGGCATGCCATGAGTATCAATCAGTATCTTAAGTTAGAGGGAGTTTATTTCAATATATCTATTTACATTTCCTTAGGCTTATTATAAGTCATGCATAGGTATTAAAAAATTATATGTGTTATATATTCAGGATGGTATATGTTAAGCACTTACCAGGCCTGTCTCTAACTTATCACGGGGTGCCGTTAGAGCCAGGCAGCACTTAATAACTGCATGTCATTTATCCATTTGTTGTCTGTTAATTTAGCCTAGCGGTAGTTCTATAAGAGAAATTAAAAGTGTTTTCCAAAAAAAGACTGATAGAGTAAAATTGTGCAAAAATTTTGTGCCTGTTTATTTATTTCCATTCCCATGTGTAAATACCAATGAACATTGCATTTAAATAAATATATATAATGGCAGTTAATGGATGCTGATAACCTATAGTAAAAGGATTTTCACAGGCAGTTAGCTTCGTTAGAGTAGTTGTCACATCCAGCTCAGCCAATTACCATGGTTTTATTTCTTATTACTCAATCTAATTGGCTTCCGGCATATCGTGTAAGTTGCAGAGGTTCTAATTTCATTTAAGGTTTGAAATTCTTTTGGTCTGAGATTTGGTCTAACTACTGCTAACTACATATCTTAAAATTTATTTTGATTTATCCACCTATGTGGAAATATGACTATATTGTCAATTATTTTATGAACTAGCACACTAGCATGAAATTGTCTTACCAGCTCAATTTACCATATAAACTTGTTTCTTCAAAACTTTTCATTGCATAATGGGAACATCCCTTTACAATTTCCATGTTTCCTATACATATTTGATCTGACTTTGTAGGCCATATCAAGATTGACAGTCATTGTCTATATAACATATTCAAATTGTTTAATTACCAGTTGTTTGACACAAAAACACTGTTTAAAATTTTGTCGAAGTGACTATTTTAGCTAGACTCAAGTTTGACACATATCTGGTAACCAGGGTCACATACCTATGTAGTTAAGTGGTGCTTTATGGAACATTCTGGTCTTGTCATACTGTATCTATGTGACTCAATTTTCTTTGTTTACAAAGTCATGCCCCCAACTTATAGGGTTATACTTCTACCATGTAAAGGATATGTCATATCCTAGAAAGATGTGAGATATCTATTCTCCATGAAAATATGGACATTTAACTTTTCGTTTACTTTCGAGGTTTCATCGTTTTAGTCTAACTTAGTCTAATTTGGTTCAAGTTGAATATTATCTTGATGGCGCAATTATGGGGCATTATGATATAATGTAACCATTTAGCGAAAATACTGTTATGGATTCCATATTGTTAACATATGAAGTATATCACACAATCTGCTATTGACCGTTTGTAGTTTTTGCGAGCCAGCTTTGTTTTATTAATGATCATAGGAGCATACTAAGTATTTTATCATGTAACTATCACTTAAATCTGTGTTGTTATTTGAATTAAACATACAGGCCTACATTTTCATTTGCTTTGACATGCAGTTTATGTATATCCACCTCATTACAGACTTAAACACCCATAGTTTTCATTACCTTTCCCAGTAGCTATGCATTAGTTATGCATTATGAATCCACTTATATTAGCGATCATTATAGACTAGATGAGATGCACTAAAAATCTGCAACTCTTCCCATATTCTTTCTAGATATATCCAGGTAATTCAGACAATCAGTAGGCCAACTTTACTCTAGAACTTTTTCGATCCAAAAATAGTTGCGCTCGCCCTTTTAGGTTTTACCTATATGACATATTATCACTGTGAAACCTTCCTGACTTAACAATTTGATCCTGAAAACCCTATGGCCAGTACTTATAATGTCACTGTGAAACCTCCTTGACATAACCATTTGGTCATGAAACCCTATGGCCAGTACTTATAATGTCACTGTGAAACCTCCCTGACATAACCATTTGGTCATGAAACCCTATGGCCAGTTCTTATAATGTCACTGTGAAACCTTCCTGACTTAACCATTTGGTCCTGAAACCCTATGGCCAGTACTTATAATGTCACTGTGAAACCTCCCTGACATAACCATTTGGTCATGAAACCCTATGGCCAGTACTTATAATGTCACTGTGAAACCTCCCTGACATAACCATTTGATCCTGAAACCCTATGGCCAGTACTTATAATGTCACTGTGAAACCTCCCTGACATAACCAATTGGTCATGAAACCCTATGGCCAGTACTTATAATGTCACTGTGAAACCTCCCTGACATAACCATTTGATCCTGAAACCCTATGGCCAGTACTTATAATGTCACTGTGAAACCTCCCTGACATAACCATTTGGTCATGAAACCATAGGCCAGTACTTATAATATCACTGTGAAACCTCCCTGACATAACCGTTTGGTCCTGAAACCCTATGGCCAGTACTTATAATATCACTGTGAAACCTCCCTGACATAACCATTTGGTCCTGAAACCCTATGGCCAGTACTTATAATATCACTGGGAGATCTCCCTGACATAACCGTTTGGCGCCTTTTCTTATTATACTTATAAGTTTCGTATTTCCTGATTTACTTTGGTACCTGCAATTTTGCAATACTGCCTGGATCATACGTTGCATATAAATGTTGAATCATCTCTGGGTCTCATTGTTCATTTTTATTTCAAGCTTTTAAGTGGCTGGTTACATTTAATGACCACTTAGATTGGTGTTTGCAACAGTTTTATCAGGAAAAATTCAGAAATGTCGTCACAAATATAGCCAGATATAGACCTGTCGTCGACCCTAAACTGAGGCCATGTATAGACATATCGTCACATCCTAAACTGAGGCCAGGTATAGACATATCGTCACATCCTAAACTGAGGCTAGATATACACATGTCGTCACACCCTGAACTGAGGCCAGATATAGACATGTCGTCATATCCTAAACTGAGGCCAGATATAGACATGTCGTCGCATGCTAAACTGAGGCCAGTATAGACATATCATCACATCCTAAACTGAAGCCAGGTATAGACATGTCGTCACATCCTAAACTGAGGCCAGATATAGGCATGTCGTCACATCCTAAACTGAGGCCAGTTATAGACATGTCGTCATATCCTAAACTGAGGCCAGGTATAGACATGTCGTCATATCCTAAACTGATGGCAGATATAGACATGTCGTCACATCCTAAACTGATGGCAGATATAGACATGTCGTCACATCCTAAACTGATGGCAGATATAGACATGTCGTCACATCCTAAACTGAAGCCAGATATAGACATGTCGTCATATCCTAAACTGAGACCAGATATAGACATGTCGTCATATCCTAAACTGAGGCCAGGTATAGACATGTCATATCCTAAACTGAGGCCAGGTATATCCATGTCCTATCCTAAACTGAGGCTAGATACAGACATGTAGTCACAACATTAGCACAGGCCAGACATAGACATGTCATATCCTGAAAACATATCCGACTATTGAGGTAGTTCTTGGAAGCCTCTAAGAAGAAGACCCGCACCGTACACGCGCTTGATGTGTTTTCCTGTACACCACGGTACTGTGTTGTCCTGTACACCAGGGTAATGTGTTGTCCTGTACGCCACGGTACTGTGTTCTGTACACCAGGGTACTGTGTTGTCCTGTACGCCACGGTACTGTGTTGTCCTGTACACCAGGGTACTGTATTGTCCTGTACACCAGGGTATTGTGTTGTCCTGTACACCAGGGTACTGTGTTGTCCTGTACACCAGGGTACTGTTTTGTCCTGCACACCAGGGTACTGTGTTGTCCTGTACACCAGGGTACTGTGTTGTCCTGTACGCCACGGTACTGTGTTGTCCTCTACACCAGGGTACTGTGTTGCCCCTCCTCTGATTGCTTAACCTCATGCCAGCCATTTGTGCTATAGCCTGAACGTATTTTTCAGGCAGTCCGTTGATTCAAGGCGAGCTCTACTCTTAGTGTGAATTTAAAATGTTGCAAATGTTATATATGTGCTTATATGTACAAATGTACATTTGTCATTGATTGCCTGGTCGTTATATCCCTCTGAAATGAGGATATAACTATGGGGGTATATGTAATGGTAACTGTCATAGTTGTTGCTGAGATGCAGTGCGCATGCGTTTGTCCGCTTTTAGTTTTTATGCCTTTATAGGTTTTGTTATTTAATATGCATATGCCATGCACTCGTATAGCCGACTGCCTCTCTATACGCAGAATACTTGGTCTCGCCTAATTGCCAATACGATACTCTATGTCATGTTATGCCGCCCAATACATTTCGTTAGTCACAACGGCACCCATCCTCCACTGAAACGCAACTACTTGTTATTTGGCGCTCCTACGTTACGTGCTTATCTTTTCTTTCTTAAGTTACCTATCTTGCCGTGTTAGGATAAGTTCAGCATATAGCTACGACGTTTACGATACGAAAGATAGATAAGTTACTGAATTAAATGCTTAACACTTGCATGTCTTATATTCTACTTGTCACATTCGGTAGAGTTCGCCCTCTGACCTGGTGACCCAGGTGGCGCTGATCGCCGAGAGTGTCCGGCTGCAGCAGATGCTGGCTACCTACGGCATTCAGACACAAACCCCACATCAGATCGAACCCATCCAAATATGGCCGCCGGGCGAACTGAGCCGCGCTTACGAGCAGCTCGGAGTGAATGCAAAGCTCGGCCTTTCGGGTCGCCCGCCTCGACCAATAGGAGGGCTTGGCACGGCCAAGGTCCGTGAACTTATAATCACAAGTGTTATCTTCACAAATGTTATAATCACAAGTATTATAATCACAAGTGTTATCTTCACAAATGTTATAATCACAAGTATTATAATCACAAGTGTTATCTTCACAAATGTTATAATCACAAGTGTTATAATCACAAGGGCTTTGAAATTGCTGAAATTTTATGCTCTCGGCTGAACATAAAAAAATCCGTATATCATTTCTGTTTGACGGTGAAGGATATGGAAAGAAAGACTAGAGAAAGATCTCTATAACTGTTACCGGAAGTCGTGATGAGATTATTGTTGGCTTTTATTTACGTTAGTGGCTGTTAAATGGTGATGGAAGAAGGCCATACTACCAAGTTACTCAATATGTGATCGTTTTGTATTTTAAGTCATCTTCCGGAATGTCTTACAACAATTTGTGGATATCTTGTGCTTGAAAATGTGCTGGCTATTTAAAAGCTGAATGACACTCCGTTGCCTACCCCGTACCAGACATACAGGGCCGGTGGATACACCTTTCTCTGCTACCCACTGTTGTTTGAGGTCTCTGACTTCTACCTATCGCAAGATATGGAGTTTGTCATTGATGACGTAAAGGTATGTTTCAAGAAGTAACAAGGTCTGGGCATACAGACCAGATACGTAACAAGTAAACTATGGTTATATTATATTTCTATCCTAATAAGCAGTGTCTGAAATATACAGATATTGATGTCTACTATTGTTTTTGATATTAATTATTGTAACTTAAACTATTTCAACTAAAAAGAATAGAAAAGTAGTGTACTTTGAATGTCTTCATATGTTGTTATCTGGTGGCATTTTCTCAAGCACAAGGGTTATACATATGTATGATAAATAATATTGCGAACAAGTTATATACAACTAACATAGCATTGCCTCTGCAACAGAGAACTATGTGTTTCACTGAACGTTGTTATTTCGTCACTTTTGTCGGAATTTCTTGTTGCACGAGAAAAGTTGTTTTTACTAAAAGGCACTATTGCAACATGGTTTGGGGGTACATGTATTTCAGAGTGACTTGGTGTTCCTCAGCAAGTGCTGGAAGCTGGCGGGCCGGCCTACCTTCTGTATGATCATCAGAGAGGACAACATGAGGTGGGGCTCTGTGGCGATGTCTGATGGTTTAGTGTAGAGTGAGTTAATGATGAGAGAGGACAACATGAGGTGGGGCTCTGTGGCGATGTCTGCTTGGTTTAGTGTAGAGTGAGTTAATGATGAGAGAGGATTAGATTAGGTAGGGCACTGTTGTGATGTCTGAATGGTTTAGTGTAGAGTGCGTTAATGATGAGAGAGGACTAGATTAGGTAGGGCGCTGTGGTGATGTCTGAATGGTTTAGTGTAGAGTGAGTTAATGATGAGAGAGGACTAGATTAGGTAGGGCACTGTGGCGATGTCTGCTTGGTTTAGTGTAGAGTGAGTTAATGATGAGAGAGGACTAGATTAGGTAGGGCACTGTGGCGATGTCTGAATGGTTTAGTGTAGAGTGCGTTAATGATGAGAGAGGACTAGATTAGGTAGGGCACTGTGGCGATGTCTGAATGGTTTAGTGTAGAGTGCGTTAATGATGAGAGAGGACAACATGAGGTGGGGCTCTGTGGCGATGTCTGCTTGGTTTGGTGTAGAGTGAGTTAATGATGAGAGAGGACTAGATTAGGTAGGGCACTGTGGCGATGTCTGCTTGGTTTAGTGTAGAGTGAGTTAATGATGAGAGAGGACTAGATTAGGTAGCGCACTGTGGCGATGTCTGCTTGGTTTAGTGTAGAGTGCGTTAGTGATGAGAGAGGACTAGATTAGGTAGGGCACTGTGGCGATGTCTGAATGGTTTAGTGTAGAGTGAGTTAATGATGAGAGAGGACTAGATTAGGTAGGGCACTGTGGTGATGTCTGCTTGGTTTAGTGTAGAGTGCGTTAATGATGAGAGAGGACTAGATTAGGTAGGGCACTGTGGCGATGTCTGAATGGTTTAGTGTAGAGTGCGTTAATGATGAGAGAGGACAACATGAGGTGGGGCTCTGTGGCGATGTCTGCTTGGTTTGGTGTAGAGTGAGTTAATGATGAGAGAGGACTAGATTAGGTAGGGCACTGTGGCGATGTCTGCTTGGTTTAGTGTAGAGTGAGTTAATGATGAGAGAGAACTAGATTAGGTAGGGCACTGTGGCAATGTCTGCTTGGTTTGGTGTAGAGTGCGTTAATGATGAGAGAGGACTAGATTAGGTAGGGCACTGTGGCGATGTCTGAATGGTTTAGTGTAGAGTGAGTTAATGATGAGAGAGGACTAGATTAGGTAGGGCACTGTGGTGATGTCTGCTTGGTTTAGTGTAGAGTGCGTTAATGATGAGAGAGGACTAGATTAGGTAGGGCACTGTGGCGATGTCTGCTTGGTTTAGTGTAGAGTGTGTTAATGATGAGAGAGGACTAGATTAGGTAGGGCACTGTGGTGATGTCTGCTTGGTTTAGTGTAGAGTGCGTTAATGATGAGAGAGGACTAGATTAGGTAGGGCACTGTGGCGATGTCTGATTGGTTTAGTGTAGAGTGAGTTAATGATGAGAGAGGACTAGATTAGGTAGGGCACTGTGGCGATGTCTGCTTGGTTTAGTGTAGAGTGCGTTAATGATGAGAGAGGACTAGATTAGGTAGGGCTCTGTGGTGATGTCTGCTTGGTTTAGTGTAGAGTAAGTTAATGATGAGAGAGGACTAAATGAGGTGGGGCTCTGTGGCGATGTCTGCTTGGTTTAGTGTAGAGTGAGTTAATGATGAGAGAGGACTAGACTAGGTAGGGCACTGTGGCGATGTCTGCTTGGTTTAGTGTAGAGTGAGTTAATGATGAGAGAGGACTAGATTAGGTAGGGCACTGTGGCGATGTCTGAATGGTTTAGTGTAGAGTGAGTTAATGATGAGAGAGGACTAGATTAGGTAGGGCACTGTGGTGATGTCTGAATGGTTTAGTGTAGAGTGAGCTAATGATAAAAGAGGTCAACATAAGGTCGGGTACTGTGGCGATGTCTGCTTGGTTTAGTGTAGAGTGCGTTAATGATGAGAGAGGACTATATTAGGTGAGGGTCTGTGGCGATGTCTGATTGGTTTAGTGTAGAGTGAGTTAATGATGAGAGAGGACATCATGAGGTGGGGCTCTGGCGATATCTGCTTGGTTTAGTGTAGAGTGAGTTAATGATGAGAGAGAACTAGATTAGGTAGGGCACTGTGGTGATGTCTGATTGGTTTAGTGTAGAGTGAGTTAATGATGAGAGAGGACTAGATTAGGTAGGGCACTGTGGCGATGTCTGATTGGTTTAGTGTAGAGTGAGTTAATGATGAGAGAGGACTAGATTAGGTAGGGCACTGTGGCGATGTCTGAATGGTTTGGTGTAGAGTGCGTTAATGATGAGAGAGGACTAGATTAGGTAGGGCACTGTGGCGATGTCTGCTTGGTTTAGTGTAGAGTGAGTTAATGATGAGAGAGGACTAGATTAGGTAGGGCACTGTGGTGATGTCTGATTGGTTTAGTGTAGAGTGAGTTAATGATGAGAGAGGACTAGATTAGGTAGGGCACTGTGGCGATGTCTGAATGGTTTGGTGTAGAGTGCGTTAATGATGAGAGAGGACTAGATTAGGTAGGGCACTGTGGCGATGTCTGAATGGTTTGGTGTAGAGTGCGTTAATGATGAGAGAGGACTAGATTAGGTAGGGCACTGTGGCGATGCCTGCTTGGTTTAGTGTAGAGTGAGTTAATGATGAGAGAGGACAACATGAGGTGAGGCTCTGTGGCGATGTCTGCTTGGTTTAGTGTAGAGTGAGTTAATGATGAGAGAGGACTAGATTAGGTAGGGCACTGTGGCGATGTTTGATTGGTTTAGTGTAGAGTGAGTTAATGATGAGAGAGGACTAGATTAGGTAGGGCTCTGTGGTGATGTCTGATTGGTTTAGTGTAGAGTGAGTTAATGATGAGAGAGGACAACATAAGGTAGGGCACTGTGGTGATGTCTGATTGGTTTAGTGTAGAGTGAGTTAATGATGAGAGGACGACATAAGGTAGGGCACTGTGGTGATGTCTGATTGGTTTAGTGTAGAGTGAGTTAATGATGAGAGAGGACTAGATTAGGTAGGGCACTGTGGCGATGTCTGAATGGTTTGGTGTAGAGTGAGTTAATGATGAGAGAGGACAACATAAGGTAGGGCACTGTGGCGATGTCTGCTTGGTTTAGTGTAGAGTGAGTTAATGATGAGAGAGGACTAGATTAGGTAAGGCACTGTGGTGATGTCTGATTGGTTTAGTGTAGAGTGAGTTAATGATGACAGAGGACTAGATTAGGTAGGGCACTGTGGCGATGTCTAAATGGTTTGGTGTAGAGTGCGTTAATGATGAGAGAGGACAAAATGAGGTGAGGCTCTGTGGCGATGTCTGCTTGGTTTAATGTAGAGTGAGTTAATGATGAGAGAGGACAACATAAGGTAGGGCGCTGTGGTGATGTCTGATTGGTTTAGTGTAGAGTGAGCTAATGATAAAAGAGGTCAACATAAGGTCGGGTACTGTGGCGATGTCTGCTTGGTTTAGTGTAGAGTGCGTTAATGATGAGAGCGGACTATATTAGGTGAGGGTCTGTGGCGATGTCTGATTGGTTTAGTGTAGAGTGAGTTAATGATGAGAGAGGACAACATGAGGTGGGGCTCTGTGGCGATGTCTGCTTGGTTTAGTGTAGAGTGAGTTAATGATGAGAGAGGACTAGATTAGGTAGGGCACTGTGGTGATGTCTGATTGGTTTAGTGTAGAGTGAGTTAATGATGAGAGAGGACTAGATTAGGTAGGGCACTGTGGCGATGTCTGATTGGTTTAGTGTAGAGTGAGTTAATGATGAGAGAGGACTAGATTAGGTAGGGCACTGTGGCGATGTCTGAATGGTTTGGTGTAGAGTGCGTTAATGATGAGAGAGGACTAGATTAGGTAGGGCACTGTGGCGATGTCTGCTTGGTTTAGTGTAGAGTAAGTTAATGATGAGAGAGGACAACATGAGGTGGGGCTCTGTGGCGATGTCTGCTTGGTTTAGTGTAGAGTGAGTTAATGATGAGAGAGGACTAGATTAGGTAGGGCACTGTGGTGATGTCTGATTGGTTTAGTGTAGAGTGAGTTAATGATGAGAGAGGACTAGATTAGGTAGGGCACTGTGGCGATGTCTGAATGGTTTGGTGTAGAGTGCGTTAATGATGAGAGAGGACTAGATTAGGTAGGGCACTGTGGCGATGTCTGAATGGTTTGGTGTAGAGTGCGTTAATGATGAGAGAGGACTAGATTAGGTAGGGCACTGTGGCGATGCCTGCTTGGTTTAGTGTAGAGTGAGTTAATGATGAGAGAGGACAACATGAGGTGAGGCTCTGTGGCGATGTCTGCTTGGTTTAGTGTAGAGTGAGTTAATGATGAGAGAGGACTAGATTAGGTAGGGCACTGTGGCGATGTCTGATTGGTTTAGTGTAGAGTGAGTTAATGATGAGAGAGGACTAGATTAGGTAGGGCTCTGTGGTGATGTCTGATTGGTTTAGTGTAGAGTGAGTTAATGATGAGAGAGGACAACATAAGGTAGGGCACTGTGGTGATGTCTGATTGGTTTAGTGTAGAGTGAGTTAATGATGAGAGAGGACTAGATTAGGTAGGGCACTGTGGCGATGTCTGAATGGTTTGGTGTAGAGTGAGTTAATGATGAGAGAGGACAACATAAGGTAGGGCACTGTGGCGATGTCTGCTTGGTTTAGTGTAGAGTGAGTTAATGATGAGAGAGGACTAGATTAGGTAGGGCACTGTGGTGATGTCTGATTGGTTTAGTGTAGAGTGCGTTAATGATGAGAGAGGACTAGATTAGGTAGGGCACTGTGGCGATGTCTGAATGGTTTGGTGTAGAGTGCGTTAATGATGAGAGAGGACAAAATGAGGTGAGGCTCTGTGGCGATGTCTGCTTGGTTTAATGTAGAGTGAGATAATGATGAGAGAGGACAACATAAGGTAGGGCGCTGTGGTGATGTCTGATTGGTTTAGTGTAGAGTAAGTTACTGATTGGAGAGGACAAAATGAGGTGAGGCGCTGTGGTGATGTCTGATTGGTTTAGTGTAGAGTGAGTTAATGATGAGAGAGGACTAGATTAGGTAGGGCACTGTGGCGATGTCTGAATGGTTTGGTGTAGAGTGCGTTAATGATGAGAGGACAAAATGAGGTGAGGCTCTGTGGCGATGTCTGCTTGGTTTAATGTAGAGTGAGTTAATGATGAGAGAGGACAACATAAGGTAGGGCGCTGTGGTGATGTCTGATTGGTTTAGTGTAGAGTGAGTTACTGATTGGAGAGGACAAAATGAGGTTAGGCGCTGTGGTGATGTCTGATTGGTTTAGTGTAGAGTGAGTTAATGATGAGAGAGGACTAGATTAGGTAGGGCACTGTGGTGATATCTGAATGGTTTAGTGTAGAGTGAGCTAATGATAAAAGAGGTCAACATAAGGTCGGGTACTGTGGCGATGTCTGCTTGGTTTAGTGCAGAGTGCGTTAATGATGAGAGAGGACTATATTAGGTGAGGGTCTGTGGCGATGTCTGATTGGTTTAGTGTAGAGTGAGTTACTGATTGGAGAGGACAACATAAGGTAGGGCTCTGTGGCGATGTCTGCTTGGTTTAGTGCAGAGTGCGTTAATGATGAGAGAGGACTAGATTAGGTAGGGCACTGTGGCGATGTCTGCTTGGTTTGGTGTAGAGTGCGTTAATGATGAGAGAGGACTAGATTAGGTAGGGCACTGTGGTGATGTCTGAATGGTTTGGTGTAGAGTGCGTTAATGATGAGAGAGGACTAGATTAGGTAGGGCACTGTGGCGATGCCTGCTTGGTTTAGTGTAGAGTGAGTTAATGATGAGAGAGGACAACATGAGGTGAGGCTCTGTGGCGATGTCTGCTTGGTTTAGTGTAGAGTGAGTTAATGATGAGAGAGGACTAGATTAGGTAGGGCACTGTGGCGATGTCTGATTGGTTTAGTGTAGAGTGAGTTAATGATGAGAGAGGACTAGATTAGGTAGGGCTCTGTGGTGATGTCTGATTGGTTTAGTGTAGAGTGAGTTAATGATGAGAGAGGACAACATAAGGTAGGGCACTGTGGTGATGTCTGATTGGTTTAGTGTAGAGTGAGTTAATGATGAGAGAGGACTAGATTAGGTAGGGCACTGTGGCGATGTCTGAATGGTTTGGTGTAGAGTGAGTTAATGATGAGAGAGGACAACATAAGGTAGGGCACTGTGGCGATGTCTGCTTGGTTTAGTGTAGAGTGAGTTAATGATGAGAGAGGACTAGATTAGGTAGGGCACTGTGGTGATGTCTGATTGGTTTAGTGTAGAGTGCGTTAATGATGAGAGAGGACTAGATTAGGTAGGGCACTGTGGCGATGTCTGAATGGTTTGGTGTAGAGTGCGTTAATGATGAGAGAGGACAAAATGAGGTGAGGCTCTGTGGCGATGTCTGCTTGGTTTAATGTAGAGTGAGATAATGATGAGAGAGGACAACATAAGGTAGGGCGCTGTGGTGATGTCTGATTGGTTTAGTGTAGAGTAAGTTACTGATTGGAGAGGACAAAATGAGGTGAGGCGCTGTGGTGATGTCTGATTGGTTTAGTGTAGAGTGAGTTAATGATGAGAGAGGACTAGATTAGGTAGGGCACTGTGGCGATGTCTGAATGGTTTGGTGTAGAGTGCGTTAATGATGAGAGGACAAAATGAGGTGAGGCTCTGTGGCGATGTCTGCTTGGTTTAATGTAGAGTGAGTTAATGATGAGAGAGGACAACATAAGGTAGGGCGCTGTGGTGATGTCTGATTGGTTTAGTGTAGAGTGAGTTACTGATTGGAGAGGACAAAATGAGGTTAGGCGCTGTGGTGATGTCTGATTGGTTTAGTGTAGAGTGAGTTAATGATGAGAGAGGACTAGATTAGGTAGGGCACTGTGGTGATATCTGAATGGTTTAGTGTAGAGTGAGCTAATGATAAAAGAGGTCAACATAAGGTCGGGTACTGTGGCGATGTCTGCTTGGTTTAGTGCAGAGTGCGTTAATGATGAGAGAGGACTATATTAGGTGAGGGTCTGTGGCGATGTCTGATTGGTTTAGTGTAGAGTGAGTTACTGATTGGAGAGGACAACATAAGGTAGGGCTCTGTGGCGATGTCTGCTTGGTTTAGTGCAGAGTGCGTTAATGATGAGAGAGGACTAGATTAGGTAGGGCACTGTGGCGATGTCTGCTTGGTTTGGTGTAGAGTGCGTTAATGATGAGAGAGGACAAAATGAGGTGAGGCTCTGTGGCGATGTCTGATTGGTTTAGTGTAGAGTGAGTTAATGATGAGAGAGGACTAGATTAGGTAGGGCACTGTGGCGATGTCTGAATGGTTTAATGTAGAGTGCGTTAATGATGAGAGAGGACAACATAAGGTAGGGCGCTGTGGTGATGTCTGATTGGTTTAGTGTAGAGTGAGTTACTGATTGGAGAGGACAACATAAGGTAGGGCTCTGTGGCGATGTCTGCTTGGTTTAGTGTAGAGTGCGTTAATGATGAGAGAGGCCAACATAAGGTAGGGCGCTGTGGTGATGTCTGATTGGTGTAGTGTAGAGTGAGTTACTGATTGGAGAGGACAACATAAGGTAGGGCTCTGTGGCGATGTCTGCTTGGTTTAGTGTAGAGTGAGTTAATGATGAGAGAGGACAACATAAGGTAGGGCGCTGTGGTGATGTCTGATTGGTGTAGTGTAGAGTGAGTTACTGATTGGAGAGGACAACATAAGGTAGGGCTCTGTGGCGATGTCTGCTTGGTTTAGTGTAGAGTGCGTTAATGATGAGAGAGGACAACATAAGGTAGGGCGCTGTGGTGATGTCTGATTGGTTTGGTGTAGAGTGCGTTAATGATGAGAGAGGACTAGATTAGGTGAGGGTCTGTGGCGATGTCTGCTTGGTTTGGTGTAGAGTGCGTTAATGATGAGAGAGGACTAGATTAGGTAGGGCACTGTGGCAATGTCTGCTTGGTTTGGTGTAGAGTGCGTTAATGATGAGAGAGGACTATATTAGGTGAGGGTCTGTGGCGATGTCTGCTTGGTTTGGTGTAGAGTGCGTTAATGATGAGAGAGGACAACATAAGGTCGGGTACTGTGGCAATGTCTGCTTGGTTTGGTGTAGAGTGCGTTAATGATAGAGGACAACATAAGGTCGGGTACTGTGGCAATGTCTGCTTGGTTTGGTGTAGAGTGCGTTAATGATGAGAGAGGACTAGATTAGGTAGGGCACTGTGGCAATGTCTGCTTGGTTTGGTGTAGAGTGCGTTAATGATGAGAGAGGACTAGATTAGGTAGGGCACTGTGGCGATGTCTGCTTGGTTTGGTGTAGAGTGCGTTAATGATGGGAGAGGACAAAATGAGGTGAGGCTCTGTGGCGATGTCTGAATGGTTTAGTGTAGAGTGAGTTAATGATCAGTTAATATTGATAGTTACAGCATTAGGTAGGTCACTGTAGCTGTGTCTTATAACTATAGTATGCTAATAGTTTCCCGTTAGAAAGGATAACACATGATAAGGGACTTTCGGCTCTGGTTGAGCGTTGGTTGCGGCACCGTACTGACTGTCCATGTTGCCCTGGTATCCAGGGGTCCCAACGCCCGGCATATCTTCGAGGTCCTCGCCCAGTTCAAACGCGGCGAGTGCGACGGCATCAAAGTCCGGCTTGGGCGCCTCCAGGAGTTCATCTCGTCCGCCTGCGTCGAGCATCTGGACTTCATGAACATTGATCCCGAGAAAGATTACCAGTTCCGGACGTTTCAAGAGATGGATATGGAGAAGCAGTTCCGTAGCCTGACTGACCTTCCCAAGATGTCCAAGCTTGCCGAGCAGGAGTCCTGGATCAACTACCAGGTCAGCCACGTGGTATACTAAGGGGGGTCCTGGATCAACTACCAGGTCAGCCACGTGGTACACTAAGGGGGGTCCTGGATCAACTACCATGTCAGCCACGTGGTACACTAAGGGGGGTCCTGGATCAACTACCAGGTCAGCCACGTGGTACACTAAGGGGGGTCCTGGATCAACTACCATGTCAGCCACGTGGTACACTAAGGGGGGTCCTGGATCAACTACCAGGTCAGCCACGTGGTACACTAAGGGGAGTCCTGGGTCAACTACCGGGTCAGCCATGTGGTACGCTAAGGGGAGTCCTGGATCAACTACCGGGTCATCCACTTGGTACACTAAGGGGAGTCCTGGATCAACTACCAGATCAGCCACGTGGTACACTAAGGGGGGTCCTGGATCATCTACCTGGTCAGCCATGTGGTACGCTAAGGGAGGTCCTGGATCAACAACCGGGTCAGCCACGTGGTATACTAAGGGGAGTCCTGGATCAACTACCAGGTCAGCCACGTGGTACACTAAGGGGGGTCCTGGATCAACTACCATGTCAGCCACGTGGTACACTAAGGGGGGTCCTGGATCAACTACCAGGTCAGCCACGTGGTACACTAAGGGGAGTCCTGGGTCAACTACCGGGTCAGCCATGTGGTACGCTAAGGGGAGTCCTGGATCAACTACCGGGTCATCCACTTGGTACACTAAGGGGAGTCCTGGATCAACTACCAGATCAGCCACGTGGTACACTAAGGGGGGTCCTGGATCATCTACCTGGTCAGCCATGTGGTACGCTAAGGGAGGTCCTGGATCAACAACCGGGTCAGCCACGTGGTATACTAAGGGGAGTCCTGGATCAACTACTGGGTCAGCCACGTGGTACACTAAGGGGAGTCCTGGATCAACTATCGGGTCAGCCACGTGGTGCACTAAGGGGAGTCCTGGATCATCTACCGGGTCATCCACTTGGTATACTAAGGGGAGTCCTGGATCAACTACCGGGTGAACCACGTGGTACACTAAGGGGAGTCCTGGATCAACTACCGGGTGAGCCACGTGGTACACTAAGGGGAGTCCTGGATCAACTACCGGGTGAACCACGTGGTACACTAAGGGGAGTCCTGGATCAACTACCGGGTGAGCCACGTGGTACACTAAGGGGAGTCCTGGACCAACTACCGGTCATCCACTTGGTACACTAAGGGGAGTCCTGGATCAACTACCAGGTCATCCACTTGGTACACTAAGGGGAGTCCTGGATCAACTACCAGGTCAGCCACGTGGTACACTAAGGCGAGTCCTGGATCAACTACCGGGTCAGCCACGTGGTACACTAAGGGGGGTCCTGGATCAACTACCGGGTCAGCCATGTGGTACGCTAAGGGGGGTCCTGGATCAACAACCGGGTCAGCCACGTGGTATACTAAGGGGAGTCCTGGATCAACTACCGGGTCTGCCACGTGGTATACTAAGGGGAGTCCTGGATCAACTACCAGGTCAGCCACGTGGTACACTAAGGGGAGTCCTGGATCAACTACCGCGTCAGCCATGTGGTACACTAAGGGGGGTCCTGGATCAACTACCGGGTCTGCCACGTGGTATACTAAGGGGAGTCCTGGATCAACTACCGGGTCATCCACTTGGTACACTAAGGGGAGTCCTGGATCAACTACCAGATCAGCCACGTGGTACACTAAGGGGGGTCCTGGATCAACTACCGGGTCAGCCATGTGGTACACTAAGGGGAGTCCTGGATCAACTACCGGGTCAGCCATGTGGTACGCTAAGGGGAGTCCTGGATCAACTACCGGGTCAGCCACTTGGTACACTAAGGGGAATCCTGGATCAACTACCAGATCAGCCACGTGGTACACTAAGGGGGGTCCTGGATCAACTACCGGGTCAGCCATGTGGTACGCTAAGGGAGGTCCTGCATCAACAACCGGGTCAGCCACGTGGTATACTAAGGGGAGTCCTGGATCAACTACTGGGTCAGCCACGTGGTACACTAAGGGGAGTCCTGGATCAACTATCGGGTCAGCCACGTGGTACACTAAGGGGAGTCCTGGATCATCTACCGGGTCATCCACTTGGTATACTAAGGGGAGTCCTGGATCAACTACCGGGTGAACCACGTGGTACACTAAGGGGAGTCCTGGATCAACTACCGGGTGAGCCACGTGGTACACTAAGGGGAGTCCTGGATCAACTACCGGGTGAACCACGTGGTACACTAAGGGGAGTCCTGGATCAACTACCGGGTGAGCCACGTGGTACACTAAGGGGAGTCCTGGTTCAACTACCGGTCATCCACTTGGTACACTAAGGGGAGTCCTGGATCAACTACCAGGTCATCCACTTGGTACACTAAGGGGAGTCCTGGATCAACTACCAGGTCAGCCACGTGGTACACTAAGGGGAGTCCTGGATCAACTACCGGGTCAGCCACGTGGTACACTAAGGGGGGTCCTGGATCAACTACCGGGTCAGCCATGTGGTACGCTAAGGGGAGTCCTGGATCAACAACCGGGTCAGCCACGTGGTATACTAAGGGGAGTCCTGGATCAACTACCGGGTCTGCCACGTGGTATACTAAGGGGAGTCCTGGATCAACTACCAGGTCAGCCACGTGGTACACTAAGGGGGGTCCTGGATCAACTACCGGGTCTGCCATGTGGTATACTAAGGGGAGTCCTGGATCAACTACCGGGTCAGCCATGTGGTACACTAAGGGGGGTCCTGGATCAACTACCGGGTCTGCCACGTGGTATACTAAGGGGAGTCCTGGATCAACTACCGGGTCTGCCACGTGGTACACTAAGGGGGGTCCTGGATCAACTACCGGGTCAGCCATGTGGTATACTAAGGGGGGTCCTGGATCAACTACCAGATCAGCCACGTGGTACACTAAGGGGGGTCCTGGATCAACTACCGGGTCAGCCATGTGGTACACTAAGGGGAGTCCTGGATCAACTACCGGGTCAGCCATGTGGTACGCTAAGGGGAGTCCTGGATCAACTACCGGGTCAGCCACTTGGTACACTAAGGGGAATCCTGGATCAACTACCAGATCAGCCACGTGGTACACTAAGGGGGGTCCTGGATCAACTACCGGGTCAGCCATGTGGTACGCTAAGGGAGGTCCTGGATCAACAACCGGGTCAGCCACGTGGTATACTAAGGGGAGTCCTGGATCAACTACTGGGTCAGCCACGTGGTACACTAAGGGGAGTCCTGGATCAACTATCGGGTCAGCCACGTGGTGCACTAAGGGGAGTCCTGGATCATCTACCGGGTCATCCACTTGGTATACTAAGGGGAGTCCTGGATCAACTACCGGGTGAACCACGTGGTACACTAAGGGGAGTCCTGGATCAACTACCGGGTGAGCCACGTGGTACACTAAGGGGAGTCCTGGATCAACTACCGGGTGAACCACGTGGTACACTAAGGGGAGTCCTGGATCAACTACCGGGTGAGCCACGTGGTACACTAAGGGGAGTCCTGGATCAACTACCGGTCATCCACTTGGTACACTAAGGGGAGTCCTGGATCAACTACCAGGTCATCCACTTGGTACACTAAGGGGAGTCCTGGATCAACTACCAGGTCAGCCACGTGGTACACTAAGGGGAGTCCTGGATCAACTACCGGGTCAGCCACGTGGTACACTAAGGGGGGTCCTGGATCAACTACCGGGTCAGCCATGTGGTACGCTAAGGGGGGTCCTGGATCAACAACCGGGTCAGCCACGTGGTATACTAAGGGGAGTCCTGGATCAACTACCGGGTCTGCCACGTGGTATGCTAAGGGGAGTCCTGGATCAACTACCAGGTCAGCCACGTGGTACACTAAGGGGGGTCCTGGATCAACTACCGGGTCTGCCATGTGGTATACTAAGGGGAGTCCTGGATCAACTACCGGGTCAGCCATGTGGTACACTAAGGGGGGTCCTGGATCAACTACCGGGTCTGCCACGTGGTATACTAAGGGGAGTCCTGGATCAACTACCGGGTCTGCCACGTGGTACACTAAGGGGGGTCCTGGATCAACTACCGGGTCAGCCATGTGGTATACTAAGGGGGGTCCTGGATCAACTACCGGGTCAGCCATGTGATATACTAAGGGGAGTCCTGGATCAACTACCAGGTCAGCCACGTGGTACACTAAGGGGGGTCCTGAATCAACTACCGGGTCTGCCACGTGGTATACTAAGGGGAGTCCTGGATCAACTACCGGGTCTGCCACGTGGTATACTAAGGGGAGTCCTGGATCAACTACCGGGTCTGCCACGTGGTATACTAAGGGGAGTCCTGGATCAACTACCGGGTCTGCCACGTGGTATACTAAGGGAAGTCCTGGATCAACTACCGGGTCAGCCATGTGGTACGCTAAGGGGGGTCCTGGATCAACAACCGGGTCAGCCACGTGGTATACTAAGGAGAGTCCTGGATCAACTACCGGGTCAGCCATGTGGTACGCTAAGGGGGGTCCTGGATCAACTACCGGGTCAGCCATGTGGTACGCTAAGGGGGGTCCTGGATCAACTACCGGGTCTGCCATGTGTTACACTAAGGGGAGTTCTGGATCAACTACCGGGTCAGCCACGTGGTACACTAAGGGGAGTCCTGGATCAACTACCGGGTCAGCCATGTGGTACGCTAAGGGGGGTCCTGGATCAACTACCGGGTCAGCCATGTGGTACACTAAGGGGAGTCCTGGATCAACTACCGGGTCAGCCATGTGGTACGCTAAGGGGAGTCCTGCATCAACTACCGGGTCAGCCATGTGGTACACTAAGGGGAGTCCTGGATCAACTACCGGGTCAGCCACGTGGTACACTAAGGGGAGTCCTGGATCAACAACCGGGTCAGCCATGTGGTACACTAAGGGGAGTCCTGGATCAACTACCGGGTCTGCCTAGTCAGCTCCTTCGGGAGTCGCCATATATGAATAAAGTGATTAACTGGGATTGTAATTGATGATATTAAAGTTGCATATGCATTATTTTTTTTCGCAACAGGAACTGCAGACGAAGTCGACATATGACATCTGCCAATACCTGCAGACTGCCGACAACCAATACGCGCAGGCGCAATGCCTGCAAGTGCTGCTCAACAGGGAGGGTCTCTACCACCGGGTCAACGGCGGAACTGTGGAGGACAGACTGCTGAGCCTCGGGCGTAAGGCGGGCACCTTACAGCAATGGTGAGTGGTAAGGCGGGCACCTTACAGCAATGGTGAGGCGGACACCTTACAGCACTGGTGAGTGTTAAGGCGGGCACCTTACAGCAATGGTGAGTGGTGAGGCGGGCACCTTACAGCAATGGTGAGTGGTAAGGCGGACACCTTACCACACTGGTGAGTGGTAAGGCGGGCACCTTACAGCAATGGTGAGTGGTAAGGCGGACACCTTACCACACTGGTGAGTGGTAAGGCGGGCACCTTACAGCACTGGTGAGTGGTAAGGCGGGCACCTTACAGCAATGGTGAGTGGTAAGGCGGGCACCTTACAGCAATGGTGAGTGGTAAGGCGGACACCTTACAGCACTGGTGAGTGGTAAGGCGGGCACCTTACAGCACTGGTGAGTGGTAAGGCGGGCACCTTACAGCAATGGTGAGTGGTAAAGCGGACACCTTACAGCACTGGTGAGTGGTAAGGCGGGCACCTTACAGCAATGGTGAGTGGTGAGGCGGGCACCTTACAGCAATGGTGAGTGGTAAGGCGGGCACCTTACAGCAATGGTGAGTGGTAAGGCGGACACCTTACCACACTGGTGAGTGGTAAGGCGGGCACCTTACAGCACTGGTGAGTGGTAAGGCGGGCACCTTACAGCACTGGTGAGTGGTAAGGCGGGCACCTTACAGCAATGGTGAGTGGTGAGGCGGGCACCTTACAGCAATGGTGAGTGGTAAGGCGGGCACCTTACAGCAATGGTGAGGCGGACACCTTACAGCACTGGTGAGTGTTAAGGCGGGCACCTCACAGCAATGGTGAGTGGTGAGGCGGGCACCTTACAGCAATGGTGAGTGGTAAGGCGGACACCTTACCACACTGGTGAGTGGTAAGGCGGGCAACTTACAGCACTGGTGAGTGGTAAGGCGGGCACCTTACAGCACTGGTGAGTGGTAAGGCGGACACCTTACAGCACTGGTGAGTGGTAAGACGAGCGCATGGATGGGAACAGGAGACATAGGATCTGTTACAGACACTGACCTTTTACTTCCAGGGCGGTGGTACGGTTCTGCGCGAGTCTGCTGAACAAAGTGGTGGACAGTCTGGCTCCTTCCATCACCGCAGTGCTTGTCCGAGGAAAACAGGTACCTGTGTAATGTTATAGCTGTGTTGGTAGTGTACTAAGTTATAGCTGTATTGGTAGTGTACTAAGTTATAGCTGTATTGGTGGTGTACTGAGTTATAGCAGTATTGGTAGTGTATTAAGTTATAGCTGTATTCGTAGTGTACTGAGTTATAGCAGTATTGGTAGTGTATTAAGTTATAGCTGTATTGGTAGTGTACTAAGTTATAGCTGTATTGGTAGTGTACTAAGTTATAGCTATATTGGTGATGTACTAAGTTATAAGTGTATTGGTTGTGTACTGAGTTATAGCTGTATTGGTAGTGTACTGAGTTATAGCTGTATTGGTAGTGTACTGAGTTATAGCTGTGTTGGTAGTGTACTGAGTTATAGCTGTATTGGTAGTGTACTGAGTTATAGCTGTATTCGTAGTGTACTGAGTTATAGCAGTATTGGTAGTGTACTGAGTTATAGCTGTATTCGTAGTGTACTGAGTTATAGCAGTATTGGTAGTGTATTAAGTTATAGCTGTATTGGTAGTGTACTAAGTTATAGCTGTATTGGTAGTGTACTAAGTTATAGCTATATTGGTGGTGTACTAAGTTATAAGTGTATTGGTTGTGTACTGAGTTATAGCTGTATTGGTAGTGTACTGAGTTATAGCTGTATTGGTAGTGTACTGAGTTATAGCTGTATTGGTAGTGTACTGAGTTATAGCTGTATTGGTAGTGTACTGAGTTATAGCTGTATTGGTAGTGTACTGAGTTATAGCTGTATTGGTAGTGTACTGAGTTATAGCTGTATTGGTAGTGTACTGAGTTATAGCTGTATCGGTAGTGTACTAAGTTATAGCTATATTGGTGGTGTACTAAGTTATAAGTGTATTGGTTGTGTACTGAGTTATAGCTGTATTGGTAGTGTACTGAGTTATAGCTGTATTGGTAGTGTACTAAGTTATAGCTATATTGGTGGTGTACTAAGTTATAAGTGTATTGGTTGTGTACTGAGTTATAGCTGTATTGGTAGTGTACTGAGTTATAGCTGTATTGGTAGTGTACTGAGTTATAGCTGTATTGGTAGTGTACTGAGTTATAGCTGTATTGGTAGTGTACTGAGTTATAGCTGTATTGGTAGTGTACTGAGTTATAGCTGTATTGGTAGTGTACTGAGTTATAGCTGTATTGGTAGTGTACTGAGTTATAGCTGTATTGGTGGTGTACTGAGTTATAGCTGTATTGGTAGTGTACTGAGTTATAGCTGTATTGGTAGTGTACTGAGTTATAGCTGTATTGGTAGTGTACTGAGTTATAGCTGTATTGGTAGTGTACTGAGTTATAGCTGTATTGGTAGTGTACTGAGTTATAGCTGTATTGGTAGTGTACTGAGTTATAGCTGTATTGGTAGTGTACTGAGTTATAGCTGTATTGGTAGTGTACTGAGTTATAGCTGTATTGGTAGTGTACTGAGTTATAGCTGTATTGGTAGTGTACTGAGTTATAGCTGTATTGGTAGTGTACTGAGTTATAGCTGTATTGGTAGTGTACTGAGTTATAGCTGTATTGGTAGTGTACTGAGTTATAGCTGTATAGGTAGTGTACTGAGTTATAGCTGTATTGGTAGTGTACTGAGTTATAGCTGTATTGATAGTGTACTGAGTTATAGCTGTATTGGTAGTGTACTGAGTTATAGCTGTATTGGTAGTGTATTAAGTTATAGCTGTATTGGTAGTGTACTAAGTTATAGCTGTATTGGTAGTGTACTAAGTTATAGCTGTATTGGTAGTGTACTACGTTATAGCTGTATTGGTGGTGTACTAAGTTATAGCTGTATTGGTAGTGTACTGAGTTATAGCTGTATTGGTAGTGTACTGAGTTATAGCTGTATTGGTAGTGTACTGAGTTATAGCTGTATTGGTAGTGCATTAAGTTATAGCTGTATTGGTAGTGTACTGAGTTATAGCTGTATTGGTAGTGTACTAAGTTATAAGTGTATTGGTAGTGTACTGACTTAAAGCTGTATTGGTAGTGTACTGAGTTATAGCTGTATTGGTAGTGTACTAAGTTATAAGTGTATTGGTAGTGTACTGAGTTATAGCTGTATTGGTAGTGTACTGAGTTATAGCTGTATTGGTAGTGTACTGAGTTATAGCTGTGTTGGTAGTGTACTGAGTTATAGCTGTATTGGTAGTGTACTGAGTTATAGCTGTATTGGTAGTGTACTAAGTTATAGCTGTATTGGTAGTGTACTGCGTTATAGCTGTATTGATAGTGTACTGAGTTATAGCTGTATTGGTAGTGTACTGAGTTATAGCTGTATTGGTAGTGTACTGAGTTATAGCTGTATTGATAGTGTACTGAGTTATAGCTGTATTGGTAGTGTACTGAGTTATAGCTGTATTGGTAGTGTATTAAGTTATAGCTGTATTGGTAGTGTACTAAGTTATAGCTGTATTGGTAGTGTACTAAGTTATAGCTGTATTGGTAGTGTACTACGTTATAGCTGTATTGGTGGTGTACTAAGTTATAGCTGTATTGGTAGTGTACTGAGTTATAGCTGTATTGGTAGTGTACTGAGTTATAGCTGTATTGGTAGTGTACTAAGTTATAGCTGTATTGGTAGTGTACTGAGTTATAGCTGTATTGGTAGTGTACTAAGTTATAGCTGTATTGGTAGTGTACTACGTTATAGCTGTATTGGTGGTGTACTAAGTTATAGCTGTATTGGTAGTGTACTGAGTTATAGCTGTATTGGTAGTGTACTGAGTTATAGCTGTATTGGTAGTGTACTAAGTTATAGCTGTATTGGTTGTGTACTGAGTTATAGCTGTATTGGTAGTGTACTGAGTTATAGCTGTATTGGTAGTGTACTGAGTTATAGCTGTATTGGTAGTGCATTAAGTTATAGCTGTATTGGTAGTGTACTGAGTTATAGCTGTATTGGTAGTGTACTAAGTTATAAGTGTATTGGTAGTGTACTGACTTAAAGCTGTATTGGTAGTGTACTGAGTTATAGCTGTATTGGTAGTGTACTAAGTTATAAGTGTATTGGTAGTGTACTGAGTTATAGCTGTATTGGTAGTGTACTGAGTTATAGCTGTATTGGTAGTGTACTGAGTTATAGCTGTGTTGGTAGTGTACTGAGTTATAGCTGTATTGGTAGTGTACTGAGTTATAGCTGTATTGGTAGTGTACTGAGTTATAGATGTATTGGTAGTGTACTGTGTTATAGCTGTATTGGTAGTGTACTGAGTTATAGCTGTATTGGTAGTGTACTGAGTTATAGCTGTAGTGGTAGTTTACTAAGTTATAGCTGTATTGGTAGTGTACTGAGTTATAGCTGTATTGGTAGTGTACTAAATTATAAGTATATTGGTACTGTACTAAGTTATAGCTGTATTGGTAGTGTATTATGTTATAGCTGTATTGGTAGTGTACTAAGTTATAGCTGTATTGGTAGTGTACTAAGTTATAAGTGTATTGGTAGTGTACTGAGTTATAGCTGTATTGGTAGTGCACTAAGTTATAGCTGTATTGGTAGTGTACTGAATTATAGCTGTATTGGTAGTGTACTAAGTTATAGCTGTATTGGTAGTGTACTGAGTTATAACTGTATTGGTAGTGCATTAAGTTATAGCTGTATTGGTAGTGTACTGAGTTATAGCTGTATTGGTAGTGTACTAAGTTATAAGTGTATTGGTAGTGTACTGAGTTATAGCTGTGTTGGTAGTGCACTAAGTTATAGCTGTATTGGTAGTGTACTGAATTATAGCTGTATTGGTAGTGTACTGAGTTATAGCAGTATTGGTAGTGTACTGAGTTATAGCTGTATTGGTAGTGTACTGAGTTATAGCTGTATTGGTAGTGTACTGAGTTATAGCTGTATTGGTAGTGTACTGAGTTATAGCTGTATTGGTAGTGTACTGAGTTATAGCTGTATTGGTAGTGTACTGAGTTATAGCTGTATTGGTAGTGTACTGAGTTATAGCTGTATTGGTAGTGTATTAAGTTATAGCTGTATTGGTAGTGTACTAAGCTATAGCTATATTGGTGGTGTACTAAGTTATAAGTGTATTGGTAGTGTACTGAGTTATAGCTGTATTGGTAGTGTACTGAGTTATAGCTGTATTGGTGGTGTACTGAGTTATAGCTGTATTGGTAGTGTACAAAGTTATAACTGTATTGGTAGTGTACTAAGTTATAGCTATATTGGTGGTGTACTAAGTTATAAGTGTATTGGTAGTGTACTGCGTTATAGCTGTAGTGGTAGTTTACTAAGTTATAGCTGTATTGGGAGTGTACTGAGTTATAGCTATATTGGTAGTGTACTAAGTTATAGCTGTATTGGTAGTGTACTAAGTTAATACTGTATTGGTAGTGTATTAAGTACACCACCAATACAGCTATAACTTAGTACACTAACAATATAGCTATAACTTAGTACACTACCAATACAGCTATAACTCAGTACACTACTAATGCAGCTATAACTCAGTACACTACCAATACAGCTATAACTTAGTACACTACCAATACAGCTATAACTTAGTACACTACCAATACAGCTATAACTTAGTACACTAACAATATAGCTATAACTTAGTACACTACCAATACAGCTATAACTCAGTACACTACTAATGCAGCTATAACTCAGTACACTACCAATACAGCTATAACTTAGTACACTACCAATACAGTTATAACTCAGTACACTACTAGTATAGCTAGTAAGCTATATTGGTAGTGTATTAAGTTATAGCTGTATTGGTAGTGTACTAAGTTATAGCTGTATTGATAGTGTACTAAGTTATAGCTGTATTGGTAGTGTACTAAGGTATGGCTGTATTGGTAGTGTACTAAGTTAAAGCTATATTGGTGGTGTACTAAGTTATAAGTGTATTGTTAGTGTACTAAATTATAGTTATATTGGTAGTGTATTAAGTTATAGCTGTATTGGTAGTGTACTAAGTTATAGCTGTATTGGTAGTGCATTAAGTTATAACTGTCTGTAGTAAATTATAATTCTGTATTTGGTGTCTGTACGCTAAGTTATAACTGTATATTGTGTGTGTTACAGCTGTCTGTATTGGGTGTAATGTATTAAGGTACCGGTTTCTACAGTATCTGTATTATCTCCACCTCCTTAAGTGCGGGTGGCTATATTGTGTCCGTGCTAAGCCTGTCGTGCCCTGCCCCAGGTGACGGTGGGTGTATTCGGGCGAGAGGAGGAGGTAATAGACAAGCCGAGCGCCCCGCAGGACATCAAGAACATTCTGTACAGCCGCTGCTTCCCCTACGACATCATCCAGGCCGTGCTCCAGCAGGAGCTACTCATCAACATCGGCAAGTTCATCAGCACCGACCCCGAGCTCTTCGCAGGCATCCTCAAGATCAGGATCGGGTGAGTCGCGGCGTGCGAGGGCCCCGTGGCCTAGTATTTACGGCTCTTGTCGAGTGTGGTCTGCTAGGTCACCCCGTGGCCTAGTATTTACGGCTCTTGTCCAGTGTGGTCTGCTAGGTCACCCCGTGGCCTAGTATTTACGGCTCTTGTCCAGTGTGGTCTGCTAGGTCACCCCGTGGCCTAGTATTTACGGCTCTTGTCGAGTGTGGTCTGCTAGGTCACCCCGTGGCCTAGTATTTACGGCTCTTGTCCAGTGTGGTCTGCTAGGTCACCCCGTGGCCTAGTATTTACGGCTCTTGTCCAGTGTGGTCTGCTAGGTCACCCCGTGGCCTAGTATTTACGGCTCTTGTCGAGTGTGGTCTGCTAGGTCACACCATGGCCTAGTATTTACGGCTCTTGCCCAGTGTGGTCTGCTAGGTCACACCATGGCTTAGTATTTACGGCTCTTGTCCAGTGTGGTCTGCTAGGTCACCCCGTGGCCTAGTATTTATGGTTCTTGTCGAGTGTGGTCTGCTAGGTCACCCCGTGGCCTAGTATTTACGGCTCTTGTCGAGTGTGGTCTGCTAGGTCACACCATGGCCTAGTATTTACGGCTCTTGCCCAGTGTGGTCTGCTAGGTCACACCATGGCCTAGTATTTACGGCTCTTGCCCAGTGTGGTCTGCTAGATCACCCCGTGGCCTAGTATTTATGGCTCTTGTCCAGTATGGTCTGCTAGGTCACCCCGTGGCCTAGTATTTATGGCTCTTGTCGAGTGTGGTCTGCTAGGTCACCCCGTGGCCTAGTATTTACGGCTCTTGTCGAGTGTGGTCTGCTAGGTCACCCCGTGGCCTAGTATTTATGGCTCTTGTCGAGTGTGGTCAGCTAGGTCACCCCGTGGCCTAGTGTTTATGGCTCTTGTCGAGTGTGGTCTGCTAGGTCACCCCGTGGCCTAGTATTTACGGCTCTTCGCCAGTGTGGTCTGCTAGGTCACCCTGTGGCCTACTTTTTACGGCTCTTGTCGAGTGTGGTCTGCTAGGGCCCCCCGTTGCCTAGTATTTACTGCTCTTGTCGAGTGTGGTCAGCTAGGTCACCCCGTGGCCTAGTATTTACGGCTCTTGTCGAGTGTAGTCTGCTAGGTCACCCCGTGGCCTAGTATTTACGGCTCTTGTCGAGTGTGGTCTGCTAGGTCACCCTGTGGCCTACTTTTTACGGCTCTTGTCGAGTGTGGTCTGCTAGGGCCCCCCGTGGCTTAGTATTTACGGTTCTTGTCGAGTGTAGTCTGCTAGGTCACCTCGTGGTCTAGTATTTACTGCTCTTGTCGAGTGTGGTCAGCTAGGTCACCCCATGGCCTAGTATTTACGGCTTTTGTCGAGTGTGGTCTGCTAGGTTACCCCGTGGCCTAGTTTTTATGGCTCTTGTCGAGTGTGGTCTGCTAAGTCATCCCATGGCTTAGTATTTACGGCTTTTGTCGAGTGTGGTCTGCTAGGTCACCCCGTGGCCTAGTATTTACGGCTTTTGTCGAGTGTGGTCTGCTAGGTCACCCCGTGGCCTAGTATTTACGGCTCTTGTCGAGTGTGGTCTGCGAGGTCATCCCGTGGCCTAGTATTTACGGCTCTTGTGGAGTGTGGTCTGCTAGGTCACACCATGGCCTAGTATTTACGGCTCTTGTCGAGTGTGGTCTGCTAGGTCACTCCGTGGCCTAGTATTTACGGCTCTTGTCGAGTGTGGTCTGCGAGGTCACCCCGTGGCCTAGTATTTACGGCCCTTGTGATCTGCTGAGGTGAGGTCATCGGTATATACATGACTTCAAATTCCCCCTGTTATAATATCAATTGTTAAGGTCAATGGTCCTCGTGTAAATGAGTGATTCAACCCATTGATGATGTGTCCAGGTGGTTGATTCAAGCCATGAAGCTCGAGTGGAACTACACACACAAGGAGGAAGTCAGTTTGAACTCCCTGTCGCCGAGTGCCATTAAGAAGCTCCTGCTGCAGGTGCTGACCAAGCCGGCACCAGACCAGGACTACAGGTCAGTGACCCCCGCCACGCCAGGACTACAGGTCAGTGACCCCCGCCACGCCAGGACTACAGGTCAGTGACCCCCGCCACGCCAGGACTACAGGTCAGTGACCCCCGCCACGCCAGGACTACAGGTCAGTGACCCCCGCCACGCCAGGATTACAGGTCAGTGACCCCCGCCACGCCAGGACTACAGGTCAGTGACCCCCGCCACGCCAGGACTACAGGTCAGTGACCCCCGCTGCGCCAGGACTACTGGTCAGTGACCCCCGCCACGCCAGGACTACAGGTCAGTGACCCCCGCCACGCCAGGACTACAGGTCAGTAACCCCCGCCACGCCAGGACTACAGGTCAGTGACCCCCGCCACGCCAGGACTACAGGTCAGTGACCCCCGCCAGGCCAGGACTACAGGTCAGTGACCCCCGCCACGCCAGGACTACAGGTCAGTGACCCCCGCCACGCCAGGACTACAGGTCAGTGACCCCCGCCACGCCAGGACTACAGGTCAGTGACCCCCGCCACGCCAGGACTACAGGTCAGTGACCCCCGCCACGCCAGGACTACAGGTCTGTGACCCCCGCCACGCCAGGACTACAGGTCAGTGACCCCCCCAGGCCAGGACTACAGATCAGTGACCCCCCCAGGCCAGGACTACAGGTCAGTGACCCCCGCCAGGCCAGGACTACAGGTCAGTGACCCCCGCCACGCCAGGACTACAGGTCAGTGACCCCAGTGACTATTTAGTGACCCATAGTGAGGTTTGGACCTTCAGTGGTGCAATGGACTTAGACCCGCCATATCTACACTGTTGCCATCTGCACTAATTAACCCTGGCAAAGCCTGTACAATTATTTATTTTACATTAGAAAGATACTTGTATATTATGGGTTGATTCTGATTAACTGGTTAGGCACATATAAAGGCTGAATATCGGTTTTCAGATCTGTTGTGTGGAATCGCCAGTTGGACGGAGCTCTGAATCGCGTGCCAAGCGACTTCTACGACAAGGTTTGGCAGATTCTAGAGCGCACGCCGTCCGGCCTGAAGGTGGCCGGCTACTTACTGCCGCAGGTCAGTCACCAGTTATCATGGTTGTATCTGAGCTTAGGATCATTTAATTTTACCAGTTACATGACCTGCCAACAGGTGGAACATTTCGTTTTAATGCATTTCTTGACCAAGCAAGGGTCCATCTCAGTTCGAGGATTGCATTCGTCGGTCTGTCGGCTTGGTGTGCTAATGGTGAACATCGTAGCATAATTAGGTGTCAACGTTTTTAACCGTCAATGACGTCATATTGTAAAAAAAAACATAATGCCCGCAGCGCCTACGGTTGTCAGTTATCACTGCCCTCAGCGCCTGCTGTTGTCAGTGGTCACTGCCCTCAGCGCCTGCTGTTGTCAGTGGTCACTGCCCTCAGTGCCTGCTGTTGTCAGTGGTCACTGCCCTCAGCGCCTGCTATTGTCAGTGGTCGCTGCCCTCAGCGCCTACGGTTGTCAGTGATCACTGTCCTCAAGGCCTGCTGTTGCCAGTGGTCACTGCCCTCAGTGCCTACGGTTGTCAGTGATCACTGCCCTCAGCGCCTACGGTTGTCAGTGGTCGTTGCCCTCAGCGCCTACGATTGTCAGTGATCACTGTCCTCAGGGCCTGCTGTTGTCAGTGGTCGCTGCCCTCAGCGCCAACGGTTGTCAGTGATCACTGCCCTCAGCACCTGCGGTTGTCAGTGGTCGCTGCCCTCAGCGCCAACGGTTGTCAGTGATCACTGTCCTCAGCGCCTGCGGTTGTCAGTGGTCGCTGCCCTCAGCGCCAACGGTTGTCAGTGGTGGTTGCCCTCAGCGCCTACGGTTGTCAGTGATCACTGCCCTCAGCGCCTGCGGTTGTCAGTGGTCGCTGCCCTCAGCGCCAACGGTTATCAGTGATCACTGTCCACAGCGCCTGCGGTTGTCAGTGGTCGCTGCCCTCAGCGCCTACGGTTGTCAGTGGTCGCTGCCCTCAGCGCCAACGGTTGTCAGTGATCACTGTCCTCAGCGCCTGCGGTTGTCAGTGGTCGCTGCCCTCAGCGCCTACGGTTGTCAGTGATCACTGCCCTCAGCGCCTGCGGTTGTCAGTGGTCGCTGCCCTCAGCGCCAACGGTTGGCAGTGATCACTGTCCTCAGGGCCTGCGGTTGTCAATGGTCGCTGCCCTCGGCGCCTACGGTTGTCAGTGGGCACAGCCTTCAGCGCCTACGGTTGTCAGTGATCACTGCCCTCAGCGCCTGCGGTTGTCAGTGGTCGCTGCCCTCAGCGCCAACGGTTGTCAGTGATCACTGTCCTCAGCGCCTGCGGTTGTCAGTGGTCGCTGCCCTCAGCGCCTACGGTTGTCAGTGGTCGCTGCCCTCAGCGCCAACGGTTGTCAGTGATCACTGTCCTCAGCGCCTGCGGTTGTCAGTGGTCGCTGCCCTCAGCGCCTACGGTTGTCAGTGATCACTGCCCTCAGGGCCTGCGGTTGTCAGTGGTCGCTGCCCTCAGCGCCAACGGTTGTCAGTGATCACTGTCCTCAGGGCCTGCGGTTGTCAGTGGTCGCTGCCCTCAGCGCCAACGGTTGTCAGTGATCACTGTCCTCAGCGCCTGCGGTTGTCAGTGGTCGCTGCCCTCAGCGCCAACGGTTGTCAGTGATCACTGTCCTCAGCGCCTGCGGTTGTCAGTGATCACTGTCCTCAGCGCCTACGGTTGTCAGTGGTCGCTGCCCTCAGCGCCTACGGTTGTCAGTGATCACTGCCCTCAGCGCCTACGGTTGTCAGTGGTCGCTGCCCTCAGCGCCTACGGTTGTCAGTGGTCGTTGCCCTCAGCGCCTACGGTTGTCAGTGATCACTGCCCTCAGCGCCTACGGTTGTCAGTGGTCGCTGCCCTCAGCGCCTACGTTTGTCAGTGATCACTGCCCTCAGCGCCTACGGTTGTCAGTGATCACTGTCCTCAGGGCCTACTGTTGTCAGTGATCACTGCCCTCAGCGCCTACGGTTGTCAGTGATCACTGTCCTCAGGGCCTGCGGTTGTCAGTGATCACTGTCCTCAGCGCCTACGGTTGTCAGTGGTCGCTGCCCTCAGCGCCTACGGTTGTCAGTGATCACTGCCCTCAGCGCCTACGGTTGTCAGTGGTCGCTGCCCTCAGCGCCTACGGTTGTCAGTGATCACTGCCCTCAGCGCCTACGGTTGTCAGTGGTCGTTGCCCTCAGCGCCTACGGTTGTCAGTGATCACTGCCCTCAGCGCCTACGGTTGTCAGTGGTCGTTGCCCTCAGCGCCTACGGTTGTCAGTGATCACTGCCCTCAGCGCCTACGGTTGTCAGTGGTCGCTGCCCTCAGCGCCTACGTTTGTCAGTGATCACTGCCCTCAGCGCCTACGGTTGTCAGTGATCACTGTCCTCAGGGCCTACTGTTGTCAGTGATCACTGCCCTCAGCGCCTACGGTTGTCAGTGATCACTGTCCTCAGGGCCTGCGGTTGTCAGTGATCACTGTCCTCAGCGCCTACGGTTGTCAGTGGTCGCTGCCCTCAGCGCCTACGGTTGTCAGTGATCACTGCCCTCAGCGCCTACGGTTGTCAGTGGTCGCTGCCCTCAGCGCCTACGGTTGTCAGTGATCACTGCCCTCAGCGCCTACGGTTGTCAGTGGTCGTTGCCCTCAGCGCCTACGGTTGTCAGTGATCACTGCCCTCAGCGCCTGCGGTTGTCAGTGGTCGTTGCCCTCAGCGCCTGCGGTTGTCAGTGGTCGTTGCCCTCAGCGCCTGCGGTTGTCAGTGGTCGTTGCCCTCAGCGCCTACGGTTGTCAGTGGTCGTTGCCCTCAGCGCCTGCGGTTGTCAGTGGTCGTTGCCCTCAGCGCCTGCGGTTGTCAGTGGTCGTTGCCCTCAGCGCCTGCGGTTGTCAGTGGTCGTTGCCCTCAGCGCCTGCGGTTGTCAGTGGTCGTTGCCCTCAGCGCCTACGGTTGTCAGTGATCACTGCCCTCAGCGCCTGCGGTTGTCAGTGATCACTGCCCTCAGCGCCTGCGGTTGTCAGTGGTCGTTGCCCTCAGCGCCTGCGGTTGTCAGTGGTCGTTGCCCTCAGCGCCTACGGCATTTAGTGCCTACGATGAGTATTTAATTCTTACGATGCCGTTATGACGGAATTGAATATGAAAAAAACTTGTTTGGCAACATCCTCTAGATTTTCGTCATCTTCACACGTCCCGACCATGCCTTCTTGTTTCACATATCGTCCATCCACTGAACGGCCTTGATTGTTCTCTGTCTCAGCAACCCACGCTCTCCGACATGACCCAGTACGAGCTCAACTTCTCACTGCTCGTCGAACAAATGCTGAGCAAGATTGTGGATCCGGCATACCGGCAGATCATTGTGGAGGTAGGCCGTGGGTCGCTCTGTGTCCTCGCTGGTCTGTCGTATCAGTGTATTATTCAGTGAAGCGACGAGTTTCAAATGTAGCGGCGATGCGAGGGTAAATTATGAAATTAGTAGTCATGATAGACCCATGTGTGGGTGATTTGAAGGCCCATGTTTGTCAGACCCGCCGTGATAGACCCATGGGTGGGCGACTTGAAGGCCCATGTTTGTCAGACCCGCCATGATAGACCCATGTGTGGGCGACTTGAAGCCCCGTGTTTGTCAGACCCGCCATGATAGACCCATGTGTGGGTGACTTGAAGGCCCATGTTTTTCAGACCCGCCATGATAGACCCATGTGTGGGCGACTAGAAGCCCCGTGTTTGTCAGACCCGCCATGATAGACCCATGTGTGGGTGACTTGAAGGCTCATGTTTGTCAGTCCCGCCATGATAGACCCATGTGTGGGCGACTTGAAGGCCCGTGTTTGTCAGACCCGCCATGATAGACTTATGTTGATCAGATCAAGTCTTGTGGATATCCATATGATGTGGAACCTTTACTCGGTTGCAGAGCTTCATGATAGTGTCGACCATACTGGACAGGAATCCGGAGTTATCTTTCAAGAAGCCGGTCGACATGGATAAGGTCAGTATATAATGTGTTATAATGATAAATTATTGCACACATTGGAGTATGTTTGCACTTCTGTCCATACAATGCTCTGATATGAGAAACCTCAATACCCCAAGTTAACCATTGATTCGAATCATTCATGGCCTCATTTAGTGAACGTCAGTATTGTGTGTTGGGCATTGCTTCACTATTATAATAGCTCACGTATTACTCCTGTTGCTTGCCGCAGCTGGTCCACAGTGCCTTCGAGTCCTTCCAGCGGGACCAGAGTCGGCTGGAGGAGAAGGAGAAGAAGGACGACATGCTGGAGTTCTACAACACGCGGCCCAACATCCAGCACGGCACGACCAGCTACCTGGCCAGGGCGCTGCTGGACAACCTGCTGGACGGCGAGGTCAAGCTCGTCGACGAGCTGTCCTGTTGCCTCAGCTAACGGGTGCGGTCTGCTCGTCGATGAGCTGTCCTGTTGCCTCAGCTAACGGGTGCGGTCTGCTGGTCGACGAGCTGTCCTGTTGCCTCAGCTAACGGGTGCGGTCTGCTGGTCGATGAGCTGTCCTGTTGCCTCAGCTAACGGGTGCGGTCTGCCGGTCGATGAGCTGTCCTGTTGCCTCAGCTAACGGGTGCGGTCTGCTGGTCCATGAGCTGTCTTGTTGCCTCAGCTAACGGGTGCGGTCTGCTGGTCGATGAGCTGTCCTGTTGCCTCAGCTAACGGGTGCGGTCTGCCGGTCGATGAGCTGTCCTGTTGCCTCAGCTAACGGGTGCGGTCTGCTGGTCCATGAGCTGTCCTGTTGCCTCAGCTAACGGGTGCGGTCTGCTGGTCGATGAGCTGTCCTGTTGCCTCCGTTAATGATTGTCAGGGTGCGGAACGGAGAGGGAAGGGCGTAATGGATCAGTATAGGATAAATGTTATTCTTCGAAGTGAACGACTGTCACTTAGATCAAGTGGTAATTACTAAGTAGTACGTGAGCTATACTGAAACAGTTCCCCCGGGGAACATGGCTGGTGTCCAACCTAACCCTGCCCGTTGGGGTGATAGGACTATGTATGGGTTAAAGTGTCCTTGGAACCAACCAATATCTCGCGCTGCACTGACATACAGCGTGAAGGCTGCAGTGAACAGCGCACGCTGCATTGCAAGACCTCCGACCGCCCGGAGGACACGCTCAAGGACATCCGCCAGTCGTACCGTTTATGAATACAAAGTTTTGATTTTCCTTCCCTTGTAAATGTTAAATACGGTCAGATTAACAATCCGCGTTCATTTGCTCTAGCGATTTGTATTATAATGTGTGAGCCATGTTTTGTTATCACGATGTCTATGACTCTGTGAAAGGGGAGGCAGACCTCGTTAATGTATATAGTGCGGTTTATAGTGCCGTGTGTATTGCTGACCGGGGAGGGGGGGGGGCAGTAGTTGGCCTCGTCGACGCGGCGTCACCACATCACAGCGGACGCCATCCAGCGGGTGGTAGTGTGGAAGGGGTGGAGGTAAGCGGTCCCCCCCTCAATCCCCGTGCGCCACAAGATCGTGAAGTCCTCCGCCCCCCCCCCCTCCCGCCCCGGCGTTTGAGAAATCATGGATCTGCCCAAAGATAGTGCTATAGACGTCGTATCAAGTGGACGATGCTAAGAGTTTGCTGACCTGCAGTATTATTATGTGTCGTGTTCATTTGCCTTTTGTTTGGAATGTTTATCCCGTGTGACAAAGTATTGATCTTGATTTTATAGTTGTCAGCGATTCGCTCAAATGTTGAAGTTACTGGTTGGTCTGTGTTTTCATATGAGCTGTTTGTAGCATAGAACTAATTTTAAAGTGAATTTCTACCCGACTATTCAGTTACATTTTGCGCTTACGTGCCTCAATAAAGTAGATACCTTGCTGAGGGGCCGCCTTGGTTCGAATGTGACATATCCATGTCTTTATGCAGAGGTTATACCCGTCCTTTCCCCGTCTCGTGCTACACGCAGTCATCAAAGTTGATCAGATCATTATAACCATAAGCCCTTGACGAATAAACATGTTGTCTAAGTTGAAGTTGTGATGCAGAACGATCATTGCTGGAGTATCGTGTCACTGTGGATAACAACCGGGTGACTACTGGGATCTCACTCCGTGCTCCAACTCCTCCCAAACCGGTCTGCAATGGTTTCATATTCATCCCAAACCGGTCGCCATGTTTCCTACTGGCCGTAGCGACTGCTATTCGGCTGCGCCATGGTGGGTGTACGAATCAACGCTTGTGCGCAGGTGGGGGGAGTCCACATGTAGCAACTGAATACGCCAGGGATCACGCGGGTAGTGATGATATTTGGTTGATAGTCACTACATGTGAATGATGTGAATCAGCACGACATGTACATCTGGCAGCCATCTTGGCAATTAAACACAAACCCGCGGTAACAGTTTAAGTTACTCATACAGCAATAGTGTAACTTTTTAACACATTTATTATATGCAATAGTTAACTTTGTTTGGCAAAAATGGTGCGTCCCATTTGGGAATGTATTTTTTTTGTGGTAGATCATCAAAATTCGAGCATCGCAGTTTTTTGCCCTTTAACATGTAAGATACCCATTTCCAACTATATTTTGAGTTAACATTCTTACAGTCAGACATTGTGTCCATATTTTTCCAAGATACATGTATCTACAAAATCATAATATATGTGGAGAGGTGCTGTACGTATGAGCAGCTTTAAGTAACTCCGGTGCGTGTTGACGCTTTAATAGAGGGACTTCCGGTTACTACGACGATGACGTTACGTGTGACCTTTTGGTCAAAGCTTTGTCTCGTCAAATGTGTCCTCAATTGTCACACGTCTAATTTTTAACTTGTTAACCGAGCGATCTAGATCCGTAATCATAGCAAAGAGTTAACTAATAGTGTCGTATATATCTGATTTGTTTAGAAACAAGTACGGATAATAATGTTAATAGCGCACACGGCTTGAACGGCTGGTCTGAATAACACTTGTGTTGTCAATTACATGGACATCATTGGCAAAACAGACAAGTGAAACTGTACCGTTTTCTTATGGTTTGTATGTTTGACACATTGACTGCCAAATACGTCATGCTTAGCTATGATCGGACCCTGGTCAGCACCTTAAAGGCACGACTGAAAGGATTGCGGCGGGACTGTCCTATAGTAGATTACTATTATGTGATAGACTGTGTGCTGAATTAAGTTAGTTTGGTACGCCAAGCAGTCACTTGATGCATTAAAACCAACGATGGGATTCTTGCCTTGGCTATTGTTGTTTGTTTTATTGTTCTTGGAGGTCCATATGCTAGAGTGGTCTGGTGGACTGTTTCACTCTGGTATTGCTTGCATCTCCGCAGTCCTATTCCCCGCATATAAGAAACAATCACTTATCGTGGCTTAAGGTTAAATGTAAGTCAATAATGATTCCCCAACGCGTACCCCACTGCCCTATAAAGGGGAAAGTTGGGCAAAATGGGGACGCTAAGCTGTTTAGGTAACTGGGATCCGTAAAACAGTGGCAAGAGTTACCACACTGTGTTAAAACATTAAACATTGTCATTTGACGTAATAAGCAGACTGGCATGTCTTACCAATGACAAGTTACAAAATTGGAATAAGAACAAAATCAAGCCTTCATTGCCCCGTTTTACCCCATATATGGGGTCAGATTTGGGCAACATGGGGCCATTGTTTAACGTGAAGCTATTCAAATAGAAGTTAATGGCCGGTCGTCGTTTGGTTCGCTTAGTGAATAAAACATGTTTCCCATGTTCTTGGGACTTCAAGATCAAGTTGCAAGCATGTTTTGTCATATAGCATCAAGACGAGCTGAGAAATTAGATCAAAACTGAGAAAAACTAAAAATCTTGGTTCATACTCGCATGTTGTGTCCTACCGACTCCCCGCTTCGTGTTGCGCGTGCCAAATGACGTAAGCTACTGGTATAAAAGTATTGCGCCAGGCCAGGCCACGTAACTATGGAGATGTCACCCCACCCCGTTATGCCCCACGTCCCCATTGTGCCCCACTTTCCCCTACCAGGCGCAGCCCGCACATTAATTATATAGACTTCTAAGAGAATGTCTTATACAAAAAAATATCCAATAGCAGCTTGGATGTCTGAAATGATTTATATGTGTCACTAATGTCCGGTTCAAAACGTACAATAACAAACGGTTTGTGACACACCAGAACCATTTGAGCTAGGCTTATACGCGTGTGCTACCTGGGCCCGTAAGCTCGAACGGCGGGGACAAAATATTACGCCCCGCCCCATGCTGAAGTCTTCTTCTGAAGCGAAATATTTGGCCCTTGGCGTTTCGAACTTACGGGCCCTGATCCCAGCTCTGACTTATGCCCAAACAGTAGGCGGCGTAATACTCCGAGTGACTCTCATAGCTTCCAGGTTCAATTAGCGTAAGAGTGAGAACCTTGTAGAGACGCATAGCCCGGTGTTTCCATACAGTTTCTCATTTTCCCTTTTCAATGGCTGTAAACACTTGGACGAAGAGCACAGTACTCTACACAAGCTATCTCCCAATGAACATAATTGCAGATCTATGGAAAGAAGTACAGGTACGTGTATCTACAAATAACGTTTAGATATTTTTAAATTATTTGTAGAAATCTATAAATGATTTGGAGATATCCATCCGCACACATTTTTTCTTTTTTTAAATTCCGCGTGCCATACTTTTTCTACTTTGATGAATACGTTTTTAGAGATGTCCTGGACTAAAAGCCGTAACTGGCATGTTGAAACTTATTTGTTGCAAAATTATTTTAAAACTACAAAAGAACGTAGCACCAACACTTTACACCACACCACAGCGTTATTAAACTTCAGACGTCAAGATACTTATTCCTGAGTGTTTACTCGTTTTGAATCTCCATAATTTGTCAAAATGCTGCCCTCCCTACGACTCGAAACCTAAGCCGCGGCCATTCCGCTACCCTCCCTACGACTCGAAACCTAAGCCGCGGGCCACCCCGCTACCCACCCTACGACGCGAAACCTCGGCCGCGGCCATCCCGCTACCCTCCCTACGAAGCGAAACCTCGGCCGCGGCCATCCCGCTACCCTCCCTACGAAGCGAAACCTCGGCCGCGGCGCTACCCATCCTACGACTCGAAACCCCGGCTGCGGCCACCCCGCTACCCTCCCTGCGACGCGAAACCCCGGCCGCGGCCACCCCGCTACCCTCCCTCCGACGCAAAACCTCGGCCGCGGCCATCCCGCTACCCTCCCTCCGACGCAAAACCTCGGCCGCGGCCACCCCGCTACCCACCCTACGACGCGAAACCTCGGCCGCGGCCACCCCGCTACCCTCCCTACGACGCGAAACCTCGGCCGCGTCCATCCTGCTACCCTCCGTACGACGCGAAACCACTGCCGCTGCCACCCCGCTACCCTCCCTACGAAGCGAAACCTCGGCCGCGGCCACCCCGCTACCCATCCTACGATGCGAAACCCCGGCCGCGGCCACCCCGCTACCCACCCTACGACGCGAAACCATGGCCGCGGCCACCCCGCTACCCTCCCTACGACGCAAAACCATGGCCGCGGCCACCCCGCTACCCATCCTACGACGCGAAACCCCGGCCGCTGCCACCCCGCGACCCTCCCTACAACGCGAAACCCCGGCCGCGGCCATCCCGCTAGCCTTCCTCCGACGCAAAACCATGGCCGCGGCCACCCCGCTACCCATCCTACGACGCGAAACCCCGGCCGCTGCCACCCCGCGACCCTCCCTACAACGCGAAACCCCGGCCGCGGCCATCCCGCTACCCTCCCTACGACGCGATACCCCGGCCGCTGCCATCTCGCTACCCTCCCTACGACGCGAAACCCCGGCCGCTGCCATCTCGCTACCCTCCCTACGACGTGAAACCCCGGCGGCTGCCATCCCGCTACCCACCCTACAACGCAAAACCTCGGCCGCGGCCACCCCGCTACCCTCCCTACGATGCGAAACCCCGGCCGCGTCCATCCCGCTACCTTCCCTACGACTCGAAACCACTGCCGCTGCCACCCCGCTACGCTCCCTACGACGCGAAACCCCGGCCGCGGCCACCCCGCTACCCCCGCCTGAGAGAGCGGACATTTGTGATGAAAAAGATCATAGAGCGGGTTTGCCGGGAAAAAAAATTAAACGAGCAGGTGTCTGCATGGCACTGCGACATAAAGCGGTTCAACTGAAAATAATACCCCTTCCGCGCTGATTTTGGCGGTACAACGCCCCAACCTAGCGGATTTTGTTCTTTACCACGAAGGCCCAGTGTGTCACCCAAGGAACACAATGGAACGAATACAGCGGCAAAAATGAGTGCATTATGACTTTGCTGTCTTTTGCCAATAACTGGCACCTTGTTTTTTGTCACCTCGTGTTTTGACTGGGACATTTTCAGCTCTACTAACATTCTGAAAAGATCAATATTCGAGAAGCTATTCAATATTTTTACTAGAATATCTCTATGGACAGTTGTGACATGCAAGATTAGTAGATATAACTTGATTTGTTTGAGATACTGCCTGTCTAAATGTGATGGGTCACTGGTGATTTGCAGGTTGTTAGCTGCAAAACCATTCAATCAATGCAGCTTCCATGTGCATAAAGCGCTCTAAACACCAACAGTGCTTACAATATCCAACTTTGTAAGCTCTTTGCTCCTAGCAGAGTCCACATGCGCTCCATCAGTACTCGCACTCCATCAATACTCGCACCCCATCAATACTCGCATATATGCCCAAGCCCCTTGTCAGTAAGTAAAAGAGCATATGGAAGGATTTTTTTATTGTTTTCTGAGGCGGCAGAGGGAAGGGAGTGGGCGGCCTATACTGGATCCACCACAGAGAGCGAGCAATGAGAACTTGAGTTGAACCCTCAGGGGGAGTGCCAAGTCGAAGGGCGAGTCGCTCATGCTCATCCGCCGGTGACAAAAACTATGGCAAGCCGAAAATCTATATAATACATATATTACCAATTCTTTACAATACTATTACCGGGGAAAAATTATATAAGAACATATTACACTAATTCTCAAACTACTCCCATTTGCTTGTTAATTATAATATAAATGCAAAAGATATTTAAGGTCGAGAGCCAGTGGCGCCTGGCGGAATTTTTTTCTCTGCATTTTCAGGTTCCAATGGCAACCAATATCAATCTATGTAACAGTAAATAGTAGTTCCTCCGCCGAATTTGCATGTCTGTGATATATTACAAGCAAATAGACAAAATATTCAGTGATTGAATATACGCGCCGAAAGGCAAAATTGTGATAATTCCGTATTCTGAGCCTATTTTATAGCTATTTTGGTTACAATCGAGCCTATAGAACAAAAGTTAGTTCATTATCTTATCTTTTTTTGTCATTTTTGTATTCACCATGACAGTAGTCTTCAGCAGGCAGTTTTTTGGGGAAGTCTGTCGACCGTTATTTTCAGGGGACTTTAAAATATTGAGAGAAAATAACACACTTAAAGCATTTTCCCATTGACCGCCATGTTAAAGCCAATTTGACAAAAATGCCCAGAACTTCTCTTTAGTAAAGTAACATAATTTGTATTACATTTAAATAGATCCATGCACGATATTTATTAAGAAAAAAAAACCCTACCCGCTCTCGACCTGAAAATGTTGGATTTCAGTTTGCAACTTGCATGATCAACGTGTACACAAAAACATAACATTTCAGACTGCAGTTGGAAACGGAATAACCAATATTGATATAATTATAGCATATGTAACATGTCCGGGTCATGCAAACAACTGGAAGATAAACATAGATTTTAGTTTAAGGACTAATTGTAATTGACTGGGGACTGAGGTCTATCTCCCATGTTGGTTGGTTGGTGTACATTCAGGACGCTTTAACCACTTTTGGTCATATCGCGTCAATGGGAGAAGAAAGGGAGAGTGGAGCCATGTCCCCAGGGCAGCCCCTACTCTTTGCGAAGAAAGACATGGCACGTTTTTCCTGCGACCACACAGATATGAACCTAGCAGGGCCCGACCCACCGATTTACGTGCCGCTCTTCCCTGCTATTGCTCATAACATGATACGTAAGTTATACTGAAACAATGGTTCGCCCAAACACGGACTGACGCAGTGCACATAGTAAACACGTTACTGTGGAGGCATTGTGGCACTTCGACACAATGGATATAAAGACTCCAACCAACACACGTGCAAGTTTCAGTGAGCCACAACTGGACAACTACTCGTGACCAGTCGCTTTTGCGGCCGACTCCGGTGCACCTTAAACTAATTCTTGCCAGCCTTGCCCATGGCTTGTTTAGCACAGTGTGTGTCCTGCGTAAAGGCTGTGGGCAATCAACCATTGATACGCCTTTTGGCGCCTGGGTCAGAGTTGGTGAGCTAACCCCTGCAACACTGGGGTGAGTTAATCCAAGCATCCAGAGGACCGCGTGTCACGCTGCACGACGGTAAACATATTCCATGCTGGGATTATGTAGTAAATGTATAGCGCAAAAATCTGAGCTGTTCACATTCCGAGACAGACTTGATGAACACAGCCAGTAAGACCCGGATGTTGGTAAGCTGCACCTGCACTTTGGCGGCAAGATTCAAACTTCACAAGTTCATCAGAGGAGGCGGACATACATTGAAGTGAGACGAAACCACGACTGAGGTCAGTACAAACGTACAGCTATTGTTATGTATGCTTGTATGTATGGTCCGCACTGTTTTTCAAATGCATTTATATGATAATAAAGTAAAATTTGCAAAATGTAATTACGAAATTTGTATCGTGACGTGAACGAATAGAACAATATCGCGAGTCAGCTTGGTGTTAGGCCAGGAGGGCGGGGGGGTGGGGGGTATTTAATACATTGCTGGGTTTCGGGGGTTCCGGTAAGGAGAATGCCCATGTAACAGTACATTCTTGAAAAAGAATGTACGAGGCGCAAGCCGAGTACATATCCTTTCAAGAATTAACTGTTACACGGGTATTCTCTGACTTAAAGTACGGTCGCTGAGCCTCACGTGGTCCATGAAGCGTGAATAAGAGTTCTTTTAAGATGTACAGTGCATCTCTCGCTTCCGAAACCAATAAAATAGCTGACTGAAGTCGGTTCATATTCTATCTGAGAACCCACGAAATGTATTGTTGTAGCAATGGTAAACTTGAGTCATACGTGAGCTAAGCTGAAACAGTGGTTCGCCCTGACATGAAAGAACGTCGGACGCTGCAGCCACAAGTCAGTTGGACCCAACGGAGATGCTTACGACTTATGGGTCCCTCGGGGCTAGGCTTGCCATAGTTTCTGTCTGCCGGACCTACAGCTCACGATGGCATGCGAATGACTCTCTCTTCGTCACGGCATGTTGTGTGAATGAGCATATGGGAGTGGCAGGGGAATGATTATAAAATGCGCATTTTCTCCATTGCTGTCAGAAGGAACGTGATAGCCGTGGTGGCAACTATCTGACAGCTTGACGCGTTGATGTGCGCCGACTTGTTGCCGGGTTGGTGATGTGCGCTGGCCTGTTGCCGGGTTGGTGATGTGCGCTGGCCTGTTGCCGGGTTGGTGATGTGCGCTGGCCTGTTGCCGGGTTGGTGATGTGTGCTGGCTTGTTGCCGGGTTGGTGATGTGCGCTGGCTTGTTGCCGGGTTGGTGATGTGCGCTGGCCTGTTGCCGGGTTGGTGATGTGCGCTGGCCTGTTGCCGGGTTGGTGATGTGCGCTGGCCTGTTGCCGGGTTGGTGATGTGCGCTGGCCTGTTGCCGGGTTGGTGATGTGTGCTGGCTTGTTGCCGCGTTGGTGATGTGCGCTGGCTTGTTGACGGATCGGTGATGGACGCTGGCTTGTCGCGGGGTCGGTGATGTACCATAATGTTGTAAATATAGCTTGTTATTTTACCATTGCAGAGGCTAGCGGCCCAAGACGACCATAACCTGGGACATTGCGGCGGTGGCCCTACATGGTATCCTTTTGCCATATTGACGTAAAGAGAGCTCGTAAACAATTTTGAATAAGATAGGACTTGGCAGTAAGATTTGTTGTAATCTCAAATATATGGTATGATCTATTAGACCTAATATTCTAATATTCGTATAGTTATTTTACAATGAGCAACTAGCGGTCAAAGACGACCATGACCTGGGACATTGCGGCTGTGGCAGATCCTACATGGTATCCTTTTGCTATATTGACGTAAATAGTGCTCGCAATCATTTTAAATAAGATTTATGACTTCTGCAAATTTTGATATAAATTTCGCCTAGGCTTAGTTTTGGCGGGAAAGAACTCGACATGCTTTAATGGTATGATCCCCATAACGATCGAGACGGTGAAGGAATGTCTCTGTAAAGACTGGTGGAATGTGAACTAATCTTTGAATTGTGCTTTCATTATTACAGATGATAGCGGCCAACATGGACCAGGAACGGGAACATTGCGGCGGTGGTAGGCCTTACAGGAGATCCTTTTAATATAAAGTAGTAAATAGAGCTCGTAAACCATTTTTCAATGAGATTCATCATGACAGTAAGAATATCATGCTGTACTCAGATATACGGTATGAAGTAATGGATCACGCTGTAGTGTATTGTATATATGTTACGGAGTAATGAATCCTAGCTGCTATAGTTTACGAGCTTATAATCTTAATGGTATGATCCCCATAACGATCGAGACAGTGAAGGAATGTCTCTGTAAAGACTGGTGGAATGTGAACTAATCTTCGAATTCGGCTTTCATTATTACAGATGATAGCGGCCAAATGCGACCAGGACCTGGAACATTGCGGCGGTGGTAGGCCTTACAGGGGATCCTTTTAATATAAAGTCATAAATAGAGCTCGTAAACCATTTTTAGGAGCTTATAATCTTAATGGTATGATCCCCATAATGATCGAGACGGTGAAGGAATATCTCGGTAAAGACCGGTGGAATGTGAACTAATCTTCGAATTGTGCTTTCATTATTACAGATGATAGCGGCCAAAGGCGACCAGGACCTGGAACATTGCGGCGGTGGTAGGCCTTACAGGGGATCCTTTTAATATAAAGTCGTAAATAGAGCTCGTAAACCATTTTTATTCGAATTGTGCTTTCATTATTACAGATGATAGCGGCCAAAGGCGACCAGGGCCTGGAATATTGCGGCGGTGGTAGGCCTTACAGGGGATCCTTTTAATATAAAGTCGTAAATAGAGCTCGTAAACCATTTTTATTCGAATTGTGCTTTCATTATTACAGATGATGGTGGCCAAAGGCGACCAGGACCTGGAACATTGCGGCGGTGGTAGGCCTTACAGTGGGTCCTTTTAATGTAAATTCGTAAATAGAGCTCGTAAACCATTTTTCAATGAGATTCATCATGACAGTAAGAATATCATGCTGTAGTATATTGTGTATATGACACTGAGTAATGAATCCGGCTATGGTTTACGAGCTTATAATCTTAATGGTATGATCCCCATAATGATCGAGACGGTGAAGGAATGTCTCTGTAAAGACTGGTGGAATGTGAACTAATCTTCGAATTGTGCTTTCATTATTACAGATGATAGCGGCCAAAGGCGACCAGGGCCTGGAAAATTGCAGCGGTGGTAGGCCTTACAGGGGATCCTTTTAATATAAAGTCATAAATAGAGCTCGTAAACCATTTTTAGGAGCTTATAATCTTAATGGTATGATCCCCATAATGATCGAGACGGTGAAGGAATGTCTCTGTAAAGACTGGTGGAATGTGAACTAATCTTCGAATTGTGGTCTCATTAGTACAGATAGTAGCGACCAAAGGCGACCAGAACCTGGAACATTGCGGCGGTGGTAGGCCTTACGGTAACAGGGAATTCTTTTAGTCGTAAATAGTGCTCGTAAACCATTTTTCAATGAGACTGATCATGACAGTAAGAATATCATGCTGTACTCTCAGATATACGGTATGAAGTAATGGATCATGCTGTAGTGTATTGTATATATGTTACGGAGTAATGAATCCTAGCTGCTATAGTTTACGAGCTTATAATCTTAATGGTATGATCCCCATAACGATCGAGACGGTGAAGGAATGTCTCGGTAAAGACTGGTGGAATGTGAACTAATCTTCGAATTGTGCTTTCATTATTACAGATGATAGCGGCCAAAGGCAACCAGGGCCTGGAACATTGCGGCGGTGGTAGGCCTTACAGGGGATCCTTTTAATATAAAGTAGGAAATAGAGCTCGTAAACCATTGTAAACCAGTAAGAATATCATGCTGTACGCTCAGTTATACGGATGCTGCAGTGTATGGTATATATGGAAGAAAGGGATCAATCATGGTGTGAGGTTACGATATTATATTCTTAATGCTATCATCCCCATATCGAAGCAGAGAAAACCTATTATGGTAAAAGACCAGACGAGTGTCGTCTCATCTTGATATTATTCCGTTTAGTATTGCTGGTGCTGACGACCGGTAACTACGAGCTGCCGGAGCTGGACGCACTAAAAGGGAGAGTATCGTTCCACTGAAATATCATACCTAGTCTTCGAACATCATTTTTACATATGAGATCGGGTGTGAAAGTAATATATCGTGCTGTGGTCTTATATTTATTAAGTAGATTTTAATTGGACATCACTAAGTCGGAATCATTGTATATTAACAGTATAAGCTTCGTGTTGGCAATTTCCGGTAAAGTTCTGAACCGAATAACATAAGGTTTCCTTAATATTGTGGGCAGGTTTAGAGCAGACGTATGTCGGTGTCTCGTTTTCTCTCATCGCCGTTCCATAAGCTAAGTTACTGCGTTCTGCGTACCCTTGTCTCTTAACCTTAGCCCATAATCCATCACCCCCTTACCCATAATTCGAACCCATAACCCATAACCAACACATAATCCCAGCCCCTAATCCATAACTCCAACCCCTAATCCAAAACCTCTTACCTTAGCCATAACCTAGCGTGTGGAACGGCGATGTGGTATACGTAACCTCCTAAAACACGCCCACAGTCATAAGACTTGTGGAAACTGTTATTATCGCTTCTATGGCTATTCCGGACACATCAAAATATCATTTTAGTTAACTATATACTGTAATGCTTTGCTGCATTAACCGGGCAATAGAAATATTGAGTATTGCTTAGAAATGATTTTTTTAATGAAAATGTTTCACGTTCTTTTAATACGCAGATACCTACAGCAGATGAAAGATCTTTCGGCATAGCATTTCCATGCTGGACCTCCTCGTATTCTGGACGTACGCCACTAATGGTACAACTCGCTGCCTCCTGTCGCTTTCGTGTAAGCAAAAAATCGAAATAAACTAAATTTCAACATTACGTGTTATGGGTCCTGAGCCCCCCGCAACCACCCTTCTCCTTCATGCACCCACAACCACCCTCCTCCCTCATGCACCCCCTCCCCGCAACCACCCTCCTCCCTCATGCACCCCCTTCCCACAACCACCACCCTCCCTCATGCACCCCATCCCCACAACCACCCTCCTCCCTCATGCACCCCATCCCCGCAACCACCCTCCTCCCTCATGCACCCCATCCCCGCAACCACCCTCCTCCCTCATGCACCCCCTTCCCACAACCACCCTCCTCCCTCATGCACCCCCTTCCCACAACCACCACCCTCCCTCATGCACCCTCTCCCCACAACCACCCTCCTCCCTCATGCACCCTCTCCCCACAACCACCCACTCCCCACAAGCACCACCTCCTTCACTTACCCCCAAACCACCCTCATTCTTCATACACCCCCTCCCGACAGCCACCCTTCTCCTTCATGTACCCCCTCCCCATCAGCCACCCTCCTTCATTCCCCCACTATCAACCACCACCCACCATGTACCCCTTCTCTCCCAAACCACCCTCCTCCTTCATACACCCCCTCCCGACAGCCGCCCTCCTTCATACACCCCCTCCCGACAGCCGCCCTCCTTCATGCACCCCCTCCCGACAGCCGCCCTCCTTCATGCACCCCCTCCCCACAACCACCACCCTCCTTCATGTACCCCCTCCCCATCAACCACCCTCCTTCATTCCCCCCCTATCAACCACCCCCCTCCTTCATGCACCCCCTCCCCACAATCACCCTCCTTGCACCCACTCCGCCCAAACCACCTTCCTTGGTGTAACCCCTCCCCCCCCCCCCCCCAAGCCACCCTCCTTCGTGTACCCCCTCCCTTCAACCACCCTCCTCCTTCATGTACCCCTCCCCCCAAACCACCCTCCTCCATGTACCCCCTCCCCACCACCACCTTCCTTCATGTAACCCCTTCCGCAAGCCACCATCATCCTTCATGTACCGCCTACCCTCAAACCACACTCCATGGACACCTCCCCTCAACCACCCCCCTCGTTCATGCACCCCCTCCCTACAACCACCCTCCTCCTTCATGCCCCCCCATCAACCACCCTTCATGTACCCCCTCCCCACAACCACCCTCCTCCATGCACCCCCTCCCTACAATCACTATCCTTCCAGGCACCCCCTCCCCAAAACCACCCTCCTCGTTCATGCACCCCCGCCCTACAACCACCCTCCTCCGTCAGGCACCCTCTTCCTACAACCACCCTCCTCCGCCATGTCGTAAATAGAGCTCGTAAACCATTTTTTACGATTTTATAATCTTAATGGTATGATCCCCATAACGATCGAGACGGTGAAGGAATGTCTCGGTAAAGACTGGTGGAATGTGAACTAATCTTCTAATTGTGCTTTCATTATTACAGATGATAGCGGCCAAAGGCGACCAGGGCCTGGAACATTGCGGCGGTGGTAGGCCTTACAGGGGATCCTTTTAATAAAAAGTCGTAAATAGAGCTCGTAAACCATTTTTCAATGAGACTCATCATGATAGTAAGAATATCATGCTGTACTTAGATATACGGTATGAAGTAATGGATCATGCTGTAGTGTATTGCATATATGTTATGGAGTAATGAATCCTAGCTGCTATAGTTTAGGAGCTTATAATCTTAATGGTATGATCTCATAACGATGGAGACAGTGAAGGGAGGTCTCGTTTAAAGATTGGTGCAATGTGAACTAATCTTCGAATTGTGCTTTCATTATTACAGATGGCAGCTGCCAAAGACGACCAGGACCGGGAACATTGCGGCGGTGGTAGGCCTTACAGGGGATCCTTTCAATATCAGGTCGTAAATAGAGCTCATAAACCATTTTTTAGGATCTTATAATATTAATGGTATGATCCCTATAAAGATCGAGACGGTGAAGGAATGTCTCGGTAAAGACTGGTGGTATGTGAACTAATCTTCGAATTCGGCTTTCATTATTACAGATGATAGCGGCCAAAGGCGACCAGGGCCTGGAACATTGCGGCGGTGGTAGGCCTTACAGGGGATCCTTTTAATATAAGGTAGGAAATAGGGCTCGTAAACCATTTTTTACGATCTTATAATCTTAATGGTATGATCCCCATAACGATCGAGACGGTGAAGGAATGTCTCTGTAAAGACTGGTGGTATGTGAACTAATCTTTGAATTGTGGTCTCATTAGTACAGATAGTAGCGACCAAAGGCGACCAGAACCTGGAACATTGCGGCGTTGGTAGGCCTTACGGTAACAGGGAATCCTTTTAAAATAAAGTCGTAAATAGAGCTCGTAAACCATTTTTCAATGAGACTGATCATGACAGTAAGAATATCATGCTGTACTCTCAGATATACGGTATGAAGTAATGGATCATGCTGTAGTGTGTTGTATATATGTTACGGAGTAATGAATCCTAGCTGCTATAGTTTACGAGCTTATAATCTTAATGGTATGATCCCCATAACGATCGAGACGGTGAAGGAATGTCTCGGTAAAGACTGGTGGAATGTGAACTAATCTTCGAATTGTGCTTTCATTATTACAGATGATAGCGGCCAAAGGCAACCAGGGCCTGGAACATTGCGGCGGTGGTAGGCTTTACAGGGGATCCTTTTAATATAAAGTAGGAAATAGAGCTCGTAAACCATTGTAAACCAGTAAGAATATCATGCTGTACGCTCAGTTATACGGATGCTGTAGTGTATGGTATATATGGAAGAAAGGGATCAATCATGGTGTGAGGTTACGATATTATATTCTTATGCTATCATCCCCATATCGAAGCTGAGAAAACCTATTATGGTAAAAGACCAGACGAGTGTCGTCTCATCTTTATATTATTCCGTTTAGTATTGCTGGTGCTAACGACCGGTAACTACGAGCTGCCGGAGCTGGACGCACTAAAAGGGGAGTATTATATCGTTCCACTGAAATATCGTACCTAATCTTCGAACATCATTTTTAAATATGAGATCGGGTGTGAAAGTGATATATCGTGCTGTGGTCTCATATCTATCAAGTATTAATTGGATATCACTCATGCGGATTCATTGTATGTTAACAGTATAAGCTTCGTGTTGGCAGTTGCCGGTAAAGTTCTGAACCGAATAACAAAGTTTCCTTAATATTGTGGGCAAGTTTAGAGCAGACGTATGTCGGTGTCTCGTTTTCTCTCATCGCCGTTCCATAAGCTAAGTTACTGCGTTCTGCGTACCCTTGTCTCTTAACCTTAACCCATAATCCATCACCCCCTTACCCATAATTCGAACCCATAACCCATAACCAACACATAACCCCAGCCCCTAGTCCATAACTCCAACCCGTAATCCAAAGCCTCGTTAGCCATAACCTAGCGTGTGGAACGGCGATGTGGTATGCGTAACACCCTAAAACACGCCCACAGTCATAAGACTTGTGGAAACTGTTATTATCGCTTCTATTGCTATTCCGGACACTATCAAAATATCATTTTAGTTAACTATATACTGTAATGCTTTGCTGCATTAACTGGGCAATAGAAATATTGAGTATTGCTTCGAAATGATTTTTTTAATGAAAATGTTTCACGTTCTTTTAATACGCAGATACCTACAGCAGATGAAAGATCTTTCGGCATAGCATTTCCATGCTGGACCTCCTCGTATTCTGGACGTACGCCACTAATGGTACAACTCGCTGCCTCCTGTCGTTTTCGTGTAAGCAAAAAATCGAAATAAACTAAATTTCAACCTTACGTGTTATGGGTCCTAAGCCCCCCGCAACCACCCTTCTCCTTCATGCACCCACAACCACCCTCCTCCCTCATGCACTCCCTCCCCGCAACCACCCTCCTCCCTCATGCACCCCCTTCCCACAACCACCCCCCTCCCTCATGCACCCTCTCCCCACAACCACCCTCCTCCCTCATGCACCCCCTTCCCACAACCACCCCCCTCCCTCATGCACCCCCTCCCCACAATCACCCTCCATGCACCCACTCCGCCCAAACCACCTTCCTTAGTGTAACCCCTCCCCCCCCCCCCAAAGCCACCCTCCTTGGTGTAACCCTCCTCCCCCCCCCCCAAGCCACCCTCCTTCGTGTACCCCCTCCCTTCAACCACCCTCCTCCTTCATGTACCCCTCCCCCCAAACCACCCTCCTCCATGTACCCCCTCCCCACCACCACCTTCCTTCATGTACCCCCTTCCGCAAGCCACCATCATCCTTCATGTACCGCCTACCCTCAAACCACTCCATGTACACCCCCCCTCAACCACCCCCCTCGTTCATGCACCCCCTCCCTACAACCACCCTCCTCCTTCATGCCCCCCCCCCCCATCAACCACCTTTCTTCATGTACCCCCTCCCCTCAACCGCCCTCCTCCTTCATGCACCCCCTCCCCACAACCACCCTCCCCTCATGCACCCTCTCCCCACAACCACCCTCTCCCCACAAACACTCTCCTCCTTCATGCACCCCCTTCCCACAACCACCACCCTCCCTCATGCACCCTCTCCCCACAACCACCCTCCTCCCTCATGCACCCTCTCCCCACAACCACCCCCTCCCCACAAGCACCACACTCCTTCACTTACCCCCAAACCACCCTCATCCTTCATACACCCCCTCCCGACAGCCACCCTCCTCCTTCATGTACCCCCTCCCCATCAGCCACCCTCCTTCATTCCCCCCCTATCAACCACCACCCACCATGTACCCCTTCTCTCCCAAACCACCCTCCTCCTTCATACACCCCCTCCCGACAGCCGCCCTCCTTCATGCACCCCCTCCCCACAACCACCCTCCTTCATTCCCCCCCTATCAACCACCCCCCTCCATGCACCCCCTCCCCACAATCACCCTACATGCACCCACTCCGCCCAAACCACCTTCCTTGGTTTAACCCCTCCCCCCCCCCCCCAAAGCCACCCTCCTTGGTGTAACCCTCCTCCCCCCCCCCCAAGCCATCCTTCTTCATGTACCCCCTCCCCTCAACCGCCCTCCTCCTTCATGCACCCCCTCCCCACAACCACCCTCCATGTACCCCCTCCCCACAACCACCCTCCTCCATGCACCCCCTCCCTACAATCACTATCCTTCCAGGCACCCCCTCCCCAAAACCACCCTCCTCGTTCATGCACCCCCGCCCTACAACCACCCTCCTCCGTCAGGCACCCTCTTCCTACAACCACCCTCCTCCGCCATGTCGTAAATAGAGCTCGCAAACCATTTTTAAATGAGATTCCTCATGACAGTAAGAATATCATGCTGTACTCTCAGATATACGGTATGAAGTAATGGATCATGCTGTAGTGTATTGTATATATGTTACGGAGTAATGAATCCTAGCTTCTATAGTTTACGAGCTTATAATCTTAATGGTATGATCCCCATAACGATCGAGACAGTGAAGGGATGTCTCGTTTAAAGATGTGTGGAATGTGAACTAATCTTCGAATTGTGCTTTCATTATTACAGATGATAGCGGCCAACATGGACCAGGAACGGGAACATTGCGGCGGTGGTAGGCCTTACAGGGGATCCTTTTAATATAAAGTCGTAAATAGAGCTCGTAAACCACTTTTTACAATCTTATAATCTTAATGGTATGATCCCCATAACGATCGAGACGGTGAAGGAATGTCTCGGTAAAGACTGGTGGAATGTGAACTAATCTTCGAATTGGGCTTTCATTATTACAGATGATAGCGGCCAAAGGCGACCAGGGCCTGGAATATTGCGGCGGTGGTAGGCCTTACAGAGGATCCTTAAAATATAAAGTCGTAAATAGAGCTCGTAAACCATTTTTTACGATCTTATAATCTATCCCCATAACGATCGAGACGGTGAAGGAATGTCTCTGTAAAGACTGGTGGAATGTGAACTAATCTTTGAATTGTGCTTTCATTATTACAGATGATAGCGGCCAACATGGACCAGGAACGGGAACATTGCGGCGGTGATAGGCCTTACAGGGGATCCTTTTAATATAAAGTCGTAAATAGAGCTCGTAAACCATTTTTCAATGACTCATCATGACGGTAAGAATATCATGCTGTACTCTCAGATATACGGTATGAAGTAATGGATCATGCTGTAGTGTATTGTATATATGTTACGGAGTAATGAATCCTAGCTGCTATAGTTTACGAGCTTATAATCTTAATGGTATGATCCCCATAACGATCGAGACAGTGAAGGGATGTCTCGTTTAAAGATGTGTGGAATGTGAACTAATCTTCGAATTGTGCTTTCATTATTACAGATGGCAGCTGCCAAAGACGACCAGGACCTAGAACAATGCGGCGGTGGTAACCCTTACAGGGGATCCTTTTAATATAAAGTCGTAAATAGAGCTCGTAAACCATTTTTTACGATCTTATAATCTTAATGGTATGATCCCCATAACGATCGAGACGGTGAAGGAATGTCTCGGTAAAGACTGGTGGAATGTGAACTAATCTTCGAATTGTGCTTTCATTATTACAGATGATAGCGGCCAAAGGCGACCAGGACCGGGAACATTGCGGCGGTGGTAGGCCTTACAGGGGATCCTCCTAATATAAAGTCGTAAATAGAGCTCGTAAACCATTTTTCAATGAGATTCATCATGACAGTAAGAATATCATGCTGTACTCTCGGATATACAGTATGAAGTAATGGATCATGCTGTAGTGTATTGTATATATGTTACGGAGTAATGAATCCTAGCTGTTATAGTTTACGAGCTTATAATCTTAATGGTATGATCCCCATAATGATCGAGACGGTGAAGGAATGTCTCTGTAAAGACTGGTGGAATGTGAACTAATCTTTGAATTGTGCTTTCATTATTACAGATGATAGCGGCCAAAGGCGACCAGGGCCTAGAACATTGCGTCGGTGGTAGGCCTTACATGGGATCCTTTTAATATAACGTCGTAAATAGAGCTCGTAAACCATTTTTCAATGAGATTCATCATGACAGTAAGAATATCATGCTGTACTCTCGGATATACAGTATGAAGTAATGGATCATGCTGTAGTGTATTGTATATATGTTACGGAGTAATGAATCCTAGCTGTTATAGTTTACGAGCTTATAATCTTAATGGTATGATCCCATAACGATGGAGACAGTGAAGGGAGGTCTCGTTTAAAGATTGGTGCAATGTGAACCAATTTTCGAATTGTGCTTTCATTATTACAGATGGCAGCTGCCAAAGACGACCAGGACCGGGAACAATGCGGCGGTGGTAGGCCTTACAGGGGATCCTTTTAATATAAAGTAGTAAATAGAGCTCGAAAACCATTTTTTACGATCTTATAATCTTAATGGTATGATCCCCATAACGATCGAGACGGTGAAGGAATGTCTCGGTAAAGACTGGTGGAATGTGAACTAATCTTCGAACTGTGCTTTCATTATTACAGATGATAGCGGCCAAAGGCGACCAGGGCCTGGAACATTGCGGCGGTGGTAGGCCTTACAGGGGATCCTTTTAATATAAAGTAGGAAATAGGGCTCGTAAACCATTTTTTACGATCTTATAATCTTAATGGTATGATCCCCATAACGATCGAGACGGTGAAGGAATGTCTCGGTAAAGACTGGTGGTATGTGAACTAATCTTCGAATTGTGCTTTCATTATTACAGATGATAGCGGCCAAAGGCGACCAGGCCCTGGAACATTGCAGCGGTGGTAGGCCTTACAGGGGATCCTTTTAATATAAAGTCGTAAATAGAGCTCGTAAACCATTTTTAGGAGCTTATAATCTTAATGGTATGATCCCCATAATGATCGAGACGGTGAAGGAATGTCTCTGTAAAGACTGGTGGAATGTGAACTAATCTTCGAATCGTGGTCTCATTAGTACAGATAGTAGCGACCAAAGGCGACCAGAACCTGGAACATTGCGGCGGTGGTAGGCCTTACGGTAACAGGGAATCCTTTTAAAATAAAGTCGTAAATAGAGCTCGTAAACCATTTTTCAATGAGATTCATCATGACAGTAAGAATATCATGCTGTACTCTCAGATATACGGTATGAAGTAATGGATCATGCTGTAGTGTATTGTATTTATGTTACGGAGTAATGAATCCTAGCTGCTATAGTTTACGAGCTTATAATCTTAATGGTATGATCCCCATAACGATCGAGACGGTGAAGGAATGTCTCGGTAAAGACTGGTGGAATGTGAACTAATCTTCGAATTGTGCTTTCATTATTACAGATGATAGCGGCCAAAGGCAACCAGGGCCTGGAACATTGCGGCGGTGGTAGGCCTTACAGGGGATCCTTTTAATAAAGAGTAGGAAATAGAGCTCGTAAACCATTTTTCAATGAGATTCCTCATGACAGTAAGAATATCATGCTGTACGCTCAGTTATACGGATGCTGTAGTGTATGGTATATATGGAAGAAAGGGATCAATCATAGTGTGAGGTTACGATATTATATTCTTAATGCTATCATCCCCATATCGAAGCTGAGAAAACCTATTATGGTAAAAGACCAGACGAGTGTCGTCTCATCTTTATATTATTCCGTTTAGTATTGCTGGTGCTAACGACCGGTAACTACGAGCTGCCGGAGGTGGACGCACTAAGAGGGGAGTATTATATCGTTCCACTGAAATATCGTACCTAGTCTTCGAACATCATTTTTAAATATGAGATCGGGTGTGAAAGTGATATATCGTGCTGTGGTCTCATATCTATCAAGTATTAATTGGATATCACTCATGCGGATTCATTGTATGTTAACAGTATAAGCTTCGTGTTGGCAGTTGCCGGTAAAGTTCTGAACCGAATAACATAAAGTTTCCTTAATATTGTGGGCAAGTTTAGAGCAGACGTATGTCGGTGTCTCGTTTTCTCTCATCGCCGTTCCATAAGCTAAGTTACTGCGTTCTGCGTACCCTTGTCTCTTAACCTTAACCCATAATCCATCACCCCCTTACCCATAATTCGAACCCATAACCCATAACCAACACATAATCCCAGCCCCTAATCCATAACTCCAACCCATAATCCAAAACCTCTTACCTTAGCCATAACCTAGCGTGTGGAACGGCGATGTGGTATGCGTAACACCCTAAAACACGCCCACAGTCATAAGACTTGTGGAAACTGCTGGTTATTTGTTATTATCGCTTCTATGGCTATTCCGGACACATCAAAATATCATTTTAGTTAATTATATACTGTAATGCTTTGCTGCATTAACCGGGCAATAGAAATATTGAGTATTGCTTCGAAATGTTTTTTTTAATGAAAATGTTTCACGTTCTTTTAATACGCAGATACCTACAGCAGATGAAAGATCTTTCGGCATAGCGTTTCCATGCTGGACCTCCTCGTATTCTGGACGTACGCCACTAATGGTACAACTCGCTGCCTCCTGTCGCTTTCGTGTAAGCAAAAAATCGAAATAAACTAAATTTCAACCTTACGTGTTATGGGTCGTAAGCCCCCCGCAACCACCCTCCTCCTACATGCACCCACAAACACTCTCCTCCTTCATGCACCCCCTTCCCACAACCACCACCCTCCCTCATGCACCCTCTCCCCACAACCACCCTCCTCCCTCATGCACCCTCTCCCCACAAACACTCTCCTCCTTCATGCACCCCCTTCCCACAACCACCACCCTCCCTCATGCACCCTCTCCCCACAACCACCCTCCTCCCTCATGCACCCCCTCCCCGCAACCACCCTCCTCCCTCATGCACCCCCTCCCCGCAACCACCCTCCTCCCTCATGCACCCTCTCCCCACAACCACCCTCCTCCCTCATGCACCCTCTCCCCACAACCACCCTCTCCCCACAAACACTCTCCTCCTTCATGCACCCCCTTCCCACAACCACCACCCTCCCTCCTGCACCCTCTCCCCACAACCACCCTCCTCCCTCATGCACCCCCTTCCCAAAACCACCACCCTCCCTCATGCACCCTCTCCCCACAACCACCCTCCTCCCTCATGCACCCTCTCCCCACAACCACCCTCTCCCCACAACCACCCTCCTCCCTCATGCACCCTCTCCCCACAACCACCCTCCTCCCTCATGCACCCTCTCCCCACAACCACCCTCTCCCCACAAACACTCTCCTCCTTCATGCACCCCCTCCCCACAATCACCCTCCATGCACCCACTCCGCCCAAACCACCTTCCTTGGTGTAACCCTCCCCCCCCCCCAAGCCACCCTCCTCCTTCGTGTACCCCTCCCCTCAACCACCCTCCTCCTTCATGTACCCCCTCCCCACCACCGCCTTCCTTGATGTACCCCCTTTCCCAAGCCACCATCATCCTTCATGTACCGCCTACCCTCAAACCACCCTACATGTACACCTCCCTCAACCACCCCCCTCGTTCATGCACCCCCTCCCCACAACCACCCCCCTCGTTCATGCACCCCCTCCCCACAACCACCCTCCTCGTTCATGCCCCCCCCATCAACCACCCTTCTTTATGCACCCCCTCCCCTCAACCGCCCTCCTCCTTCATGCACCCCCTCCCCACAACCACCCTCCATGTACCCTCTCCCATCAACCACCCTCCGCCTTCATGCACCCCCTCCCTACAACCACCCTCCTCATTCATGTACCCCTCCCCCCCCCCCCAAACCATTCCTCCTTCATGCACCTGCCTCCCCACAACCCCCACCCTCCTTCATGTACCCCCTCCCCACAACCACCTTCCTCCATGCACCCCCTCCCTACAATCACTATCCTTCCAGGCACCCCCTCCCTACAATCACTATCCTTCCAGGCACCCCCTCCCCACAACCCCCACCCTCCTCCATGTACCCCCTCCCCACAACCACCCACCTCCATGTACCCTCTCCCCACAACCACCCTCCTCCATGCACCCCCTCCCTACAATCACTATCCTTCCAGGCACCCCCTCCCCAAAACCACCCTCCTCGTTCATGCACCCCCGCCCTACAACCACCCTCCTCCGTCAGGCACCCTCTTCCTACAACCACCCTCCTCCGCCATGTCGTAAATAGAGCTCGCAAACCATTTTCAATAAGACTCCTCATGACAGTAAGAATATCATGCTGTACTCTCAGATATACGGTATGAAGTAATGGATCATGCTGTAGTGTATTGTATATATGATACGGAGTAATGAATCCTAGCTGCTATAGTTTACGAGCTTATAATCTTAATGGTATGATCCCCATAACGATCGAGACAGTGAAGGGATGTCTCGTTTAAAGATGTGTGGAATGTGAATTAATCTTCGAATTGTGCTTTCATTATTACAGATGATAGCGGCCAAAGGCGACCAGGCCCTGGAACAATGCGGCGGTGGTAGGCCTTACAGGAGATCCTTTTAATATAAAGTAGGAAATAGAGCTCGTAAACCATTTTTCAATGAGATTCATCATGACAGTAAGAATATCATGCTGTATTCTCAGATATACGGTATGAAGTAATGGATCATACTGTAGTGTATTGTATATACGTTACGGAGTAATGAATCCTAGCTGCTATAGTTTACGAGCTTATATTCGTAATGGCATGATCCCCATAACGATAGAGACGGTGAAGGAATGTCTCTGTAAAGACTGGTGGAATGTGAACTAATCTTCGAATTGTGCTTTCATTATGACAGATGATAGCGGCCAAAAACGACCAGGACCTGGAACATTGCAGCGGTGGTATGCCTTACAGGAGATCCTTTTAATATCAAGTCGTAAATAGAGCTCGTAAACCATTTTTATGAGATTCATCATGACAGTAAGAATATCATGCTGTACTCAGATATACGGTATGAAGTAATGGATCATGCTGTAGTGTATTGTATATATGTTACGGAGTAATGAATCCTAGCTGCTATAGTTTACGCGCTTATAATCTAAATGGTATGATCCCATAACGATCGAGACGGTGAAGGAATGCCTCGTTTAAAGATTGGTGAAATGTGAACTAATCTTCGAATTGGGCTTTCATTATTACAGATGATAGCGGCCAAAGGCGACCAGGGCCTGGAATATTGCGGCGGTGGTAGGCCTTACAGGGGATCCTTTTAATATAACGTCGTAAATAGAGCTCGTAAACCATTTTTTACGATCTTATAATCTTACGGGTATGATCCCCATAACGATCGAGACGGTGAAGGAATGTCTCGGTAAAGACTGGTGGAATGTGAACTAATCTTCGAATTGTGCTTTCATTATTACAGATGATAGCGGCCAAAAATTACAGATGGTAGCGACCAAAATTGACCAGGACCGGGAACATTGCAGCGGTGGTAGGCCTTAGAGGGGATCCGTTGAATATAAAGTTGTAAATAGTGCTCGTAAACCATTTTTTAGGAGCTTATAATCTTAATGGTATGATCCCCATAACGATCGAGACAGTGAAGGGATGTCTCGTTTAAAGATGTGTGGAATGTGAACTAATCTTCGAATTGTGCTTTCATTATTACAGATGGCAGCTGCCAAAGACGACCAGGACCTAGAACAATGCGGCGGTGGTAGGCCTTACAGGGGATCCTTTTAATATCAAGTCGTAAATAGAGCTCGTAAACCATTTTTTACGATCTTATAATCTTAATGGTATGATCCCCATAACGATCGAGACGGCGAAGGAATGTCTCGGTAAAGACTGGTGGAATGTGAACTAATCTTCGAATTGTGCTTTCATTATTACAGATGATAGCGGCCAAAAATTACAGATGGTAGCGACCAAAATTGACCAGGACCGGGAACATTGCAGCGGTGGTAGGCCTTAGAGGGGATCCGTTGAATATAAAGTTGTAAATAGTGCTCGTAAACCATTTTTTAGGAGCTTATAATCTTAATGGTATGATCCCCATAACGATCGAGACGGTGAAGGAATGTCTCGGTAAAGACTAGTGGAATGTGAACTAATCTTCGAATTGTGCTTTCATTATTACAGATGATAGCGGCCAAAAATTACAGATGGTAGCGACCAAAATTGACCAGGACCGGGAACATTGCAGCGGTGGTAGGCCTTAGAGGGGATCCGTTGAATATAAAGTTGTAAATAGTGCTCGTAAACCATTTTTTAGGAGCTTATAATCTTAATGGTATGATCCCCATAACGATCGAGACGGTGAAGGAATGTCTCGGTAAAGACTAGTGGAATGTGAACTAATCTTCGAATTGTGCTTTCATTATTACAGATGATAGCGGCCAAAAATTACAGATGGTAGCGACCAAAATTGACCAGGACCGGGAACATTGCAGCGGTGGTAGGCCTTAGAGGGGATCCGTTGAATATAAAGTTGTAAATAGTGCTCGTAAACCATTTTTTAGGAGCTTATAATCTTAATGGTATGATCCCCATAACGATCGAGACGGTGAAGGAATGTCTCGGTAAAGACTGGTGGAATGTGAACTAATCTTCGAATTGTGCTTTCATTATTACAGATGATAGCGGCCAACATGGACCAGGAACGGGAACATTGCGGCGGTGGTAGGCCTTACAGGGGATCCTTAAAATATAAAGTCGTAAATAGAGCTCGTAAACCATTTTTCAATGAGATTCATCATGACAGTAAGAATATCATGCTGTACTTACGGATATACAGTATGAAGTAATGGATCATGCTGTAGTGTATTGTATATATGTTACGGAGTAATGAATCCTAGCTGTTATAGTATACGAGCTTATAATCTTCATGGTATGATCCCATAACGATCGAGACAGTGAAGGGATGTCTCGTTTAAAGATTGGTGCAATGGGAACCAATTTTCGAATTGCGCTTTCATTATTACAGATGGCAGCTGCCAAAGACGACCAGGACCGGGAACAATGCGGCGGTGGTAGGCCTTACAGGGGATCCTTTTAATATAAAGTAGTAAATAGAGCTCGTAAACCATTTTTTACGATTTTATAATCTTAATGGTATGATCCCCATAATGATCGAGACGGTGAAGGAATGTCTCGGTAAAGACTGGTGGAATGTGAACTAATCTTCGAATTGTGGTCTCATTAGTACAGATAGTGGCGACCAAAGGCGACCAGAACCTGGAACATTGCGGCGGCGGTAGGCCTTACGGTAACAGGGAATCCTTTTAAAATAAAGTCATAGATAGGGCTCGTAAACCATTTTTCAATGAGACTGATCATGACAGTAAGAATATCATGCTGTACTCAGATATACGGTATGAAGTAATGGATCATGCTGTAGTGTATTGTATATATGTTACGGAGTAATGAATCCTAGCTGCTATAGTTTACGAGCTTATAATCTTAATGGTATGATCCCCATAACGATAGAGACGGTGAAGGAATGTCTCGGTAAAGACTGGTGGAATGTGAACTAATCTTCGAATTGTGCTTTCATTATTACAGATGATAGCGGCCAAAGGCAACCAGGGCCTGGAACATTGCGGCGGTGGTAGGCCTTACAGGGGATCCTTTTAATATAAAGTAGGAAATAGAGCGCGTAAACCATTTTTCAATGAGATTCCTCATGACAGTAAGAATATCATGCTGTACGCTCAGTTATACGGATGCTGTAGTGTATGGTATATATGGAAGAAAGGGATCAATCATGGTGTGAGGTTACGATATTATATTCTTAATGCTATCATCCCCATATCGAAGCTGAGAAAACCTATTATGGTAAAAGACCAGACGAGTGTCGTCTCATCTTTATATTATTCCGTTTAGTATTGCTGGTGCTAACGACCGGTAACTACGAGCTGCCGGAGCTGGACGCACTAAAAGGGGAGTATTATATCGTTCCACTGAAATATCGTACCTAGTCTTCGAACATCATTTTTAAATATGAGATCGGGTGTGAAAGTGATATATCGTGCTGTGGTCTCATATCTATCAAGTATTAATTGGATATCACTCATGCGGATTCATTGTATGTTAACAGTATAAGCTTCGTGTTGGCAGTTGCCGGTAAAGTTCTGAACCGAATAACATAAAGTTTCCTTAATATTGTGGGCAAGTTTAGAGCAGACGTATGTCGGTGTCTCGTTTTCTCTCATCGCCGTTCCATAAGCTAAGTTACTGCGTTCTGCGTACCCTTGTCTCTTAACCTTAACCCATAATCCATCACCCCCTTACCCATAATTCGAACACATAACCCATAACCAACACATAACCCCAGCCCCTAATCCATAACTCCAACCCGTAATCCAAAGCCTCGTTAGCCATAACCTAGCGTGTGGAACGGCGATGTGGTATACGTAACACCCTAAAACACGCCCCACAGTCATAAGACGTGTGGAAACTGCTGGTTATTTGTTATTATCGCTTCTATGGCTATTCCGGACACATCAAAATATCATTTTAGTTAATTATATACTGGAAAGCTTTGCTGCATTAACCCGGCAATAGAAATATTGAGTATTGCTTCGAAATTAAAGGAAAACGTTTCACGTTCTTTTAATACACAGATAACTACAGCAGATCAAAGGTCTTTCGGCATAGCATTTCCGGGCTGGACCTCCCCGTATGCTGGACGTACACCACTAATGATACAACTCGCTGCCTCCTGTCAACGGGTTCTGTGAATCAGCAGCTGCAGCCTCTGTGGTGACTGCTCAAATACAAGTCAGACCTATTACAATGCCGCAACGTATTTATGCGGGGAACAATCGCGTTTGTGACTGCAAAGAATCGAAATAAACAAAATGTCAACAGTACGATGTGTTATTTGGTCATACGCCGCCCACAACCACCCTCCTTCATACACCACCTCCCTACAACCACCCTCCTCTATGCACCCCCTCCCCACAACCACCCTCCTCCTTCATGCACCCCCTCCCTACAACCACCCTCCTCCTTTATGTACCCCTCCCCACAACCACCCTCCTCCTTTATGTACCACTCCCCACAACCACCCTCCTCCTTCATGCACCCCCTCCCCACAACCACCCTCCTCCTTTATGTACCCCTCCCCACAACCACCCTCCTCCTTTATGTACCCCTCCCCACAACCACCCTCCTTCATGCACCACCTCCCTACAACCACCCTCCTCCTTTATGTACCCCTCCCCACAAGCACCACCCTCCTTCATGTACCCCCTCCCTACAACCACCCTCCTCCTTTATGTACCCCTCCCTACAACCACCCTCCTCCTTCATGCACCCCTCGCCACAACAACCATTCTCCTTCACGTACCCCCTCCCCTGAACCACCCTCCTCCGTCAGGCAGCCCCTCCTCACTACCACCCTCTTCCTTCTCTCCAAGCCACCCTTCTCCTTCATGCATCCCCTTCCCCCCCAACCACCCTCTGCCTTCATGTACCCACTCCCCCCAAGCCACCTTCCTTCTTCATGCACCCCCTCCCCACAACCACCCTCCTCCTTCATGCACCCCCTCCCTACAACCACCCTTCTCCATCATGCACCCCCTCCCCACAACCACCCTCCTCCAGGCACCCCCTCCCCACAACCACCCTCCTCCTTCATGAACCCCCTCCCCACAACCACCCTCCTCCTTCATGCACCCCCTCCCTACAACCACCCTTCTCCATCATGCACCCCCTCCCCACAACCACCCTCCTCCAGGCACCCCCTCCCCACAACCACCCTCCTCCTTTATGAACCCCCTCCCCCCAAACCACCCCCCTCCTTCATGCACCCCTCCCCACAACCACCCTCCTCCAGGCACCTCCTCCCCACAACCACCCTCCTCCTTCATGAACCCCCTCCCCCCAAACCACCCCCCTCCTTCATGCACCCCTCCCCACAACCACCCTCCTCCAGGCACCTCCTCCCCACAACCACCCTCCTCCTTCATGAACCCCCTCCCCCCAAACCACCCCCCTCCTTCATGCACCCCTCCCCACAACCACCCTCCTCCAGGCACCTCCTCCCCACAACCACCCCCCTCCTTCATGCACCTTTCCCCACAACCACCCTCCTCCAGGCACCTCCTCCCCACAACCACCCTCCTCCTTCATGAACCCCCTCCCCCCAAACCACCCCCCTCCTTCATGCACCCCTCCCCACAACCACCCTCCTCCAGGCACCTCCTCCCCACAACCACCCCCCTCCTTCATGCACCCCTCCCCACAACCACCCTCCTCCAGGCACCTCCTCCCCACAACCACCCTCCTCCTTCATGAACCCCCTCCCCCCAAACCACCCTCCTCCTTCATGCACCCCTCCCCACAACCACCCTCCTCCAGGCACCGCCTCCCCACAACCACCCTCCTCATTCATGTACCCACTCCCCCCCTCAACCACCCTCCTCCTGCAAGCCCCCCTTCCCAATAACCATCCTCCTCCTTCAGGCACCCCTCTCCACATCCACCTTCCTCCTTCATGCACCCCCTCCCTACAACAACCCTCCTCCTTCATGTACCCCTCCCCCCAAGCCACCCTCCTTCGTCATGCACCCCCTTACCACAACCACCTTCCTTCATGCACCCGCTGCCTACAACCAACCTGCTCCGTCAGGCACCCTCTTCCTATAACCACCCTCCTTCTTCATGTACCCCCTCTCCCCAAGCCACCCTCCTCTTTCATGCACCCTCTCCCCTCCCAACCACCCTCCTCCTTCATGTACCCCCTCCCCCCAAACCACCCTCCTCCTTCATCCACCCCTCCCCACAACCACCCTCCTCCATGCACCCCTCCTTACAACCACCCTCCTCCGTCAGGCACCCCCTCCCCACAACCACCTCCATCAGCCATACACCCTCTCCCCACAACCACCTCCCTCTGCCATACGCCCCCTCCCCACAACCATCTCCCTCTACCATACGCCCCCTCCCCACAACCATCTCCCTCTACCATACGGCCCCTCCCCACAACCATCTCCATCTGCCATACGCCCCCTCCCCACAACCATCTCCCTCTACCATACGCCCCCTCCCCACAACCTCCTCCATCTGTTATGCGTCTCCTCCCCACAACCAACTCCCTCTGCCATACGCCCCCTCCCCACAACCACCCCCCACTGCCAAACGCCCCCTCTCCTACCCACAAGCACTTCCCTCTGCCATACACCCTCTCCCCTCCCCACAACCACCTCCCTCTGTCATACACCCCCTCCCCAAAACCACCTTTCTCTGCCATACAGCCCCTCCCATCCCCACAACCACCTTCCTCTCTCAAGCACCCCTTCCTCTCCCCACATCCACCTCCCTCTGACATACACCCCCTCCCCTCCCCGCAAACACCTAACTCTGACATATACCCCCTTCCCTCCCCACAAATACCTCCCTCTGCCATACGCCACTTCCCCTACCCACAACCACCTCCATCTGTCACCCCTCCCCTCCCCTCCCCCCAACCACCTCCCTCTGCTATACGCCCCCTCCCCACAACCACCTCCCTCTGCCATACACCCCTCCCCACAACCACCCCCCACTGCCAAACGCCCCCTCTCCTACCCACAAGCACTTCCCTCTGCCATACACCCTCTCCCCTCCCCACAACCACCTCCCTCTGTCATACACCCCCTCCCCAAAACCACCTTTCTCTGCCATACAGCCCCTCCCATCCCCACAACCACCTTCCTCTCTCAAGCACCCCTTCCTCTCCCCACATCCACCTCCCTCTGACATACACCCCCTTCCCTCCCCACAAATACCTCCCTCTGCCATACGCCACTTCCCCTACCCACAACCACCTCCATCTGTCACCCCCCCCCCTCCCCTCCCCCCAACCACCTCCCTCTGCTATACGCCCCCTCCCCACAACCACCTTCCTCTGCCATACGCCCCCTCCCCACAACCATCTCCCTCTACCATACGGCCCCTCCCCACAACCACCTCCCTCTGTCATACACCCTCTCCCCTCCCCACAAACAATTCCCTCTGCTTACACCGCCTCCCCTACCCACAACCACCTCCCCATGTCATACACCCGCTCCCCAAAACCACCTTTCTCTGCCATACGCCCCCTCCCCACAACCACCTCCCTCTGCCATACACCCCTCCCCACAACCACCTCCCTCTGTCATACACCCCCTCCCCACAACCACCTCCCTCTGCCATACACCCTCTCCCCTCCCCACAACCACCTCCCTCTGCTTACACCGCCTCCCCTACCCACAACCACCTCCCCATGTCATACACCCGCTCCCCAAAACCACCTTTCTCTGCCATACGCCCCCTCCCCACAACCACCTCCCTCTGCCATACACCCCTCCCCACAACCACCTCCCTCTGTCATACACCCCCTCCCCACAACCACCTCCCTCTGCCATACACCCTCTCCCCTCCCCACAACCACCTCCCTCTGCTTACACCGCCTCCCCTACCCACAACCACCTCCCCATGTCATACACCCCTCCCCACAACCACCTCCCTCTGTCATACACCCCCTCCCCACAACCACCCCCCTCTGCCATACACCCCTCCCCACAACCACCTCCCTCTGCCATACACCCTCTCCCCTCCCCACAACCACCTCCCTCTGTCATACACCCCCTCCCCTCCCCACAAACAATTCCCTCTGCTTACACCGCCTCCCCTACCCACAACCACCTCCCTATGTCATACACCCCCTCCCCACAACCACCTCCCTCTGTCATACACCCCCTCCCCACAACCACCTCCCTCTGCCATACACCCCTCCCCACAACCACCTCCCTCTGCCATACACCCTCTCCCCTCCCCACAACCACCTCTCTCTGTCATACACCCCCTCCCCTCCCCACAAACAATTCCCTCTGCTTACACCGCCTCCCCTACCCACAACCACCTCCCCATGTCATACACCCGCTCCCCAAAACCACCTTTCTCTGTCATACACCCCCTCCCCACAAGCACATCCCTCGAACATACAGCCCCTCCCATCCCCACAACCACCTTCCTCTCTCAAGCACCCCTTCCTCTCCGTCATGCACCCCCAACCGCCATCCTCCAGCACGCACCCCCTCCCCACAAGCACCCTGCTCCTTCATCGATCCCCTCCCCACAACCACCCACCTCCTTCATGCACCCCCTCCCCACAACCACCCTCCTCCTTCAAGCACCCCTCGCCACAACAACCATTCTCCTTCACGTACCCCCTCCCCTGAACCACCCTCCTCCGTCAGGCAGCCCCTCCTCACTACCACCCTCTTCCTTCATGTACCCCCTCTCTCCAAGCCTCCCTTCTCCTTCATGCATCCCCTTCCCCCCCAACCACCCTCCTACTTCATGTAACCCTCCGCCACATCCACCATCCTCCTTCATGCACCCCCTCCCTACAACCACCTCCTCCGTGAGGCACCCCAAAACCCACAACCACCCTCTGCCTTCATGTACCCATGAAGGCAGATGTGTCCACCTTCCTCTGACATACACCCCCTCCCCTCCCCGCAAACACCTAACTCTGACATATACCCCCTTCCCTCCCCACAAATACCTCCCTCTGCCATACGCCACTTCCCCTACCCACAACCACCTCCATCTGTCACCCCTCCCCTCCCCTCCCCCCAACCACCTCCCTCTGCCATACGCCCCCTCCCCACAACCACCTCCCTCTGCCATACACCCCTCCTCACAACCACCTCCCTCTGCCATACACCCCTCCCCACAACCACCTCCCTCTGCCATACACCCCTCCCCAAAACCACCTCCCTCTGCCATACGCCCCCTCCCCACCACCACCGCCCTCTGCCATACGCCCCCTCCCCACAACCACATCCAGCGTGAAATATTCCCTGGGGGAACTCTCTTAGAACCCAGATCAAAGGTTTCAAGTAAGTAATGACTCCAAACACCAAGATTGAGCAAGGTTGACTTCAGCAGGACATGATTAATATGTTAGGATCTATGTCAAACGTCAAGGGTGACGGAGGGAATATTGTCTCTGTGAAACGTTCGTCGGCCACCTTGCCCGCCGCAGCCGTGATGGTGTATGGCAGAGGGGCAGAGGTGATCTTTGCCACTAGTAAGGATTAGTGTCTCTAGGTTATGCCACTGCACAACAGAAACCAATCAGCTCCAGCTTTTGAATGTGTTTGTGTGGTATCTTGGTCTTGTAGTCCAGCACATATTGTCGCCAGCCGTATGAAGTAATGGGATAACAATGGTGTATGTGATAACAATGGTGTATGTGATAACAATGGTGTATGTGATAACAATGGTGTATGTGATAACAGTATACACTACTGCATCGGATATAAATATGAAAAATAAAGTCTGCATTTACGAATGCAGTTTAAAGTTACATGTGGAGCTGACCGTTTCAACGGCTGTACCAAAATAAACATAAACAGGAAATGTTACCTTTGACCACAAAGCAGTGTCAACGGCCACCGCCAAAGAAAAAGTGGCGCTCCGGACGCTTCTATTGTCTCATATAAGGGTGAGTTCGGGTATGCGAGCGGAGTAGTCGGACTCCGCGGAGCGCATAAGCGAACGCGGAGATTGTGGTCCGATAGGGCGGTCACGTGGTACATTTTACTCCCAGACCAGACCTCGTGATCCTCCCAGAGGAGGATCACGAGGATTTCCAACATTGCGTCTAGGCCGCACAATACATTTAATATATACATAGTAGTATTGCGACCTGCAAAAAATCTGTAAATAATATTATAACAGCGAGAATAAGATAATGAACACAATACGTATCCGTTGATTTATTTTATGGCGCTATTTAACAATCTTCAAAATTTGTCCAGTCCAGCAAGTGCAACATTCACGCCGACCGCGGATTTTGCGTTCGGCTAATATTGATCCGCCTATTAGCGGAAAGAGTGAGTCCGCATGCTCCGAATATCCGCGCCGATTACTCCGATCGCATATCCGAACTCACCCTAATTTAGCGCTTGGGCCCCCTGTCGGCGGCACCGGTAAACGACTTGTGTACACACGTTTATGACGTTTCAAATCAGCACAAGTTTTCATTTTTGTGGCGGACAATTATATATAATTACAAAAATATATAATTACTAATATCCCATAGAGTACTTACAGATTTACTATTTAGTAGTTTAATGATATCCCTTTCCACAATAACATTCCTATCCAAAATGTATTTCAACATACTTTTTTCGCAAATCATCATATAAATTACATTTAAACAGAAAATGTTCCTCAGTTTCTATTTCTCCTGAGTTACACAATTGACAGTTTCTATGTTCACGCAATATCTTTATCCAACGTCCGGTTTCTATTCTTAGTCTATGGCTGCCACATCGAAATCTTGCCATAGCTATTCGCTGGTTAATATTAGATATTTAACTAAGGTACTCTGAGTTTTCTATTGCTTAAATATTCTTAACTTAGGGGAGTTATTAACATCGCTATGCCAGTGTCGATGTCTCTGCTTGAACATAAACAAAAATATATTCTTATCCGCTACTCCTTGTTGACACCATATATCCCCAAATCCATACATTGATAAAGTATGTTTTACTTCGGTCACCCAGTTTCGTCTACCCGCCACATCCAATTCTAGTAACATATCACAACATTTTCGAGGTAATCTATCCTGTGGCATGCTGCACAATTTTAACAAACAAAAGCAGTGTCAGTAAATAGACCTACATATAGAGCGGGGGGGGGGGGGAGAGTCCGCACTGCCTACTAATAAACAAGGGTTTATTAGTAGGCGGTGCGGACCGTCCCCCTCCCCCCGCCCCGCTCTCTGTGCTGCGTCAGTCGATTTATTGTGACTGTGGTAAAGAGTCAAAAAGAGTGTCATATAGGGCGTATGCCATGTGGGCCCGTCCATTTCGCCAGTGGCTCATATCCGCGTAAAAAACATCTGAACATATTTTCGTTGTCAGGGCCGCGAAGGAATTGTTTCACAGTAATTTTCGATATTTTGCCTAACATGTTGAACAAATATCTTAATTAACTTATCGCTTATCACGTGCGTGGACAACGTACGTGTCGTTGGCGTGTACTTCTATTAGAGAAATATACTAAAACAACGACTGATGATTGTCTCAAAGAAACCCCAGCAGATGGCAGCACTTCGATCTTCGAAAAAAAGGGGGATGGGGGAGGGTCTACAAGTGCATTATCTTCATTTTGCGTAGAAAAATGTGAATCTTCCTCAATGACGGTCATTCAAAAGTGTTCGCCTTTAAGGTAAGCCACCCATAATAGCAAGGTAAAAGAACTCTGTATTTGTGATTATTTTATGAAAGTATACCCAATTACACACCTTCTGGTGATTTTTTAGGATACTTTACCGTCCCGTTAAAAAATATTCTCCATTTTCCAAGTATAGCCCCATTTCACAAAATGACCAAAACTTGACACCTACCACGAATATGTAATTTTGCTACAATTCAGCTCAATATTAAGTCATTATCATCAGTAATAGCTCTTTGGAACGCTTAAACCTAGTGCAATACAAGAATGATATTCAACAATGTAAATAGTAGACCCAAAAATAACAGAATGGCAATAATAATGCGCAGTTATGCACTAAAAGGACCGTTTTTGCCAAAATTCGAAATCACCACCTTCACAAAATTGGCTACAATTTCATCAACAATGAAAATCCTGACACCAAACCACGTTTAAAAACTTCTAAAAACATAGTTCTTGTAATAAAAATAAAGAAATATATAGGTAGCCGTGCAAATTTCCCGAGAAACACGTCCTGAAACTTGAAAATGTTATTTCAGAAATATTTTTGGAGCAGCTTATTTCACATCAATTATCAGTAATTTACGCCTTGTGCTCACATTTTAATAAATTTGGCTATATATAATGGTCTCCGATATAATTATGATCTACACGAATGTTTTCTGAACTATTTACACGTTTTCTCCATGTTTTTTTCTTGAATATTCGGAATTTATCACGAAGAGCCTTTCTCGGGGAAATACCCTGTGAATGACGTCACGAATTGGGGATTCCCTGTGAATGACGTAACGAGTTAGGAATTCCCCTTTCACTGACACCGCCGATGTTTGTCGATGTTTACCGAGGTCTTCTCTAAATCGCCGAAGCTTATTATACGATGTTCTATTTATTTTACCTATGTCACCACTTCTTTGCTGTGTTTTATTCGTGCTTTGTTCTATTAAGACTGCTTAAAATATCAGGGCTACAGCCCGCCGATGTTTACCGATGTTTACCGAGGTCTGCTCAAAATCGCCGAGGCTCATTATGGGTGGCTTACCTTAACAGTCCTTAACATCCCCTTACTTGAGGGGTGGGGGGCCTTGCTTGAAGGGGAGCGGGTTGACAATAAGGGAGACCGGGGCTTGTAAAAAAATTCGCGTTTTCATAAATAACTCCAAAGCTACTGGCGATATGAAGTTAGTACAACACAACAAGTAAATTTAATTTTTCTTCTTGAGATTACACGCGAGTTATATTTAGATATTGAAACAAAAGTTCATGAAAATCGACTTTTTTTCCCAGTGCTGGGGCATGTAGTAACAGAGGTTGGGGTAAATAGTAACAACATTAACCTCCATTGGCAAGCGGTTAAATTCAATATAAAAAGTAAACAACGTTGCACAAATGCATGCATTGAACCGAATTGTGTACGAAACAGTTGTGGAATACTTAATTTATGACTAATGAAACTGTTATATGTAGAGAAACTGACTTTATCAAGAAAGGAATAACTTTTATTAATGATTTTATTAACGAACAAGGGGAGTTGCTGGGCTGGAATGAATTTTGCGGATTTCTTCCGGCTGAGCCATTATATTCCCATGCAATAGACATATAAAGTTGTCAAGAGAAGGAATAAAGCTCAAATCAGTTGTTTGTCAATTTACTAATTAAATAAAGCAGTTGAAGCGTGTGTGCAACGAAACTTTAAACATAAGTTAAATCACTGATATACCATCGAAATGATCAGCGTAAATGGTCTGATATTCTAGGTGTAAAAGTAGAACGGGACACATGGAAGACATTGCATAAATTACCCAGGATAAATTACCAGTGAACGCCACTACGGACGAGAGACAAGATGAGAACTTTTCAAGCTTATGATTTTACGCAGGACATACGTAACGAATAACTACTTATACATGAGTTAAATAGTTAACTCTGATATGTTTGGCTTTTGCGGTAAATATTTTACTATTATCAACCAGTGAAGTCATTATGGTCAGAATTTATAGCTTTGTTTAGAAATGTCACTGAACAAGACATTGGCGCATTCATTTCGGCGCAGACTGTGATGATAGGTGTGACAACCTCGGCCTTTATCGTCTGTTTAACCATATAATAACCAATGGCAAAAAACATATACATGGGCTCAAGTTACCCCTTGCTGTGCGCGTCGATTCTGGCTCGATCTAGTCACCCAGCATAGTTTTATCGTTAAGGACCGTCGACCCGAACAAATATACCCACAACTAGCAATTGAAACTGTATAATTGATAATTCGCACCAAAACCAGTCCCGCAACGACACATGAATAGTGCCATTTGAAACTATGTGGATGTGGCCAATAGTCTGCTTCCGATCGTCGTGAGCCCAAAAGTCCCTTCCCCGACCTTTCCTCTGCCTTTGGATATCTGGAGAGTGTAACGTGACAATTAAATTTACTACTTCGCAGCAACTGAACGAATAGGCCTACTCTGTCCCTTGCTGAGAACTGTGTCATCATTAAGTTGCCTCGTGATTTCTCCTTTCGCTCTTCCTCTTGCACGTCCTCACCATTGTGCATAAAAAATAGAGTACAAAGTAATAACAAGACCAAAGGTAAGTTACAGAACCCTGGCGGGGTTTGAGAACGAAGAAACTCAATGAAAAGTATATGCAAGATTGTGTTAGGGCAGGTTGTAACAGTGTTACAATATACCCCGAACACTTGTGTAACAACTTGCCCCCACCTAGCCGTCGTAGAAAACACGAATAAACTGGAGTGTTAGGTAAAAGTGAGACATGTGATGTTTGACCTAGTGTAACTGTCATTATGTCACCTTGTCAACGACTGCATAATAGGTTGGGCTATGTGGACCGTCCATAATAAGTTGGGCTATGTGGACCGTCTATGCAACAAAATAAATGTCATGGGAGCATAATATATTACTTACGTCTGGCCAATTCGAATTATGGCCGCAAGTTGTTCTAGTTTGCAGTTTCGATACTGTCGTTTGCCTTAAAAATGGCGCTAGTCGGGCTGTTCCCGGCTGCAGAAAATCAGCGCCCAGTACCGAATTGACATCAAAATATTCGCAGTGTTTCAACTTATCCCTGTTACTTTTAGCCCCGGTCTCCCCTACTTTCGAGGAGGTCAATCTGTAGTTGTATTTTGATATAGTAACGACTTTAGTATACTCAATTGTATTGTATATGTATCAATATATTAGAGTATAAAAGATTTTCGACCATTTATCGAAAGCTAACATGGTTATGTAACCAGTTTTCTCGGTTAATAGTATCGTTGTACAACTGCATCATTGGGTGTTCTCAGAACATTCAAGTGGAGGTTCCGATTTTCACACTTTTTCCTAACAGTTTGTTTCCAGATGAACATAAAACGCGATCACAGAAAAATCTACTTTATTTTTGACTCCGCACTGGTTCTTGCATAGTCGGCAGTCAGTTGTACCAGTTAAATAATTTGGGATTTTATTCACAGTAAAACGTATACAAACAGATATAGTGGAAATTGTAGCCTATATATTGTCTGCAAAAGCCTATAAAAACCTATACTGTACATTTATTTTCACAATGTTGATGGGACTGACGTTTTCTTGGCGTGATTATGTCCAGTAGTTTTTTACTTTTCTCAATCCTCGGGAATTGAGTGCCATATCTTTTTGAACCAGACGTGCCCCCCCCCCCCCCCCCCACACAACCACTTTCTTTATTCAAAATACAGTTTCCAGTAAAAATGCCGTTAAAAACATTCACTTGGTAATTTTAACCTTTGCAATATGTGATGGATATATCCTGAATTATATTGCATTCTGTTATCATAGCATAACGACTGTATCACTCTTACCGGAGTTATGCTCCAACGTTGAAACTATATCCATGACTTAAATCTTGGTACAATTATATTCGCAACAAGAGCCCCCCTCATATTTGTCGCAAACCCGGGAATAGAAATGCCGAACAAGCTGTTGTAAGCCTGGTCCCCCTCCACCAACAGGATACCCAGAGCCCTGTACAGATACAGGTCAAATATCACAGCCTTTATCACAAAGATATCCCGGCTGTAGTTTTATAAGGAAGCGAAGGCCCCATCCCGGCTTCTGTGACCACTGGCAATTATCTGACAGAAGCAGACGTATTGCGGGAGGTAGGTTTTGTGAACGTTCTTCATATACGTTCTTCATACTCAGCTTATTGATATTTTTTCTTGCTTTGCACAACTGGCGCAACAAGTTTGGTTATCATTGAAACCAAGGCCTGTGTGACGTCACAGCTGGGGTGGGGGGGGGGGATCTGTATGACGTCACAGCTTGATGGTGGGTCTGTGTGACGTTACGGCTTGGTGGCAAGTCTGTGTGATATCACAACTTGATGGTGGGTATGTGTGACATCACGGCTTGATGGTGGGTCTGTGTGACATTACAACTTGGCGGCGGGTCAATCTCACGTCACAACTTGGCGGCGGGTCAGTGTGACGTCACAACTTGCAGGTGGGCGGCGGGTCTGTGTGACGTCACAACTTGCAGGTGGGCGGCGGGTCTGTGTGACGTCACAGCTTGGCGGCTTCTCCGACGCTGTATCCTATGTCATATTCCGGATTCCGTTGGAATAGTGACGTCATAAACTGCATGTGCCACTCAGTAGGCAGCATGGTCTCCCTGACGGCGGGTAGACTCTCCATGCGGTGGACCCAGGCCGTGAGGCGGGGGAAGGTGGCGGCCGGCAGGGGGTCGTAGGTCGTGTTGGCCTGCTCAGACATCAAGCGGCTCAGCTCGCGGATCGCCGGCATCCGTTCAAACCACGGATACACGTGGACATCCAGCATTCCCAGTCGAGATCCTGAAACAAATCCCAAATGTTACGTTACGACATCTGGATTATTTCCATATAAATATGTATATATATATATATGGCTACAGCTCTCTAACCTATCTAGGCTTAGTGGCGTGGATACCTTGTACACAGTGTGTACCATGCCGCGTCATTCACCACGTCATAAGCGGCCTAATGTCCATTCACCACGTCATAAGCGGCCTAATGTCCATTCACCACGTCATAAGCGGCCTAATGTCCATTCACCACGTCATAAGCGGCCTAATGTTCATTCACCACGTCATAAGCGGCCTAATGTCCATTCACCACGTCATAAGCGGCCTAATGTCCAGCGGCCATTTTCATAATCGCCACTTAAGCTACGCCACTAGACTTAGCGCTAAGTGGAATATTTGTCGAGCGATTATCGGGTTCAAAATACATAAGTAGTCACCCAAGAAGTGGATTTACTGAAGGAAAGTGCTAAAATTAAATCAAAGAGAACTTCTTAATGATGAGCACCACCACAACGAGCTGGTGAGGCTAAAACCCAAATGCCTTTTTCGTGCGTAGCTTACGAGGGGAGTAGGAATACGGCCCCAGGTTTGCTGTGAGAAGTTCTCACTTTGTCCACAGCGTTGTCACTACCAGCCTAACAGCTCTCCTACATATTACGCCCGGACCTTTAGAAGCGACACTGGCGTCGTCCTGGCTGTCTAGTCTAGTCCCTACGGAACCCTCGCCTTGCTTACCCCCGAAAAACTGCTGCTCGCCGAGGGCGTGCTCCAACAGGGTGAGTCCGGCCTGGAAGGCCGCTCGAGCCGCCACGTGCTTGCTGGGGTCTGGTCGCATCACGCGGTAGATGGCCTTGGTCACCTGGCAACGACACCAAAGTTACTCATACAGCAATACTTTCCCTGACATACTATTTTAAATGTCTTGCATGGAAATGTTGTATTTAGGTTGGTTGGTTGGATATTCAGGACGCCTTAACCACTCGTGGTCATATATCGCGTCAATGGGAGAAGGAAGGGAGAGTGGAGTCATGTCCCCGGGGGTAACCCCCTACTCTTTGCGAAGAAAGATATGGGATCTTTATCCTGCGACCACACAGACATGGCCACAGCAGGGCTCGAACCACCGACCCACGTGCCGTTAGGCTCTCAGGTGACCAGAGCACTTGTATTTAGATTATTGTTGTGTAGGAACAAACAGATTCTATGGAATACATAACAGGACATGTTGTGACGTGCTCCTCGTCATCAAAATGTAGATATCGCCGCCGGGTGGTGCCTTTTACACATGATAACTTATATATTTCGCACAGTACAATGTGTCTAGAACGTAGCTCAGCTTACTGTTACCGTGACCCTTACTGTTACATTAACCCTTACTGTTACCTTAACCCTTACTGTTACCTTAACCCTTACTGTTACCTTGACCCTTACTGTTACCTTGACCCTTACTGTTACCTTGACCCTTACTGTTACCTTGACCCTTACTGTTACCTTGACCCTTACTGTTACCGTGACCCTTACTGTTACCTTCACCCTTAATGTTACCTTAACCCTTACTGTTACCTTAATCCTTAATGTTACCTTGACCCTTAATGTTACCGTGACCCTTACTGTTCCCTTAACTCTTACTGTTACCTTAACCCTTACTGTTACCTTGACCCTTACTGTTACCTTAACCCTTACTGTTACCTTAACTCTTACTGTTACCTTAACCCTTACTGTTACCTTAACCCTTACTGTTACCTTGACCCTTACTGTTACCTTGACCCTTACTGTTACCTTAACCCTTACTGTTACCTTAACCCTTACTGTTACCTTAACCCTTACTGTTACCTTAACCCTTACTGTTACCTTGACCCTTACTGTTACCCTAACCCTTACTGTTACCTTGACCCTTACTGTTACCTTGACCCTTACTGTTACCTTGACCCTTACTGTTACCGTGACCCTTACTGTTACCTTAACCCTTACTGTTACCGTGACCCTTACTGTTACCTTGACCCTTACTGTTACCTTGACCCTTACTGTTACCTTGACCCTTAATGTTACCGTGACCCTTACTGTTCCCTTAACTCTTACTGTTACCGTGACCCTTACTGTTACCTTAACCCTTACTGTTACCATGTTGTGACGTGCTCCTCGTCATCAAAATGTAGATATCGCCGCCGGGTGGTGCCTTTTACACATGATAACTTATATATTTCGCACAGTACAATGTGTCTAGAACGTAGCTCAGCTTACTGTTACCGTGACCCTTACTGTTACCTTAACCCTTACTGTTACCTTGACCCCTACTGTTACCTTAACCCTTACTGTTACCTTGACCCTTACTGTTACCGTGACCCTTACTGTTACCTTAACCCTTACTGTTACCTTAACCCTTACTGTTACCTTGACCCTCACTGTTACCGTGACCCTTACTGTTACCTTAACCCTTACTGTTACCTTAACCCTTACTGTTACCTTAACCGTTACTGTTACCTTAACCCTTACTGTTACCTTGACCCTTACTGTTACCGTGACCCTTAATGTTACCTTAACCCTTACTGTTACCTTGACCCTTACTGTTACCTTGACCCTTACTGTTACCTTAACCCTTACTGTTACCTTAACCCTTACTGTTACCTTGACCCTTACTGTTACCTTGACCCTTACTGTTACCTTGACCCTTACTGTTACCTTGACCCTTACTGTTACCGTGACCCTTACTGTTACCTTAACCCTTACTGTTACCTTAACCCTTACTGTTACCTTAACCCTTACTGTTACCTTGACCCTTACTGTTACCTTGACCCTTACTGTTACCTTAACCCTTACTGTTACCTTAACCCTTACTGTTACCTGAACCCTTACTGTTACCTTAACCCTTACTGTTACCTTAACCCTTACTGTTACCTTAACCCTTACTGTTACCTTGACCCTTACTGTTACCGTGACCCTTACTGTTACCTTGACCCTTACTGTTACCTTAACCCTTACTGTTACCTTAACCCTTACTGTTACCTGAACCCTTACTGTTACCTTAACCCTTACTGTTACCTTAATCCTTAATGTTACCTTGACCCTTAATGTTACCTTGACCCTTAATGTTACCGTGACCCTTACTGTTCCCTTAACTCTTACTGTTACCGTGACCCTTACTGTTACCGTGACCCTTACTGTTACCTTGAGCCTTAATGTTACCTTGACACACGAACTGCTACCGTGACAGTAAAGCTTAATTAAGATAGGGGGAGGGATGGGTAGTCACGTTTAATTCAACGTTCCGTCTGTTACACGCGCCAGGGCAGAGATGGGCTAACAGGAGAAAGGGGGAAGGGATATGCGCCAACGGTCTACTTGTAGACCAATCATTATAAGAGGTGCGACAGGAAAATGCGACAGGACATTGCGCACCAGTCACCTCTGCGGAGGCGGGGCTCAGCAACGGATTCAGCCCCGCCGCCAGCGTCACTCGCTAGCTGATGAAAGGAGAACGTCACCACATAGACCCTCAAGGGAGATCAGGGCGCAAGCAGCTTATGGTACACTGACCAAAGCGTGTCTCCTCCACTAGGGGCATTACCAGTTTATTGAACCCCGGCATAAATAGATTGCGCATTTGCGCGGGGTATGTCAAATACAGTAGATCTGATGTATTCTCTCCCCCCAAGCCACTGTCTGTCGACAAGTAATGCCGGCTTCCGGGGCAGGCAGTATGAATTACGTGGCCTGTTGCCAACGCCCAACATGTAGTGGGGGCGGGGGGGGGGGTGGGGGGTGGCGGCTAATATCCCATTCCCAGTTCACGCAGAATTATTTTCGTCATTCCTCGTTCACGGAGAAATGAAAAGCCCATTCCCGAGGAACGAAAATACCCCTTGCCGCCCCCCCCCCCCAAACATGTAATACCTCGCCGCAGTATCCTCTATCGTCGTCAGACCTACTAATTGATATTTCAACTGAACATGGCCTGTATGGATTGAATTGAATGTTGAATTGCACATCAATTCAGTTCGATACAAATATTGTATACATAAGTTTGCAATGTGGCCACGGGATAATTGGTCCATTATTCTGTGTGCGTTTTTGATGATGACGCTTTTTTGATCAATGGAGGTGCTGTATAGTGTAGTGATCTATAACTTAATGCTAATCGGGCTACATAAAATATCTACAAAAATCTTTTCAGTTCATAGTCTGTAACTTGATGATAATTTGGCTAAATAACAGATTACAAAAAAAAGGTTAGTTCGCTGACCCAGTGTGCCGTTTAGAGGCAGCACTTAACATTTAATTAATTAATACCATACCGCGTGATTGGTTACAAATGCGATGTTGAGGTACCTTGCCGTCAAAATGATGCATCAGGATCTCATCATTGGCCTTCTGGAACGGACACTGAGCTTGAAGTCGCTTGTCTGGATACAGCTGGTCTAGGAAGTCATCGCAGATTCTGGACTCGTACACGACCTGGTCCTTGTACTCGAGGACGGGGACCAAGCCGAAGGGATTTCGCTCCAGAAACCACTCCGGTTTGTAGCGTAAGTTCACATTCACCGTCTCATGGCTGCGTATGTGGAAGGAAAGGTGGGGAGGGGGAGTGAATCGTGTCATGCAGAATTATTACATATATCATATATAAATACAGACCATATACTAAGAAAATGTAACGATTTCATAGAAGAGTTAGATTACATTAACAAACTCGACGTTGAACTATGCTTACGTGTAACATACATGAACCGTGTGGTTGTCGTAATATCCTGGAGCAATGGTTCACAGATTGCTCTCCCTCTCTAGCTATCACCGATCTAATTCGTGCCTATTTGTCTCCATATATTTGCAGGCAGGCATGTGCATGTACATATGAACGAGATGGCCAGTGCTACACTGACGGGAAACGACGGCAACGGCCGCCTGAGCCATTACTTAGATTATTGTCGACATTTTCGCGTTTTTTGCAAGCGGTCCCAACTCCCTAGCGCCGATATGGAGCGAGTGGCGGCCATTCCAACTCGAGGAGTCGTCAGTCGTTTTCCCCGTTGATTCATCACTAGCGGCCGAGCAGGGGAAGGTGCCCCTCTTTCGAGCGCTCTAACGTCCTAATCATGCATGACGCAAGGACGTTTATCTGATTTTTGACGATTTGTTTGGAAATGGCAAGAATCTGTATGTTTATCATTAAGCTAATTGTTTCGTTGCCATGGAACGGAAACCGGGCGTACGCTCGTCGTGTTTGTTTTGTAACTTGCTTTGATAGTACCTCACCGCAGGTAATTCCCCTTGATAGTTTCCTGACCTATTAGAACCTTATACATACACATACATAGGTTGATGCTAAATGGGCCCAAAAGCGAATAACATGACAGAGGTCATTTAGTGCGATTTTTCTGAAGCATATAACCTCACTTTGCACCAAAATGAGTATGACGCGTCAACATACTCGAACGATGTTTCAGAAGGGACCCCATCTTGAAACTTACCCGAGTTCACTAGCTATAATATTAACGGACATAGGCACGTTCTCCGATTTTTTTTCAAAAACTAGTTGCGACTATGACCTTTGACTTACATATGCCAATAACGAACTTAACCGAGCTATAGGTTCTGTACTAATCCGGTTTTGGGTACATGACACTTGACCGCCCCATATACAAATCATGGGGAGCGTATTGTAATGGCGTGAAACACACAGAAAACCAGCGTCTTTCGATTTAAGACTAGTATGATTATAAAGGTACACACCCAGACATTTACTCCATATGGTTTTCAAGTCTAAAAGTGCATACATATCGAAAACATCACTGAGTCTACTTTGCGGCCCATAGTAAAGCACAGGGACCCGTTGACGCGTTGTATCCAGAATGGTTGCTTATAGAGGTGAGCGCGCTGTCTGTGACGTCACTTACAGACCCTATTCCAGATATCTATCATATAGCAAAGGTTAAAAGCTCTAGCGGTCGAATTGCAACCGCTAGGGTTTCGTCATTAACAACGAGACATACAAATAGGTGTGGGGATTGAGGGCTTAACTCACGGTATGCCTTTGTACAGAAGAACAATTCTAGTTCGCTGTGCGAAAGGACAGAACTTCATGTTGTAGAAGCGCATGTAATCCGGGTTGGGGGGAGGCAGAACATCGCCTGTAAGACAAGGTCAATATCACTATAATAAGGTTGGACCGCCAACACATGGCAACATTCATGGCAGTAACTGATCGTTCATGGCAGTAACTGATCGTTCAGGGCAGTAACGGATCGTTCAGGACAGTAACGGATCGTTCACGGCAATAACGGATCGTTCATGGCAATAACGGATCGTTCATGGCAGTAACGGATCGTTCATGGCAGTAACGGATCGTTCATGGCAGTAACGAATCGTTCATGGCAGTAACGGATCGTTCATGGCAGTAACGGATCGTTCTTGGCAGTAACGGATCGTTCATGGCAGTAACGGATCGTTCATGGCAGTAACGAATCGTTCATGGCAGTAACGGATCGTTCATGGCAGTAACGGATCGTTCATGGCAGTAACGGATCGTTCATGGCAGAAACGAATCGTTCATGGTAGTAACGGATCGTTCATGGCAGTAACGGATCGTTCATGGCAGTAACGGATCGTTCATGGCAGTAACGAATCGTTCATGGCAGTAATGGATCTTTTATGGCAGTAACGGATCGTTCATGGCAGTAACGGATCGTTCATGGCAGTAACGGATCGTTCATGGCAGTAACGAATCGTTCATGGCAGTAACGAATCGTTCATGGCAGTAACGGATCGTTCATGGCAGTAACGGATCTTTTATGGCAGTAACGGATCGTTTATGGCAGTAACGGATCTTTCATGGCAGTAACGGATCTTTTATGGCAGTAACGGATCGTTCATGGCAGTAACGGATCTTTTATGGCAGTAACGGATCGTTTATGGCAGTAACGGATCGTTTATGGCAGTAACGGATCGTTCATGGCAGTAACGAATCGTTCATGGCAGTAACGGATCGTTCATGGCAGTAACGAATCGTTCATGGCAGTAACGGATCTTTTATGGCAGTAACGGATCGTTCATGGCAGTAACGGATCGTTCATGGCAGTAACGAATCGTTCATGGCAGTAACGAATCGTTCATGGCAGTAACGAATCGTTCATGGCAGTAACGGATCGTTCATGGCAGTAACGGATCTTTTATGGCAGTAACGGATCGTTTATGGCAGTAACGGATCGTTCATGGCAGTAACGGATCTTTTATGGCAGTAACGGATCGTTCATGGCAGTAACGGATCTTTTATGGCAGTAACGGATCGTTTATGGCAGTAACGGATCGTTCATGGCAGTAACGGATCTTTTATGGCAGTAACGGATCGTTCATGGCAGTAACGGATCGTTCATGGCAGTAACGGATCGTTCATGGCAGTAACGAATCGTTCCACCGGGCCCCCCTCACGTACAAAGTGAGGTGTCTCGTGGCATGGAACGAATATATATAATCTGTATTGGATCATGAAGGTAAATATATCTCACCTTTAATTAGGCTTAAACCTTAGTTGATTAAACGAGTAACGAATTATTGCTGTTATGGTTCTGTCACTGTGGAGCGATCGACACTGCCACTTAGCATGAAAGTCCATGAGACCTGGGTTATGTCATTAATGCGTCTGAATCTTGTCTTGCGCAGAAATGACGGACGGCAATTGAAAAATGTACTGTGTGACTGGTAATCTAAAGACAATTAATATGTTGTTTTGCTTCAAGCTGTTCCTGCGGAGGGGACCTTACCCCCCCCCCCCCCACTCCCCATTACACACATATAGGCCCAGGTACTAACAATATTTTATCTGGATCTGATATATATCCGTCTGTAGTCATACAGACCACATCAGGCCAGACTGAGGCGACCCCATACTTACCAGCTAGATATGCGATACTAACAGTTATTGGTAACAACAACGATGATAATACCAGCGGGAAGTTTGTTATCGGTTACTTGTCGCTGAAAGGATAACAATAGTGCATAGATGATAGAAACAACAATCATTCTAGTTTTCGCGCTTGCAATAAACAGCTGTTTAGCTCTATCTACAGTCTACCTTTCAGTACCACATTCATACTCCGTGAACTCCCAATCAGTGGGCGGGGAAGGATCTTGATAACGATTAATATAAGTACAGTATACAGACAACGGGAACGCAAATAATTGGTGTTTCATTCTAACCCATTTCATCGTTTCGGAAGGTTCCTTGGCCCAATAACCCAATCTCTGCCTTCGATTAACTCCGCTAGGGTTCCATTATATCTCTGTTGTCGCCTACTTTCTCAAACAATTTTCACACTCGCTCGCCAGGGCGGCGCTGCGCAAATAATAAAAATGCACCGCGCATTTCTACAAATTAGTGCCGGGGACCCAACCTTAGCCTAATAACACACGGTATCCAGCTAAGTCACAATTATAATTTTTTCGAAAGGGTACAAGATGTTTTTTGCTGTATGAGTTTGCTGAGTAGGTCAGTGCCCCTCCCCACCAGATCATTAAACGGCGCCGCCCCACCAGCGAAACCGACTCAGAGTAGGTCTGTTCCCCTCCCCCCAGACCACTAAACGGCGCCGCCCCACCACGTAAAGTATTCACTTTAGCGGGGTAGGGGGCGCCGTTAGGTGGTTTGGGGGCGATGCACAGACCTACTAGAGCCGGGGATCCTCTTCAAATACTGACGACAGAGGTGAGGGTGGGTGTGGAGGGCGCTGTCCGAAAAACTGGCCCCCACGGTGCGGGGCGTCTTCAGGAGCCTGAGCGCGGGGTAGGGGGCTAGGGGCTAGTGGCAAGGGGGCTAGGGGCTAGGGGCTAGTGGCAAGGGGGCTAGGGGCTAGGGGGCTAGTGGCCAGGGGCTAGGGGCTAGTGGCAAGGGGGCTAGGGGGCTAGGGGCTAGTGGCAAGGGGGCTAGGGGCTAGGGGCTAGTGGCAAGGGGGCTAGGGGGCTAGGGGCTAGTGGCAAGGGGGCTAGGGGGCTAGGGGGCTAGTGGCCAGGGGGCTAGGGGCTAGGGGCTAGGGGGCTAGTGGCAAGGAGGCTAGGGGCTAGGGGGCAAGTGGCAAGGAGGCTAGGGGGCTAGGGGCTAGGGGGCTAGTGGCCAGGGGGCTAGGGGCTAGGGGGCTAGTGGCAAGGAGGCTAGGGGGCTAGTGGCAAGGAGGCTAGGGGGCTAGTGGCTAGGGGGGCTAGGGGGCTAGTGGCAAGGAGGCTAGGGGGCTAGGGGCTAGGGGGCTAGTGGCTAGGGGGGCTAGGGGCTAGGGGGCTAGGGGGCTAGGGGCCAACCCCAGGCCGCGTCCCATCAGCTCGGTCCCCCCCGGGGGTGGGGGGGGGTCGAAAGTGTTCAAATAATTAGAGTGCTCCAGACACTTTGTCATGAATGTTAGTGTCTATTTTAGATACCCTTTTTAACCACAAAGTTCTGTCAGTGTCTATTTTAGATGCCTTTTTCAGCCTCTCAATGACGAAGAAACCGCGCACATTTCTCTCGCGCGCCAAATCCTCTCTATGGCATGGGCGACACACCCCCAACCTTGTAGTATTGTAGTGCCCCCCACCCCCCTCCCCCAACCCCGGGGGGTCGGTCGAGCGGTGAATAGGGGAGGCGAGGCAGCGTGGTGGGGGGGGGGGGGGGGGGGGTGGAGGTGCGTACCGCCGCCCGCTCACGGACCTACTCTGTACCATGTTCTGTCGGTAGGCCGCTGCGGATGAAAACGATTAACGGGACCTGGGCATTTATTTAGGTCAAATACATTATCACAGGGTCATAGGGCATAGATAACGGGGCCTAACATACATGCAAGTCATCGAACGGCTGCAACACCAATATATTTCCGTCCTTAAATTTCCATCCTCGCTGTTGAAAGTTTTTGTTTTGAGGGTGGGGGGGGGGGGGGGATAGGAGCGGGTAACCCCAGTTCTGTGGCTAGGGGGTGGAGGTGGGACGAAATAATGGGTGGACACCCGCGGTCATTTTCAGCCCCGCCCCGGCGTTCGCAATTGTTTTTAGGGAATATGGAGAGTAAAAGAAAATTATGTGGTCATCAAGAGAGAATATTTTGGTAAAACAATGACGTCCAAAGTAGATACCGACGTACAGTTATGCAACGCATATAGAGGAAGAGGCCAGCTGATTGAGATCTCCGGGCGCGAAAATCACGGGAATATACCAGGACAGGTGGACACATTGCGAGAAAATGTTTGTGCTCCGGGGAAAAGAGAGAAAACATGCGAAAAAACGGATAATTTGGGCAGCACACCTATGTATATCGGCCCCCTAGTTCACCCCCCCCCCCCCCACCATCGGCCCCTCGGCCGCCGCGCGGGCCCGGGACTCCACTGGAGGCCATAGCGAAGCCTGATCAACCTACTGGCTTGAGTCCCAACTTGTACGGATCTGGGACTTTGTACCCCGATAGCAATGACTTGTGCGGGTAACGAGCATAGATCGCGCTATCCGGATGAGCTACTCCCTCTGACACATTTGATTGTTCGTCCTTCGTAGCTATATCTATGCTATTCTGTTCGATATTCGACATTTTAGCTGCTCGGTCCTATGATTTCCATGTTAAAGAGCCTGATGTTTACATTTGTTTGGCCCTACGCACGCGCATGCGTGACCTACTTCGGTTTGTTGATAAACATCGCAGCCCCGAATTGCCCTGAAGAACCGAGGCCTTGCTACTGCTCGGGGGGCCGAGTGGTAGCGAGGCCTGGGGTCTTTAGGGTTATATTGTATATTATTAGCTGATACCTTGGCGTAATTGCCTCCATGCAAGCCCGCTTCTCTTGCCTGGGAGCACTTGCGCCTAGCTGTGATTCACAGATGACTTGACCAGTGACAGTTTGCCAGTGTTGACACCCTGGTCCCTGAGCCAGCCCTCACCGGCCTCAGGCTCAGCAACGAACCTCACCTTTTTTTAAGTGCTTCGTATTGGCCATGTTTTGTGCACCCTCGATAGCTGCAATTCTTCTCTCCGCGACAGCAAAGCACGATTTACCGACTCCTGACTTCAGGTTCCAAAGACCTCTGCCTCTGGCCTGATACATCACTGAATGAACTTCGACCGACACGAGATTTTTGTCGGCGAAATCCACTCATGCGTCAGGCTGGTTCCCTGGCTCTCATCGGGTCAATCTCGTCTATCGCTGTAGTACTGTGGCCCACAGGTACAACGCAGCTCCGTGGATCGAGGCGCCGATCCGCTGATATGACAGCGCCGCTCCGCTACCATTGTACAAAACAAGTAGTCCATTCGCCCCTTGGGGATTTCATTACACAACTGTAGCGGATCCATGTGCCCCCTGTGCCCCCCCCCCCCTTTCTCTGAAGAAGAGGGGACAGGGGCACTATTCTTTTTGCACCTCACCAGCCCCCTCCCCCTCCCCCGGTCGCAAGTTTCTCACTGCATGCGTGCCGGATAGTACTTCAGACTGACCCCCCCCGCCCCTGTCTCATGTGCATATGCATACGGTTTGAAGTTCGTATTGGCGGGAAAATTGCTTCAGTAGGCGCTGTAAAAAAGTGTTCACTATGTAAGGTTAAATTAGTTTAAAAATTTAATCATTTAAGATAAGAAAAATGTCGATATTTGGGTGGATCTGCGCTTGATTGATGCGTGAGACGGGTCGAAGTGTGAGGTACGTGGGTGGGCGGTGAGCTTACTCTTGGGTTTATTATACATAGGACGGTTGTGTGCTGACGGACACAGTACTGAGTATTATCAACGGAGGTGAGCGCTCGTGGTATATAGCCACAGCCCTTAGGTCAGCGCCATACCTGTCATACTGACACACCCTCACTGTCACTGACACTGCTCGTCGTCGTCCGTCTTAATTAAAGTCATCCACTGTGATTCAATGGCGCAAACACACGCGTTCCCGTCCGCCTCCGCCACCGTTGTACCACTCACGATCTCGTCCTCGCGTTCTCGCGATCTCGCCCTGGCGTTCTCTCGATCTCGTCTTCGCGTTCTCGCGACCTCGTCCTCGTGATCGCATCTTCGCGATCTCGCCCTCGAGATCTCGCCCTCGTGTTCTTGCTTCCCGACGCTGGACTAGGGCTCCGGGCTATGTCTTTGGGCTCCGGGATATGACTCCGGGCGTCGGGCGATGGCTTCGGGCTTTGCCTCTCGGTGCCGGGCTGTGGCTCCGGGCGCCGGGCTATGGCTCCGGGCGCCGGGCTGTAGCTCCGGGCGCCGGGCTATGGCTCCGGGCGCCGGGCTGTAGCTCCGGGCGCCGGGCTATGGCTCCGGGCGCCGGGCGATGGCTTCGGGCTTTGCCTCTCGGTGCCCGGCTGTGGCTCCGGGCGCCGGGCTATGGCTCCGGGCGCCGGGCTGTGGCTCCGGGCGCCGGGCTGTGGCTCCGGGCGCCGGGCTATGGCTCCGGGCGCCGGGTTATGGCTCCGGGCGCCAGGCTATGGCTCCGGGCGCCGGGCTGTGGCTCCGGGCGCCGAGCTATGGCTCCCGGCGCCGATCTTTGGCGTGATCGCGAGAGCGTCAGGGCGAATCGAGAGAACGCGGGGCGAGACCAATCTCGTGTTCCTGCCATTTTATCCTTGCTTTCTCGCGATCTCACACTCTCGCCCTTTTTTTGTAAAAGGCGAGAATGCGAGTGGCAAAATGACGTCACCATAGAAACTGGATATGGAGAGACATATAGAACTTGGTCGGGGGCAAAAACAACTAAATTAATAAATTAGGTAATAATTAACTTAATACATGTCCTCCAAGTCATTTTTGCTGTCATTGTAATTGTGTTGCCAAAATGGTTAACAGGCCGTTTTATGAAAAAACAGTATATAGTGTATAGATCTGCTACATGGTAGTGACTTTTGTAATCATATCATATTCCAACACTAGAATATTAGTTCAGGTGGCCCCACCGGTTCGCATGTTACAGTCTAAGACTTCGGTGTTGTTCGTGGACTACAGGTAGTAATTCAACGGTTACAGTTGTCAATCGTTATCTAATGATAGATATCTAAAATAGCTTGGTCAAGTTCGTTATTGGCAAGCCACCAAATAGGACAAAGGCTAAGGTCATAGCAATTTGTTAAAATATATATATATATATATAAATTAGTATTATTCGAACGAGAGCCGTTAAACTTGTTTCAAGATGCTCCACCCTTTGAGACTCACATTTTATGTACTGAACACTTGTTGATGCTTCATAACGGCTTTGTAGTTGTAGTTGTTTGGAAAACTCACGTTTTTAGACATATTTAGGGTTAAGCTAAATCATTTGGTAGCATAAGGTGCCTGGAAGAGGTAAATGGCGACATGCGACACAGACATATTGGAAAAATCGACATTCGACATTGACCTCCAAATTCCGACACTTAAGACCTGATAGTGGCATTTTTGAAAAAAAAAACGACACTTAACTTAGCCGAAAAGCGACACGGAACGTGGTGAAAAATCGATATTCGACAGTGAGAATTTTGAAAAATGGACACTACTCGAGGACATTGAACCCCCCGCCCCCCCCCCCCCCCTTCCTGACCCCTAGCATAAACATGGCTGCGTCATAATAAAAAATAAGTGCTATATTACTTCCAGCTTCAGGGGTGGTGTTAATTCCCATATGTTTAAGGCCGTCAATCACTCACCTGAGGGTCTTGTCTTGTCGACTAGTTGAGAAGTGCCTGCGTCAAACAGTTCTAGGATTTATTTATTGGTAAATGGTGGTACCCATCAGAGACAGTGCTAGAAATTATACGATTCGATCAGGATCAGGAAATGGCGTCACATGAATCGGAAATTTGTTCAATGGTGAACGATTTATGTGTGATTGCAGGGGTTCCCATATGTGCCCTGTCGTGGCAATCATTCTGTACTTGCAGCTGTGAATTGACAATAATGAGCTTAGCCACAGACCAGCAAATTGTCCGATTATACTTTCCTACGGAATCCCAAGAGGCTCACACATTTTTTAGATTAAATGTGAAAAAAAGAGATTTTTTTAAGTAAAATTATATATAAATATTTATGTGACAATCAAAATGGATTTGAAAATAAAAGTAAAATTGAAATTGAAAATTCTTCTGAAATCGATTTTCGCGACATCCCGCGAGAGTGAAAATGAAAATGAAATTTAAAAGTACTTTAAAAGTAAGTCTCGTGAGATCTCGCGATACTATCGTGTTGCCAATGTCAAGGTCGAAGCACCAAGGCTGGGTGTAGTTTGGTTGTTGGCCATGGGTAGGCCTACTTCTACGGAGTCTGAGGTGCTTTTTATAACATATATACTAATAAAAGGAAGCTGTCTGTCCCACTATGCCGCTGCATGCAAGCGCACATTGGCAAGCGCAGCCGCCTTGAACCTATATCCAACCGAACCACTGCATGCAGTGCTTGGTCCGCCTTGGATGTATAAAACATTGTCGCTCTTAGATGTGTCAACGCTATCGCATGTGTCAACACTACCGCTGGGTGCTTATCACCTTATCCCGCGCATAATATCGCTTTCGGGTGCTTATCCCGCATGGTGACCATGTCTGCGGCGGGCTACCTTGCCTGGTGCCAACAGTAATAATATTTCTCCCAACGCCTTATCGCCCGAACCGTCATCAAAGCAAACAAATCCCGTACTGTCTCGCGCCCACAACTTCCCATCAGTAGCAAGAGAACGAACTCTGCCCGGGGCACCTTGCCTATAATACGCTTGTCTTAACATCATGGCGTATCCGGTGGTTTGGCGGGGGGTGTGGACTGGGGTGATTATCAAAATGAACCGGGGAAAAACTGTGTTATTTATAGTGTTCACATACTCATTCGCTTTCGGAGCTGACACCAGACATGGGGTAATCATAATCAGTAATCGTAATCGATTGTAATCGATTACATTTTTCCAGTAATCGTAATCGTAATCGATTACATTGGTTTTTAAGGCAATGTAATCGTAATCGATTACATTGCTAATGTAATCGTAATCATGATTACTTTTGATGATTACTTTGCTATGTTCACTCGGGCTGTTTGATCTCCAATTGATCGTCATACTTCTCATGTCGCCTGTATCATATTCGGAAACTCGCCACTGCCTTACTGTAGAGATCCGACCCCCCTCGAAACCACCCTGGCCCTTCCTGCCCCACCCGACACATAACCAGACATAACCAATTAAGCTGGCTGGGGGTGCCACATTCTAATCCCCTCATTATCTTGTTTGCATTGGATAGCTAGAAATAGTCCAGAGCGACTTAGGGGTCTATATGTTGGGTGCAGGTAGGTGGGTGGGGGCTGCGATGGGTAGGTAGGTAGGTGGGGGCTGTGATGGGAGGGTGGTAGATGCTGGTGTTGTTATAAAACGAACCCGATTCAGTCAGGACTGGTGCACGGCGATGTATGGTGTGGTGGCTGGACTAGATTCCCTTGTGTCATATAACGGTGTGGCTTCCTTTAGTTCCATGGTATGTAACATAGAGGTAATAAGTTTTTACGCGGGACACCTCCCTCTCCGGCGAGAATCCTAAAGTTCTAAAGTTTAAATGAATCCAGCAAAATAGAGGTGCGATTATCCGTCAGTGTTGTGTTTTTTATTTCAATTACGTCGAAAAACAGTCCATGTAATCACGATTGTAATCACGATTACACTGAGTGTAATCGTAATCGTAATCGATTACTTTCATATTTCCTGTAATCGTAATCGTAATCATGAAATTCCCAAGTAATCGTAATCGTAATCGATTACATTTACAATGTAATCACCCCATGCCTGGCTGACACTAGGAGTCAGATCGGATCGGCGTAGGAATACTTTTTTTTTTTTTTTTTTTTTTATTTAACCCAATGAAACATTACAATGGTGTATACGGCATACATAATAGTGACAAAAGCACGTTAAGCAAGTTTACACATCCATTTCATCATTTAAGTATCATTTTTCTTAAGTTGCCCCATTTGCTCATAAATTGATCACTCGTCGGCTCTAATTTTCTCTTTTCTATCTCGTTTTCTATCACATATACTGCTTTTAACCTGTTCATAAACATTTCAACTGACGGTAGGCTGCTTTTACATTTAGAGATAAAAATACAATGTTTGGCGATAAGGTAGATATGATTTATAAGCCCATTGTGCTCTTCGTAACTTCCTAGGAGAACATTTATCTTATTTAAAAACGGACTCGTGTCGATGTATAAACTTAAGCGATTTTGTAGACTTTGCCAAAACGCTTGTACCATATGGCAGTCCCAAAATAAATGTTCGACAGTCTCTATTTGTTCTTTACAGAAGGTGCAAAGGTCACATGGCACAATGTTACATAACTTTAAGAATTTATTGGTAGGTAGTACACGCTGCAGTAGTTTATATTGAAAGCTTCTAATGCGACTGTCAAGAGTAGTTCGAAAGGCTATTTGATATATATTTTTCCATTCCAACTTATCCAAACTTTTGGCTAGTGATTCCTCCCATTTGCGTTGTCTTTGCTGAACCGACTTTGCAACGCTTATGAGTTTCCATTAGACAAAATTGCAACAATGTGAGGTCTCGAGAATTTCTACAAGACGTTCGTCCGTTTTGCGGGAAGGTATTTGCAGTGTACCAAGCCCGACCTCGCGCCATCGTTCACACACTTGATATCTAAGTGAGAGGAAATCGAGCACATTCATAGATACATTATACTTTGATACAAATGCCTCAAACGTTAACGGAGCCCCATTTTCATCCAGTAGATCCATTACCAAAACGCAATCTTTTCTAACCAGTGGCTTTTTATAAGTAAGTACATTCTTATTTGTAACATAACTTGAATTCCAGAAAGTATATTTGAACCACATATCCGTGGAGTCTACGGCGGTTCGGTATTTTTGCCACACTAACAACACGTTTCTCCAAAATACATTATTTATACCTCTAGCCAGTGTGGTCACTGACTTTGGATCTAAACTCCATAGCAGAATATCATTCTCCATACCCAACAGATACTTGGCTAAACGCTGCCAATTTCCTTCAGAGGATTCAAGTATTTTAATCCATGTCACCTGTAGCGCTTCGCTCAGTGTCTTGACGTCTGTAAGTTGTATACCCCCATTTTCATATCTTTGCACCAGTTGTGAGTGGGATACCTTAGCTCTTTTTCCATCCCAAATGAAATCGTTTATTGACTTTTGAATCTTGTCAAGAAAGGTAGTCTTGGCCGGAATCACTGACAGTACATGAATTAATTTAGGCACAACCAGGCTTTTAACCACTGCAGCTTTTCCCATGATAGAAAGTCTCTTTGATTTATAAAATGTTAGTGTTCTGGTTATAGCGTGAAGTTTTTCGTCGATGTTATTTTCCAGCAGGCTTGTCGTTTCCGCCCCGAATTGAATTCCCAATAGTTTAAATTCCTTTACCCATTTTATAGGGTATTCTGGGCATAAACAATTATCTGAGTTTCGCATGCTACCCAACCACACCGCCTGCGTTTTGTCTAGATTTATTCTGAGTCCTGAACACAGATAGAATAACCTAAACGTTTTTAGAGCAGCAGCCAGTGACTTTTCGTCCTGTTTCATTAACAGAAAGGTGTCATCTGCATATTGACCAAGGAGAACAGAGATTGACCCAATTTCTATACCATGTATATCGGGGTTTTGTCGTATCGTTTCCGCTAGTGGCTCTACTGCAAGGATAAACAAATATGGCGAAAGGGGGTCACCTTGGCGACAACCGCGGCCCAGTTTGAAGAAGGGAGAAAAATGTCCATTATTTATCACGCAACTTTCTGCTTCACAATATAAAGTTTTGAAATATTCCACAAATCGATCTCCGATGTTATACGCCTTCATAGTCTTTTTGATATAGCTCCATTCTACGGTATCAAAAGCTTTTTCGAAATCTATTAATAGTAGTAGTCCTGGCTTGTTATTCTTATTCAGGTAGTCAATAACGTCATAGACCAGTCTAGTGTGCTCTCCGATGAAACGACCCTTAAGAAACCCTTTTTGATCCGTATGGATAATATCTGCGAGCACCTTTTTTAACCGATTTGCCAGAACTCCGGATAACACCTTATAGTCGGCGTTTATTAAGGAAATAGGCCTCCAGTTCTTCAACAACTCTCTTGGTTTTCCCGGCTTAGGTAAACAGGTGATAATACCTTGACGCTGAGTTACTGAGAGTTTTCCATGCGTAATGCCGTGTTGCAGGCTTCTTAACAAAAAGTGGCCTATATCTTGCCAAAAAAATTTGTAAAATTCAGCAGGGAAGCCGTCTGACCCTGGCGACTTTTCATTCTTCATATTTCTTAACACCTGTTTAACTTCGTTAACAGTTATAGTACTGTCACAGTATTCTTGACTCTCGTCACTTAGCGGCTTGACAACATCTCTTGCTAAGAAGGCACCAATCGATTCGCCACTTTTGTTTACTGACGTGTATAAGTTTCTATAGAATAATGTTTGTTCTCTCAAAATAGCCGGTCCACCTGTAATTTCTTCACCGTTTGACACGATTTTCGTTATTAGTTTACTCACATAATTTCGTTTTTCTAACCCGCAGAAAAATTTACTGGGCTTCTCACCCTCTTCATAGATTTGCACTTTGGCTCTCACCATTGCACCTTTTGTTTTTTCACCTCTAAGTACATTCAGCAGGTCTCTTTTTTCCTGTAGCTTCTCTCTATCAGTTAACACATTTGCACTGTCTACCTCTTTCTCAAGTTCTTGTATTTCCTTCTCTAAGTCTATCTCCACTTTCTGTGCTTGTCGTTTTTTGTGTGACGCAAAAGATATACTTTTCCCTCTTATCTCCGTCTTCAGTACATCAAAGAATAGTGCATCGTTGACCACAAATTTCGCCTCCGGGTCATTTATATCTTCTCCCTCGAGTATGTAACGCTCAATGTTTTCTTTTATAACCTTCTTCATACAGTTCACATATTCTTTATCTCGCAGAAGTGACACATTGAGCTTCCAGAAACCCTTACCTCGCGGCTCATTGAATTCTTGCAGTGCAAACGTTATCAACGAATGGTCAGACCTATATTTAATTCGTATATCAGCACTAGCCATTTCGGCAAAAAGGTCTTCTGAAAACAGAAAGAAGTCTAATCTTGCACTTTTGTGTGGTTTACTGTCACTTCTCCATGTGTAGCGCTTAACATCCTGATTGTTTACCCTCCACGGGTCTATCAGGTTAAACTCATCGCATAATGATTTGACCGTTCGTGTTGCTTTTAGATTATTCTGTCTAACATATCCTCGGGTGTCGCGTTCGAAATCTTGGACTAAATTCCAATCCCCACATATAAGCAGTGATTCATTTTGCAAGTTACGGACTATATCTGCGATATTTTCGAAAAACTTGGGTTTATCTGTGTTTGGACCATACAGTGTTATGAATGTTATTGATCTATCCCGCAAGGCCAAGTTAATAGCCATATAATTACCCTCGGGGTCTCTTACAGTTTCTGTAATATTATATTCAAAGTTGTCATTAAAGAGTATAGCAGTACCCCTTGTGTTGCTCTTATATGGGCTAACTATCACCTGTCCTTTCCATTCTGCTTCAAATTTATGAAGTTGTTGTTCACTGCAGTGGATATCTTGTAAACTGTAGATGTTAAAACTTTTTTCTCTAAGCCACCTGAACACATCTGCTCTTTTTTCTTTATCAGCCAGCCCCCGTACATTCATACTACCAAATGTTATATCACCAAACATAGGGTTACGAATGGGAAACGCTCCGTTGCTTTTGAGCTGAAAGGTTCAAATTCCATGTGATATAGACATTTTACACGTGCTTTCTCTTCATCATAACACTGTTTCAATGATTCATGTATACCAGTACTGACATAACATATCTTTGCCCACCCCAGTATACAGACCTCCCTAGAGCACAAGCGACTAATGATTGACATTTCCCCACAGCTATTGGCACACGGTAACACATTGGCTCCTAATTTAGTTTGTCTTAATTTGACAGGAGAACTCCCTTACCATAGAATTCCTCTATAAAGCACTAGCAAGTAACTTTATACCAATGTACGTAACGTTTCTTAAATTGCACATTTTCACTTTCTCATTACACAGCATTATAGGAAAAACAACCATGATTTGAGACATTAGGCACGACCGTTAATGCTCGTGTACCTTGTTTCGTTGTCACATGTCTAAAAAACTGTCCCTGAAATACACAACCAATTAATGAAATTGATCATGCCGTCGGCCTTCAAGCCTGTGTTAGTCACTTTTACACATTAACAGCGGCTGCTGCTTCTAAAGCTGAGTCGAGTGCTTGCTCAATCATCTGGAAACGGAGGTGGCCGAGATGAGCATCCCCGCGAAGCCGACTTATGAAGACCGCGATGTTTTTCTTGTTTCGACGTTGCAGCAGATACCGGATATGTCTTGAAACTCCATATTCGCCGTCGTCTTCTCCCCCCTCGTCGATCTCTCCCACGGCGCTTTGTCGTGCGATTCTGTACGTTGCCGAGTTATGAGTCGCTGAAGCCTTTGTGGGGTTGAACAGCAGGCAACGGTAGGCGTCCCGCGCTTGTGACAGACTCGTCACATCCGTGACGGTGGCTTGAAAAGAGCTGCCCTTCTGAGTTATGACGTTTCCGTGGATGAGGGTGGGTGAACTTTGTTCGATATCATCCTTTTCGCCGGCGGACAACTCAAGCAAATTCCTAGTCGTCGGAGTCGGAATTTTTGCTTTTTGTTTTTCACCGTTGACAAACAGTTCGTCGTTCGTCATCTTAATGCGCAGCTTTTGAGATCCCGCCATAGCTTTTAATTGATCGGCCCGTTCACTAAGCGCTCTGCGTGCCTCTTGCACTTCGGTGGGGTATTGGGGTGTTAATTTCAGCAGCCTTGGTCCTCTTGGTAGTGTACGCCCGAGTTCAATTACTTTATCGGCAGCCTTCTGGGACAAGAATCTGACGACAATCGGTCGGGGCCTCGTGACTTTTGCTGGGTTGTACACTCCGAGTCTATGCGCTCTGTCTATATGGGGATAAGGCCCGTTCCATCCATTACTTTTTAATATATACTGGCATATTGCCTCACAGTCCTCCGTTCGCCCATTGCCTTCTGCCACATTATGCAGTTGTACATTATTTCGCATTGATTTAGTTTTTACGTCTGTGAGTTCTCTTTTCAGCCTGTCAATTTCCTCACTTTGTTTTATCACAAGGCTTTTTAAACATATTTACCTCGCCCCGCACATCTGCCGACTCTTTTTCTGCATTGGCTAGAAGCCCACTGCACTCACCTACGTCCATTTCAATCGTTGCGATTTTGTCTGCAATAGACATATCCATACTTTGTGATATATCCGCGGTATCTTGCCGAGGTATTCCGTTTAAACTTCCCTCCAATTCCGTTACTTGGTCGGTTTCTTGTAGCTCCATAGCGGGTACTTCCAATATGGCCGCAGCGATGCCGACTGTATTGTCGCCCACTTGCAAACTTTCGGAGACTGTATTTTCCTCTCGGAAGTAGACTCGCTTGTATTCTTTATCTGCACTGATGGTTCTATGTCTCTTTCGATTGTTTTCCTGCTTTTTATCCATGTGCGTTGTTTATTATAGGAGTATTAAGGATTCTTGTGGAGCCGCCGTGCTTTGCGTGCTGCCTACTCGGCCATTACTATCACTCTCCGGCCATTACTATCACTCTCTATGTAATCACCCCATGCCTGGCTGACACTGGGAGTCACATCGGATCGGCGTAGGAATACGTTACTCGTCAGTAACAATGACTATTTAATCCGAAATTCAAGGCTACTAATGCCACTGCCAGACAATATAAATATACTAGAATATATGACTCGGCAAACATGCAGTCAGTTTGTCAGGAACCACTACCTTATCCGGTAGGCAAAGCCACAGGTCTTGGTCCACAAATGTAAGCAAGGTACGAGTGTCACCGCCATGTGGGCGATAATACGCCACGATGTCAATCGAAAAGCTGGCGTTAAAGAAGACGTTTGTGTTAACTTTGTTAAAAGATGTGGTGGCTTAGTGACGGTTTTTGTCACCTCGGTTGTCTCCTTCAGTCATTTATATCAGATTTGAAGTGTTATAAGTGTGCGAGCCAAGCGTCCCGCGTTATCGCTTGCAAATCGCACTTATAGAAGCTAGCGTGGCTCACTTAAAAACATATGACAGGGAGGATTGCGCCCAATGGAGCTAACGTGTCCATAACAGAAACGTTCCCACGGAAAGCCACTGGTTTGGTAAATTATTTTCTTCCCTCTGTGTCGCATGGAGGATTACATGTGGCCTCCCTTCTAAACCCCGTCCCAGAACCAACTGAGTTTGGAAAAATAATAAGTGCGTCACTGGAGCAGCATGACCATGATTGTACGGTTTGTAAATGACCCATATATACTTAATAAGGAAATAACTACTGATGAAGTATGTCATCAAAGCTCTTCTTAATGACTTACGAGATATTTAAAAGCTCGCTTAACCAGCCCATTAGCTCGCTGTTTTAATGTGGTGTTACACTCTGGGCAGTTTCCAGAAGTCTGGTCGGAAGTCCAACTCTGTGACAACGGCAAACATCCTGTTCTTTATTCGAATATAATTGAGTTAAATATTTGTTCTCCCCTAATTGATGGTCACTTTAATTTGTTGAATACTACAGATAATTATATTGTTAAGGTACTTGCTGCATTTGTGTTTCATGCCCTTCAAAGATATAACCAACATTATTATGACATGTAAGCCTTCTTGTTGCACTTGTTTCATTTATCATAAATCGCCTAGCAACCTGTCCGTGTCAGGTTGTCAGGCTGTCAAGCGTGATACAATCAACAGACCAATTAACGTGACAATTGGAGTTGAGCAGTGATTTATTCGAGATACTTTTGAGGCGTCTGACACATAGGCAGGAACACAGTGCGAGCATTTTTTATTGGGTTATAAAAGACAATATTACATGCCTGCCATTAGTATACTGACATACACGACAATGACCTTACTTATATTTGTGTCGAAATAAGAAATGCAGGAATACAAAAACAGAGACGGGAATATAGTGTTCTTAAATATTCCTTTGGTTCAACAAAAATGTATAATTTTTTAATATTAAGACAATAGTATTTTACAGTAATAGTTCGTTACAAGATGAGCATTCATAACAGATGACTGTAGAAACTTAATTAAGAGCCGGGATATATCTCTCATTTCGTTTATCGGTAAATGTATCCAGTACGTCTGAGTTGCTTTATGGGCTGATAGATGAATTGAATGTTGGCTAGCCCCGCTAGCATCTGAATAGAAATGTACATTAATTTTCCATGGCTTTGTGAATTATCTCCGGAACAATTAAAACACCTGTCTTATGACGGGGGTGGGGGGGGGGGGGAGGGGGGGGGTGCGCGCACAGATGCAAATAATATTAATAAGTGTACACCTCCTGCCCCCCCCTCTTCCCCGCGCTGCTCTCCCTTCTCATCATTACTGTGCATGTGGTGACGGACTTTGTGCTTATATGTCACTACCATACTATACCCACAGGATCTAAGTAAGTATGTCTGATTTATATTTTGATGAAAAATACTGTTCATATGGAACACAACTGAGTTACATAAATAATTGTCTTTTTGACAACTCAAACTTAGTGCAGATAGACTAGCTGTCATAGTGGATTAGGTTGCTTAGCAATGGGACAGGATGTAGGGAGTCGGCGACGCCAGAGGTTTCCAGTATCAGGTATGTAATACATATTATTGAAAACTACATTGAATGCTCAACCTACCTCCCTGTGGGGCTGTTTACTAGCCATGTAGGTCACAGCCTCGATGTCCGGGTTTGCATTGCACCAGGAGCGACCAGAGCGCCCTCTGTCGGTGACGCTTGTCCGGAGCACCACTGTCCAGGTCGGTCTCTGCAAAGGACCGAAGCATATGAGAAATGTACGAATGCCTTGTTGCCCGTGCGAGTAAAACCGCTTTTATATTTCTGTCGTTCATCACTAATTTAGTTCATAACAAAACCCTCAGTGTTCATACTCGTACAAGAGCTAAGATGGCCAACGGGGAACAACTTAGCAGAGTAGGTTCGTCGTCTCATCTTTTTCTTAATAGAGTACATGTGTTGGCAGAAGTAGCAGCTCAGATACATCGATATATTTCGGATATGAATTTTATATTTGTTTCAGAATGCTGCTAATATGGTACCAGATACGTTGCACAACTTCGCATTTGAGGGGCTGTGCAGCTCTGTACTGGTATGAGTAATATTGTAGCCAAAATATTAAATTCATACCATAGGCATAGATACATCAATAGACATAAACGACTTATAACTTGTATTATAGGTATTGAAGAACACCGTTTCAAGCAATGTTTTCGGTAAATCATTTTGGCGGGGATGTTTATTTCCTCTTCAAGAATGTGACCCCATAGTGTCAAGGGTTTTAATCGCCCACTGTGCGACAGCGAGCCACTTGTTGTTGATGTTGTCAAACCTTTTCCTCCAACCCAAAGAAGGGAAGTTAAACCTCCCCTCAAGCCACAGAACAGAAGTCAAGTCTCCCCCTCAAGCCACAGAAGGGAATTCAAACCTCTCCTTCAAGCCACAGAAGGGAAGTCAAACCTCCCCGTCAAGCAGCCACAGAAGGGAAGTCATCTCTCCCCCTCAAGCCACAGAAGGGAATTCAAACCTCTCCCTCAAGCCACAGAAGACTATGTCATAGATATATATGCGGCAGCAGGTTTCGCCCCCCCCCCCCCACCCACCCTGTATATATCATGGTTGTTTTTGAAGGTCGCGCAAGTGAATTAGTCACTGAGTATGTGAGTATTGAGTAAGGAGTGGTGAGTGTTTATTGCAAGGTCTGTCAGCTGTCATTGACATGTTGTCAGGGGTGGGAGTGTGTTGGCCTGTATTGTCCAAGCCGTGTGTGTCAATGTGCGTCCACGTCTCATCCATTCCGTTTACCTCGCCTATGACTATGTGGGGAGCCGCCAATGAATCACAATGGTTCGGGGCCAGGTTAGTGACCTTGGGGGCCTGATGGAGGAAGGTATGTTAACCGTTATTCTTATTATTACCACGGGAGTAAATACCATGTCTGGATGGTTTGCTGTATGTGTTTAAATTCATTAGTATTTGTTGTTTACCATACATATACGTTATAGACTTGTCCTTCACAATAGATCAAACCGATTGTCTTGCCATCTCGGCATGAGGCGAAGGGCTCCCTTTAAGGTTTCCTCTCCTTGCCGCTTCCCAGTTCTGCCGCGCAACCTTTGTAATATATGTTAATGCACATATTGCTCACACCGGCTGAAGTGGTCTGTGTCCTATATAGGTATAACTCCGGGATGGATCACCACTGTCCCAGCCGGTAATTACAGCGTCAGCCTAGCGAAAAAATGATATGACAGGAACTGCGGTAGACTAGTCTTTCCGGCCTCACACTGCAAGGGTTCGCATCGACAGGTCTCACTGACGTCACATTATGTAGACCGGATGTTGAAGGGGGCGCAGATCAAAACGGAGAATGATTTTGTCCCTTCTCGCCTTCGGACGTAAGCTATAAATAAACTAGGCACACTCCTGAAGATAACGGTCAACGTGATGTTGTGACCTATGTATCGAAGGGGCTTACATGTAGCAAAAGACGAAACTTTGGTGAATCGGTAGGAAACACGGAATTATAGTAATACGCATCACAATTTAAATCCTGAAAGCCTGTGGGCTATCCGGAGACAAGCCATTTGGTCATCGGAGCAGAAGTTGGTGGCCGGCTTTATATCCCTGCGCGCCTGTTCACCGTTCGGTATTTTGTCTGTGATGTCGACCGCGGCTCGCTAACACGTCCGCGCGCGATGTAAATTAACCGTGCAGGAGGCAACCGTGGGTACAAGTACACACACATCAACCATCGAGACATGGACACATCCTCGTCACAGGAGATTACTGTGGGTACCAGGAAGTAGTGATAGAAATAAAGGTTTCTTTTTGTGTTGCGTTTTTTACGTGGCACTACGTATAATTTCCCCAGGATTTCACCTCTCAAACAATAGCTTTGTCATCATGCCATCAGCTGTTTCGTATAGATTAGATTCCCTTACTACCATTGGTTAACTCAAAAATATCAGACATTTCTTAGTAAATGATATGTAAAGAATGTTTATGCAAGTATATTTGAAGAATTCCTACATATTGCACTGAAACAATGGCCCACATCTAGCGACTGCACCAGTAATTACACCAGGTTTATTAACACATCTGTGAGCCTGGTAAGGTGCGTGTATTGCCAACCAATAATAATAAGTTAAACGGTAGTTATTCTAGGAAACTAGGGGAAAATGGGGCAAAATTGTCAGAGTGTTAGAGTATACATATTAATTAGTATGTGGGAAAAACGGCCCAATGAGTCATTTTGCCCCAAACAGCGAGGGTCATTTTGCCCCTGTTAGTAACCTTAACATTTGACCGCTGTATGAAAAATACGGCGCAGTATATTTCGCATCTGATTTACCTTTGGGGCTTGACTTGGACTTATCTTTGATCGTGTTATTTCATCAACAATTTCCCCCAAGCTAGTATCCACTGAGTTCTACTTTCTTCCAGCGTTTTACCATAGATGATAACAGTCCAGAATCTTTTACTTCGGTAACGAAGGTCAGCTGTCCGCTTCAGCACTCATGTAGATTTGTTAAGGTATCACGTAACAAACAGGAACAAATATAAAACGCTTCAATACAGGTGGCGGCACCGCAATTGCGCGATATTGTGGTGGGCCATATGACCCCGGTGGGTCCTTTTACCCCGTGTTCCATAAATGATCCAGCCCGTAAAGTGACTTAAACTTCAAACAGAACCATTGTCCCTGTGCAACTTTTAATTTAAGCTCTTAGTGTATAAGAAAATATTTATTGTGTAACAGAATATTGTTAAGCCACTTGTGTGGTCAAACTGGAACTTCTCATGTGGGCAAGGACGGCTTTTTTGTGTACTACTTACGTCATGGACATTCGGGCATCGCTGGCGGTTGATGCCTTTGAAATATGATGACGTATTTATTGGTTTAACATTCACAAGCAGACGATGTAGCTGACATATTCTCCTATATTTGTTAAAAATCATAATATATATGAAAAAATACTGTATGTGGGCAGCTTTCAGTGTTAGCACACTGTTATTACACTAAGTACTATCCAGCTACTGATCGGTCGGCGGGGGGGGGGGGGGGGGGAGGTGCTGGTGAGATTGCGCAGAAAAACTTCTGAATGTAGCGCCTGTGCCTCCTTCTTCGGAGAAACGGGAGCGGGGTGGGGGGGGGGACGTGGCTTTTTTCGCCTATTTTCCAGTGAAAGGGGGATCGTGGCTTTTTTCCCCTATTGGCAGCCGCGAAAGGTCCTGTGTCCCCCCCCCCCGCACCCTGGATCCGCCACTGGCCCTCCATATCACATAGACTACTTACCACTTTCCTTTACTTGGTTCGCCCAGGCCGGGTAGTGTACAGCGTTATCTCCACTTATCCTGGAGGCTCCTTCTGTATGTGAATTTCGCAGCAGCGTGGCGCGGACGTCGGCCCCGGCAGGGTATCCATAGCCTCCGGAGGGGATCCTGGCAAAGCCGTCCGCCTGGTCTGCTTGATTGTGACCCCACAGCGGAGCTACCCAGAAAGCACTGCGCTGACCAACAAACGTACAAAGAAGCAAAAATGTGACCAGCAAAAAATGTGTCTTGATATGTTTCCCGACGGACGTTATTTCCATTCTGATCTTGGATGCTCTATGTTTAGATATAAATATATATATATATGTATGTAATATATATTGTCTGTATGTACAAACAAGTGAGTCTGTGTATGATGAAGACGTCAAGGCCCAGCAACTGCTCCTTTACAGCCAAGCGGAGTCCTTTCAGTGACGCAAAACCAAATTGTTATTATATTTAACTCCCGCTTGCGCACTGCATCATGTGCTCCGAAGTGCCTTGGTCCAAAAGTCACCTTTTTCAGTCTCAGTGGGAGTTCCCAGCCAAGAATCAAACACAGCGCTGGGTTCTGATTTCCTTTCGACTCTCCTAACTGTCCGGCTTTGAGGGTTGTGATCAGGCAGCGACTGCAGCGCTCAGATAGAAAGGCGCCTTGACTCGCAGGTGAACAGCGGTCTCACTGCTAGGACCATATTAAAAGCGTCGAATAACACCGTGCCGTGGCGCCGGAATCGGAATCGGTGAGCCGGTCGGGTTTCCCGCCTTCTTTTCTTGTATGTCGTCTGCTTTGTCTGCCTGCTGAAGCGGGGCACTCCCACGGCTCATCGAGAGGCCTACGTAGGAAGGGACCTGGACAATAGTTGGTGTCCAACAAGGTGACCTCTGGCTCTGGCTCTTTGCTGCCTTATTGATCGACCGCCACCTCTCGCCACCCGCCTCTCTCTCTCCACCCTCCCTCTCCACTCCACCCTCCCTCTACACTCCACGCTCCCCATCTCTGTCTACCCTCCCTCTCCACTCCACCCTCCATCTCCACTCCACCCTCCCCATCTCTGTCTACCCTCCCTCTCTCCACCCTCCTCTCCACTCCACCCTCCCCATCTATGTCTACCCTCCGTCTCTCCCCACCCTCCCTCTCCACTCCACCCTTCCCATCTCTGTCTACCCTCCGTCTCTCTCCACCCTCCCTCTCCACTCCACCCTCCCCATCTCTGTCTACCCTCCGTCTCTCCCCACCCTCCCTCTCCACTCCACCCTCCCCATCTCTGTCTACCCTCCGTCTCTCTCCACCCTCCCTCTCCACTCCACCCTCCCCATCTCTGTCTACCCTCCGTCTCTCCCCACCCTCCCTCTCCACTCCACCCTCCCCATCTCTGTCTACCCTCCGTCTCTCTCCACCCTCCCTCTCCACTCCACACTCCCCATCTCTGTCTACCCTCCGTCTCTCTCCACCCTCCCTCTCCACTCTACCCTCCCCATCTCTGTCTACCCTCCGTCTCTCTCCACCCTCCCTCTCCACTCCACCCTCCCCATCTGTCTACCCTGCGTCTCTCTCCACCCCCCTCTCCACTCCACCCTCACCATCTGTCTACCCTCCCTCTCTCCACCCTTCTCTCCACTCCACCCTCCCCATCTGTCTACCCTCCGTCTCTCTCCACCCTGCTCTCCACTCTACCCTCCCCATCTATGTCTACCCTCCGTCTCTCTCCACCCTCCCTCTCCATCTCCACCCCCTCTAGCTTCACGCCCACGCTTTCACTCGCTCCACCCTCCCTCTCCCTCCACCCCCCTCCTCTCTCTCCACAGCCCCACTCTTCCTCTCTTCAGGTATGTATTTGCGAATCGGAGTGGCTCTCACGGAAATGTAAAGTTGAAGACAGGGAATCCCCAACCTGGTGCATTTTTAACAACACTTTACAAAGACAAATGAAAGAAGAACATGTGTGCGCTCACGATCCCGCTTCGGCACGAGCAGTTTTAGAAGGTTTTTATGTGAATTAAATGGGAATTTCAAACTTTTAGTCAGAAGATCCGGTTTGCGGTGAAAGAAGAATAAACCGAGCGGTAAAACTGCGACATAGAGCGGGTCAACGGATAAAATACTGCTACCGAGCGGATTTTGGACGTAAACACGCCCTTACCGTGCGGATTTTGGACGTAAACACGCCTTTACCGAGCGGATTTTGGACGTAAACACGCCCTTACCGAGCGGATTTTGGACGTAAACACGCCTTTACCGAGCGGATTTTGGAGGTGAATAGGGGGGGGGGCTTTATCGCCCAAACCCAGCAATGTATTAAATACCCCCCCCCCTCCCCGGGCTTCAGTGACACCGCACGCCCAATCATGAAGTCCACATGACCTCCTCCATTACCATATACCTTCTACACTCCATTAAGCCCCTCTCCTCCAATCTCGCCCCACTTGTCCCCTGACATATGGACACCTGTAGTCCTCATTAAACTTAATTACAGGTATACTAAGTCAGCTATATTTTTATTACCCAATGTAATGTCCCGTATTCACAATAAAATGTAATCACTTTCAGGACTCAACCTTAAACTTAAACCCTAGCTACCCATCGGGCATGTGCTTCCATCTCACCTTCCCAATACTAAGTGTGGCGATTAAGAATTTGTCTCACCGACCTATGGCGATTCCCGACAGCGTGGGAGGATATATTGCTGGATAGTCGCGACGAACGTCTGCGGAACGGGTGAATCGCCGGACTATCGCCATGATGAAAGTCCAGGGTTATAGGTGTACATGATAGCGTCCCCATGAACCAGCCCCGAGGCTGATGTATTAAAAAGGAATCTCGCATTATACGTCGGGAACTGTTCGTGTATATTTCATCACGCGGACACGGACTGTTTCCTCGCAGGCATTAATTGAGGCGATGATCCAGCACACGGCGAGAGGGATGAGTCCCGGTGCTCGGTCTGTACGGCCCCAGCCCGTGATCTCTTAACGACAACCGGGGAGGCGACCGCTTTCGGTGTTTAGGCACGTGAAGTGTTTATCGCTAGTCGGCTGGTCGCGGGAGACGTGTGAGGGATGTGATCGGATGGGGGAGGTAATCACATGGGACAACTCAAGTGTTCTCCGCTATTAAACTTGCAAGATGTCAGGCAAGTGGAATGGCCATCGAAGGTCTCCGCGAATGTTCTAAATGGCGAATGCAAAGCTCTCCATTGGGCATCGTTAACAATGACGCATGGCCAATGTTGGGGAGACCCCGAGCAGAACCGACCCGATCAGCCAGTGGGTCACTACTAAAATATTCAAGCGGAGTTTTCTTCTGAGTGACGATCATTTAGTCTTAACCCCGTGCATCAAGGTTTTAAAGTTATTCTCCTCATAAATGTTCATTTCGCAAGCCTGGCATTGGCGACTTAAGAGGCCCACCCACCAGGGGGCGTGTCTCCCGGAAGGACGACATGTAGGCACGGTACGCTGAGACAGGTCAGTGTACCGGCCCTGTACGCTGACACAGGTCGCTGTATCGGCACTGTGCCCTGACACAGGTCGCTGTACCGGCACTGTACGCTGACACAGGTCGCTGTACCGGCACTGTACGCTGACACAGGTCGCTGTACCGGCACTGAACGCTGACACAGGTCGCTGTACCGGCACTGTACGCTGAGACAGGTCGCTGTACCGGCACTGTACGCTGACACGGGTCGCTGTACCGGCACTGTACGCTGACACAGGTCGCTGTATCGGCACTGTGCGCTGACACAGGTCGCTGTACCGGCACTGTACGCTGACACAGGTCGCTGTACCGGCACTGTACGCTGACACAGGTCGCTGTACCGGCACTGTACGCTGACACAGGTCGCTGTACCGGCACTGAACGCTGACACAGGTCGCTGTACCGGCACTGTACGCTGAGACAGGTCGCTGTACCGGCACTGTACGCTGACACGGTTCGCTGTACCGGCACTGTACGCTGACACAGGTCGCTGTACCGGCACTGTGCGCTGACACAGGTCGCTGTACCGGCACCGTACGCTGAGACAGGTCGCTGTACCGGCACTGTACGCTGACACGGGTCGCTGTACCGGCACTGTGCGCTGACACAGTTCGCTGTACCGGCACTGTGCGCTGACACAGGTCGCTGTACCGGCACTGTACGCTGACACAGGTCGCTGTACCGGCAATGTACGCTGTCACAGGTCGCTGTACCGGCATTGCACGCTGTCACATGTCGCTGTACCGTCCCTGTACGCTGTCACAGGTCGCTGTACCGGCACTGTACGCTGAGACAGGTCGCTGTACCGGCCCTGTACGCTGACACAGGTTGTTGTACCGGCACTGTACGCTGACACACGCTGTACCGGCACTGTACGCTGACACAGGTCGCTGTACCGGCACTGTACGCTGACACAGGTCGCTGTACCGGCCCTGTACGCTGACACAGGTCGCTGTACCGGCCCTGTACGCTGACCCAGGTCGCTGTACCGGCACTGTATGCTGACACACGCTGTACCGGCACTGTACGCTGACACAGGTCGCTGTACCGGCACTGTACGCTGACACAGGTCGTTGTACCGGCACTGTACGCTGACACAGGTCGCTGTACCGGCACTGTATGCTGACACACGCTGTACCGGCACTGTATGCTGACACACGCTGTACCGGCACTGTACGCTGACACAGGTCGCTGTACCGGCACTGTACGCTGACACAGGTCGCTGTACCGGCACTGTACGCTGACACAGGTCGCTGTACCGGCACTGTACGCTGACACAGGTCGCTGTACCGGCACTGTACGCTGACACAGGTCGCTGTACCGGCACTGTACGCTGACACAGGTCGCTGTTCCGGCACTGTACGCTGACACAGGTCACTGTACCGGCACTGTACGCTGACACAGGTCGCTGAACTGGTACTGTACGCTGACACAGGTCGCTGTACCGGCCCTGTACATTGACACAGGTCGTTGTACCGGCACTGTACGCTGACACAGGTCGCTGTACCGGCACTGTACGCTGACACAGGTCGCTGTACCGGCACTGTACGCTGACACAGGTCGCTGTACCGGCACTGTATGCTGACACACGCTGTACCGGCACTGTACGCTGACACAGGTCGCTGTACCGGCACTGTACGCTGACACAGGTCGCTGTACCGGCACTGTATGCTGACACACGCTGTACCGGCACTGTACGCTGACACAGGTCGCTGTACCGGCACTGTATGCTGACACACGCTGTACCGGCACTGTACGCTGACACAGGTCGCTGTACCGGCACTGTACGCTGACACAGGTCGCTGTACCGGCACTGTATGCTGACACACGCTGTACCGGGACTGTACGCTGACACAGGTCGCTGTACCGGCACTGTACGCTGACACAGGTCGCTGTACCGGCACTGTACGCTGACACAGGTCGCTGTACCGGCACTGTACGCTGAGACAGGTCGTTGTACCGGCACTGTACGCTGAGACAGGTCGCTGAACTGGTACTGTACGCTGACACAGGTCGCTGTAACGGCACTGTACGCTGACACAGGTCGCTGTACCGGCCCTGTACGCTGACACAAGTCACTGTACCGGCACTGTGCGCTGACACAGGTCGCTGAACTGGTACTGTACGCTGACACAGGTCGCTGTACCGGCACTGTACGCTGACACAGGTCGCTGTACCGGCCCTGTACGCTGACACAGGTCGTTGTACCGTCACTGTATGCTGACACACGCTGTACCGGCACTGTACGCTGACACAGGTCGCTGTACCGGCACTGTACGCTGACACAGGTCGCTGTAACGGCACTGTACGCTGACACAGGTCGCTGTACCGGCACTGTACGCTGACACACGCTGTACCGGCACTGTACGCTGACACACGCTGTACCGGCACTGTACGCTGACACAGGTCGCTGTAACGGCCCTGTACGTTGACACAGGTCGTTGTACCGGCACTGTACGCTGACACAGGTCGCTGTTCCGGCACTGTACGCTGACACAGGTCGCTGTACCGGCACTGTATGCTGACACACGCTGTACCGGCACTGTACGCTGACACAGGTCGCTGTACCGGCACTGTACGCTGAGACAGGTCGCTGTACCGGCACTGTACGCTGACACAGGTCGTTGTACCGGCACTGTACGCTGACACAGGTCGCTGTTCCGGCACTGTACGCCGACACAGGTCACTGTACCGGCACTGTACGCTGACACAGGTCGCTGAACTGGTACTGTACGCTGACACAGGTCGCTGTTCCGGCACTGTACGCTGACACAGGTCACTGTACCGGCACTGTACGCTGACACAGGTCGCTGTACCGGCACTGTACGCTGACACAGGTCGCTGTACCGGCACTGTACGCTGACACACGCTGTACCGGCACTGCACGCTGACACAGGTCGCTGTACCGGCACTGTACGCTGACACAGGTCGCTGTACCGGCACTGTACGCTGACACAGGTCGCTGTTCCGGCACTGTACGCTGACACAGGTCACTGTACCGGCACTGTACGCTGACACAGGTCGCTGAACTGGTACTGTAAGCTGACACAGGTCGCTGTACCGGCCCTGTACGTTGACACAGGTCGTTGTACCGGCACTGTACGCTGAGACAGGTCGCTGTACCGGCACTGTACGCTGACACAGGTCGTTGTACCGGCACTGTACGCTGACACAGGTCGCTGTACCGGCACTGTACGCTGAGACAGGTCGCTGTACCGGCACTGTACGCTGACACAGGTCGTTGTACCGGCACTGTACGCTGACACAGGTCGCTGTTCCGGCACTGTACGCTGACACAGGTCACTGTACCGGCACTGTACGCTGACACAGGTCGCTGAACTGGTACTGTACGCTGACACAGGTCGCTGTAACGGCCCTGTACGTTGACACAGGTCGCTGTAACGGCCCTGTACGTTGACACAGGTCGCTGTAACGGCCCTGTACGCTGACACAGGTCACTGTACCGGCACTGTACGCTGACACAGGTCGCTGAACTGGTACTGTACGCTGACACAGGTCGCTGTAACGGCCCTGTACGCTGACACAGGTCGCTGAACTGGTACTGTACGCTGACACAGGTCGCTGTAACGGCCCTGTACGTTGACACAGGTCGTTGTACCGTCACTGTATGCTGACACACGCTGTACCGGCACTGTACGCTGACACAGGTCGCTGTAACGGCCCTGTACGCTGACACAGGTCGTTGTACCGGCACTGTACGCTGACACAGGTCGCTGTACCGGCACTGTATGCTGACACACGCTGTACCGGCACTGTACGCTGACACAGGTCGCTGTACCGGCACTGTACGCTGACACAGGTCGCTGTACCGGCACTGTACGCTGACACAGGTCGTTGTACCGGCACTGTACGCTGACACAGGTCGCTGTACCGGCACTGTACGCTGACACAGGTCGCTGTACCGGCACTGTACGCTGACACAGGTCGCTGTACCGGCACTGTACGCTGACACAGGTCGCTGTACCGGCACTGTACGCTGACACAGGTCGCTGTACCGGCACTGTACGCTGACACAGGTCGTTGTACCGGCACTGTACGCTGACACAGGTCGTTGTACCGGCACTGTACGCTGACACAGGTCGCTGTACCGGCACTGTACGCTGTCACATGTCGCTGTACCGGCACTGTACGCTGACACAGGGCGCTGTACCGGCACTGTACGCTGACACAGGTCGCTGTACCGGCACTGTACGCTGACACACGCTGTACCGGCACTGTACGCTGACACAGGTCGCTGTACCTGCACTGTACGCTGACACAGGTCGCTGTACCGGCACTGTACGCTGACACAGGTCGCTGTACCGGCACTGTACGCTGACACAGGTCGCTGTACCGGCACTGTACGCTGACACAGGTCGCTGTACCGGCCCTGTACGCTGACACAGGTCGCTGTACCGGCACTGTACGCTGACACAGGTCGCTGTACCGGCACTGTACGCTGACACAGGTCGCTGTACCGGCACTGTACGCTGACACAGGTCGCTGTACCGGCACTGTACGCTGACACAGGTCGCTGTACCGGCACTGTACGCTGACACAGGTCGTTGTACCGGCACTGTACGCTGACACAGGTCGTTGTACCGGCACTGTACGCTGACACAGGTCGCTGTACCGGCACTGTACGCTGACACAGGTCGCTGTACCGGCACTGTACGCTGACACAGGTCGCTGTACCGGCACTGTACGCTGACACAGGTCGCTGTACCGGCACTGTACGCTGACACAGGTCGCTGTACCGGCACTGTACGCTGACACAGGTCGCTGTACCGGCACTGTACGCTGACACAGGTCGCTGTACCGGCACTGTACGCTGACACAGGTCGTTGTACCGGCACTGTACGCTGACACAGGTCGTTGTACCGGCACTGTACGCTGACACAGGTCGCTGTACCGGCACTGTACGCTGTCACATGTCGCTGTACCGGCACTGTACGCTGACACAGGGCGCTGTACCGGCACTGTACGCTGACACAGGTCGCTGTACCGGCACTGTACGCTGACACACGCTGTACCGGCACTGTACGCTGACACAGGTCGCTGTACCTGCACTGTACGCTGACACAGGTCGCTGTACCGGCACTGTACGCTGACACAGGTCGCTGTACCGGCACTGTACGCTGACACAGGTCGCTGTACCGGCACTGTACGCTGACACAGGTCGCTGTACCGGCACTGTACGCTGACACAGGTCGCTGTACCGGCACTGTACGCTGACACAGGTCGCTGTACCGGCACTGTACGCTGACACAGGTCGCTGTACCGGCACTGTACGCTGTCACATGTCGCTGTACCGGCACTGTACGCTGACACAGGGCGCTGTACCGGCACTGTACGCTGACACAGGTCGCTGTACCGGCACTGTACGCTGACACACGCTGTACCGGCACTGTACGCTGACACAGGTCGCTGTACCTGCACTGTACGCTGACACAGGTCGCTGTACCGGCACTGTACGCTGACACAGGTCGCTGTACCGGCACTGTACGCTGACACAGGTCGCTGTACCGGCACTGTACGCTGACACAGGTCGCTGTACCGGCACTGTACGCTGACACAGGTCGTTGTACCGGCACTGTACGCTGACACAGGTCGCTGTACCGGCACTGTACGCTGTCACAGGTCGCTGTACCGGCACTGTACGCTGACACAGGTCGCTGTACCGGCACTGTACGCTGACACAGGTCGCTGTACCGGCACTGTACGCTGTCACAGGTCGCTGTACCGGCACTGTACGCTGACACAGGTCGCTGTAACGGCCCTGTACGCTGACACAGGTCGCTGTACCGGCACTGTACGCTGACACAGGTCGCTGTACCGGCACTGTACGCTGACACGGGTCGTTGTACCGGCACTGTACGCTGACACAGGTCGCTGTACCGGCACTGTACGCTGACACAGGTCGCTGTACCGGCACTGTACGCTGACACGGGTCGTTGTACCGGCACTGTACGCTGACACAGGTCGCTGTACCGGCACTGTACGCTGACACAGGTCGTTGTACCGGCACTGTACGCTGACACAGGTCGCTGTACCGGCACTGTACGCTGACACAGGTCGCTGTACCGGCACTGTACGCTGACACAGGTCGTTGTACCGGCACTGTACGCTGACACAGGTCGCTGTACCGGCACTGTACGCTGACACAGGTCGCTGTACCGGCACTGTACGCTGACACAGGTCGCTGTACCGGCACTGTACGCTGACACAGGTCGCTGTACCGGCACTGTACGCTGACACAGGTCGCTGTACCGGCACTGTACGCTGACACAGGTCGCTGTACCGGCACTGTACGCTGACACAGGTCGCTGTACCGGCACTGTACGCTGACACAGGTCGCTGTACCGGCACTGTACGCTGACACAGGTCGCTGTACCGGCACTGTACGCTGACACAGGTCGCTGTACCGGCACTGTACGCTGACACAGGTCGCTGTACCGGCACTGTACGCTGACACAGGTCGCTGTACCGGCACTGTACGCTGACACAGGTCGCTGTACCGGCGCTGTACGCTGACACAGGTCGCTGTTCCGGCACTGTACGCTGACACAGGTCGCTGTACCGGCACTGTACGCTGACACAGGTCGCTGTACCGGCACTGTACGCTGACACAGGTCGCTGTACCGGCACTGTACGCTGACACAGGTCGCTGTACCGGCACTGTACGCTGACACAGGTCGTTGTACCGGCACTGTACGCTGACACAGGTCGCTGTACCGGCACTGTACGCTGACACAGGTCGCTGTACCGGCACTGTACGCTGACACAGGTCGCTGTACCGGCACTGTACGCTGACACAGGTCGTTGTACCGGCACTGCACGCTGACACAGGTCGCTGTACCGGCACTGTACGCTGACACAGGTCGCTGTACCGGCACTGTACGCTGACACAGGTCGCTGTACCGGCACTGTACGCTGACACAGGTCGCTGTACCGGCACTGTACGCTGACACAGGTCGCTGTACCGGCACTGTACGCTGACACAGGTCGCTGTAACGGCCCTGTACGCTGACACAGGTCGCTGTACCGGCCCTGTACGCTGACACAGGTCGCTGTACCGGCCCTGTACGCTGACACAGGTCGCTGTACCGGCACTGTACGCTGACACAGGTCGCTGTACCGGCACTGTACGCTGACACAGGTCGCTGTACCGGCACTGTACGCTGACACAGGTCGCTGTACCGGCACTGTACGCTGACACAGGTCGCTGTACCGGCACTGTACGCTGTCACATGTCGCTGTACCGGCACTGTACGCTGACACAGGGCGCTGTACCGGCACTGTACGCTGACACAGGTCGCTGTACCGGCACTGTACGCTGACACACGCTGTACCGGCACTGTACGCTGACACAGGTCGCTGTACCTGCACTGTACGCTGACACAGGTCGCTGTACCGGCACTGTACGCTGACACAGGTCGCTGTACCGGCACTGTACGCTGACACAGGTCGCTGTACCGGCACTGTACGCTGACACGGGTCGTTGTACCGGCACTGTACGCTGACACAGGTCGCTGTACCGGCACTGTACGCTGACACAGGTCGCTGTACCGGCACTGTACGCTGACACGGGTCGTTGTACCGGCACTGTACGCTGACACAGGTCGCTGTACCGGCACTGTACGCTGACACAGGTCGTTGTACCGGCACTGTACGCTGACACAGGTCGATGTACCGGCACTGTACGCTGACACAGGTCGCTGTACCGGCACTGTACGCTGACACAGGTCGTTGTACCGGCACTGTACGCTGACACAGGTCGCTGTACCGGCACTGTACGCTGACACAGGTCGCTGTACCGGCACTGTACGCTGACACAGGTCGCTGTACCGGCACTGTACGCTGACACAGGTCGCTGTACCGGCACTGTACGCTGACACAGGTCGCTGTACCGGCACTGTACGCTGACACAGGTCGCTGTACCGGCACTGTACGCTGACACAGGTCGCTGTACCGGCACTGTACGCTGACACAGGTCGCTGTACCGGCACTGTACGCTGACACAGGTCGCTGTACCGGCACTGTACGCTGACACAGGTCGCTGTACCGGCACTGTACGCTGACACAGGTCGCTGTACCGGCACTGTACGCTGACACAGGTCGCTGTACCGGCACTGTACGCTGACACAGGTCGCTGTACCGGCGCTGTACGCTGACACAGGTCGCTGTTCCGGCACTGTACGCTGACACAGGTCGCTGTACCGGCACTGTACGCTGACACAGGTCGCTGTACCGGCACTGTACGCTGACACAGGTCGCTGTACCGGCACTGTACGCTGACACAGGTCGCTGTACCGGCACTGTACGCTGACACAGGTCGTTGTACCGGCACTGTACGCTGACACAGGTCGCTGTACCGGCACTGTACGCTGACACAGGTCGCTGTACCGGCACTGTACGCTGACACAGGTCGCTGTACCGGCACTGTACGCTGACACAGGTCGTTGTACCGGCACTGCACGCTGACACAGGTCGCTGTACCGGCACTGTACGCTGACACAGGTCGCTGTACCGGCACTGTACGCTGACACAGGTCGCTGTACCGGCACTGTACGCTGACACAGGTCGCTGTACCGGCACTGTACGCTGACACAGGTCGCTGTACCGGCACTGTACGCTGACACAGGTCGCTGTAACGGCCCTGTACGCTGACACAGGTCGCTGTACCGGCCCTGTACGCTGACACAGGTCGCTGTACCGGCCCTGTACGCTGACACAGGTCGCTGTACCGGCACTGTACGCTGACACAGGTCGCTGTACCGGCACTGTACGCTGACACACGCTGTACCGGCACTGTACGCTGACACAGGTCGCTGTACCGGCACTGTACGCTGACACAGGTCGCTGTACCGGCACTGTACGCTGACACAGGTCGCTGTACCGGCACTGTACGCTGACACAGGTCGCTGTACCGGCACTGTACGCTGACACAGGTCGCTGTACCGGCACTGTACGCTGACACAGGTCGCTGTACCGGCCCTGTACGCTGACACAGGTCGCTGTACCGGCACTGTACGCTGACACAGGTCGCTGTACCGGCACTGTACGCTGACACAGGTCGCTGTACCGGCACTGTACGCTGACACAGGTCGCTGTACCGGCACTGTACGCTGACACAGGTCGCTGTACCGGCACTGTACGCTGACACAGGTCGCTGTACCGGCACTGTACGCTGACACAGGTCGCTGTACCGGCACTGTACGCTGACACAGGTCGCTGTACCGGCACTGTACGCTGACACAGGTCGCTGTACCGGCACTGTACGCTGACACAGGTCGCTGTACCGACACTGTACGCTGACACAGGTCGCTGTACCGGCCCTGTACGCTGACACAGGTCGCTGTACCGGCACTGTACGCTGACACAGGTCGCTGTACCGGCACTGTACGCTGACACAGGTCGCTGTACCGGCACTGTACGCTGACACAGGTCGCTGTACCGGCACTGTACGCTGACACAGGTCGCTGTACCGGCACTGTACGCTGACACAGGTCGCTGTACCGGCACTGTACGCTGACACAGGTCGCTGTACCGGCACTGTACGCTGACACAGGTCGCTGTACCGGCACTGTACGCTGACACAGGTCGCTGTACCGGCCCTGTACGCTGACACAGGTCGCTGTACCGGCACTGTACGCTGACACAGGTCGCTGTACCGGCCCTGTACGCTGACACAGGTCGCGTACAGCGTTTCCCTCAATGTCGGGTCCAATAGGGTTTTGTTTTTGTCCGGTTTACCCCATGAAAGCGCACGACCTCAAATACCAATTTACCACATATAAGTTACCGCATAAACACGCAACAAGGATAGTTTTGGTTCGGGAAAACATAATTATAAGGTAGATATTGTCAGATAGCTTGATGATTAAATAATGAATGCAATTGTGAATTGACAGAACCTGCTTGAACTAACTTAAAACATCGCATTTAGCCAAGGAATATAAAGCCACCTGAACCCGAGGCTGGGGAGGTCCTACCAGTTCGCTTCATCAGCGGATGGGTTGTCAAAGAGGAAGCCGTCAGGATCTCCGGAGGAGGACAAAACCACGACAAGTCTCAGGACACAACGCCACCTCTACCTTCAGACGCAAGACTATACATAGGACTCACGGACAGGGACTAGTTGATGCTCTCATAACGTAAGTTGAACTATGAGCCGTATTTTATATCAAACCTTCGATGGTGCAAGATGCATATTACTATATAATGCATTTGAGTATTCTAAAGGAAAGGTGTATGGGGCTTGGAAGCCCGGATAATTCTCCTTTAACATATTTAATATATCAAGTTCCATAATAAGGCATATATCTCAATATGGCGGCTTGGGTGTGGACGTGAAATTTTTGTGCGGCAAACCGAGAGTGAATATTAAGTGAAAAAGTTGGGGCCGCACCGCAAGGAGGATGATACTACGACAACGGTAGAACTGTCACGCAACTGGATACATCATTCATATTTGGATATATCTCGGCACCATCTGTATACATTAGGATATAAACCTGCTACAGGCCAGACCCAGTTATCGCCATCTCTAGAGCGCCCAGGTGTGACCGCGAGCACAGGATGGATGACGGGCCGCAGCAAGCGTCGAAGGAATAGCAGCGGCAAAACCCCGCAAAAGTCAACAGAAAAAAAGCAAAAGACTTTAGCCGTATGGATCGAAAAGGAGGACTGTATAGGTGAGAACGAGATACAATCTGCTAACGAATCAGAAGACTAAGCGATGGCCGAGATATCTAAAAAAGTGGACAATGTCCTTGAAATGCTTGCATGTTTACCCGAACTTAAAGAGACTATCAGCACCATAAAATCAGATGTAGACGCATTCCGTCAACTGACCGAGCACAACAGTGCGAGGCTAGATCAACTGGAAAAAGAGAACGCGTCACTGAAAGAGCGGGTAAAAACACCAGAAAAAAAAGACCCGAGCTTGACTATACAGAGCCTGGTAGCAGATAAGGATACAATGGAGTCGTCGCAATGGAATCATATCAGAGAAAAGAAAATTTAATTTTTCACGGAATACCAGAGTCAGCATGGGGCCAGGAGAACTGGGCGCGAGTAATTAAGGACATAATGCTGAACGAGCTCAAGATAGACGACGTATCAGAAGTTAAAATACAGCGCTGCCATAGGCTAGGCCCAAACCCAGCGCTGCCATAGGCTAGGCCTAAACCCCTCCCCTACTGCCCGAAACATACCGCGACCGCTAATTGCCCGATTCGCCTTCTTCGAAGATCGCGAACGGGTATGGTCAAAGAAGAAGATGTTACGCGGTTCGCGGTTCTACATCGACGAAGACTTCCCCAAGTCTATCCAGGATGAACGCCATAAGCTACTGCCAGTGATGCGGGCGGCGAGGGCAGACGGAGCACGAGCGGCTGTCTTCGGCAACAAGCTTCTCATCAACAGCAAGATCTACACTATCGACAGCCTGAACGATCTACCGGAAGCATGGAGACAGCAGCGAGATACGCGAAACGTCCATACGCGGTTTAGAGGTGGGCAATCGCCAGGTGACTCTCTCGGGACTCTCCGTTAAACCGTAGGTTACACTGTTGAAAGAGTCGCTTAAGAAATCGAAGCTGTTTTTTCGTGTTCATGCAAAGGCCCATATCGTGTCTATTTCACTACTAATGTGTTACTCGCGTATGTTCTCCATCCTCATGCCAGTCGTTCCAACGAGGTCGCTTTTTGCCAATATGCATATTTCTTGGTTATCGAACTATTGAAATTTTTGGCCTCTAAAGGTATTCCGCCTGTGACAAGCACTACATGCATACTCGCATCCACCTTGAGTCATTCGCATGGTGAATGTGGTAACGAGCTTGTTAATTGCAGAATGTGTAGATTTCACCAAAAGCTACGCGTGTCTAGGCCCAGCGTAAATTGAGCTTGCCTTACATTCCATCTCGTGTTTCTTAGCCGCGCCATCACGCTCCACCCGATATGACGCAAATTGATCTAATTTCGCCCCCTCTCGTTCCTCCCCATCCTCTTTGTGTTTATAATACAATGTTCCGTAACGCTCAGCAGAAACATATTTGCACTATACTACTTTCATTTAAACTTCGTAAAACCCCAAATATGGCATGGCATAATGAAAAATGTGAATTGCGAAATAGCGTATCTAGCAAGGTGTTAACACAATCGGTGCAGCATTAGAAATAACAATTGCCTGTTTAAATGTGAGAGGCCTTACGGCACTGATTACACGCTGGTGACCGTAACGATTAACTTTCAGTGTATCCCCAGCGGAAAGGGCTTTTGGAAGCTTTATGTGTCCCTACTGCATGACCCTGAGTATGCTGCGGTTGTAAAAAAAATGCATTAGAGATCTTGAGGAACAGTATTGTGTATCAAACACCATTGTATGTGACCAAACGCGTGAGAAAGTAGAATTTGTAATTAATGATCAACTGTTTTAGGAAATGCCGAAGATGGAAATTAGAGGGCGAACTATTAGCTATAGCGCACATAAGAAAAAGACGGTACGAGAAGAGGAGGGTCTCGAGCAGCGAATAAACGAATTAAATAGAGTAGTTGACAACGTAAGGTCCGGGTCAGATGAACAGAATGAACTGCAAGAACTAAAAGATCAGCTTGCGAAAATCAGAATTGTGAAATCGCGGGGTATTTTAGTTAGGGCAAGGGCAAATTACTATGAAGCCGGAGAAAAACCTTCACGGTATTTTTGTAGTTTGGAAAAATAGAACTACGTTTACACCAAATAAACAGAGTTATTGTCGACGGGAAGGAAATACTACACAAAGAAGATATCCTCAACGAGCAAATGCACTTTTACAACAGACTATTCGAACTGTGATCGCGCAGAGGGGTGTGATTTTGCCACCTTCTTAAACCCCCATAATGTGGTACCATTGCACGTATCTGGAAGGGACAAATGTGGCGCACCATTAAGTTGTGACGAAATAAAGGGGACAATAAAAGGCTCGAAAAATAATAAATCCCCAGGTAATGATGGATTACCGGTCGAATTTTACAAATTCTTTTGGAAGGATTTAGGTCATTACCTGATGCGGAGTTTTACTCGTGCTTTCGAATCGGGTTCTCTTTCCATAACCGAGAAACAAGGTGTCATCACGTGTCTCCCAAAAGGCGACAAACAGAGGGAACTGCTTTAAAACTGGCGACCCATCTCGTTATTAAACGCTGATTACAAGGTTTTATCCGGAGCTATCGCCGCTAGGCTGAAAACGGTATTGAGTAGAACAATTAGTCAGGATCAAAAAGGGTTTTTGAAGGGTAGATATATCGGAGAGAACATTAGATTGGTATACGATATGATGCACTACTTAGTCCAACATAGCCGTACTGGCATCCTACTCCTAATAGACTTCGAAAAAACATTTGATACCCTAAGCTGGCGATATATCAAGCAAGCACTTGAAAGCTATGATTTCGGCACTACTTTCAGAAAGTGGTTCAGTATACTGTATAACGAATGTTCAAGCTGTGTGATAAACAACGGCCATTTTTCGAAGTTCTTCTCACTTGGTAGAGGTTGTAGACAAGGCGACCCCCTGTCGCCGTATATATTGATTCTGGCTATTGAAACTCTAGCCATGCGCATTAAGAAAGACGTACAAATCAAGGGTATTAAGGTAAATAATAATGAGTACAAAATCGGACAATACGCGGACGACACTTTTATGTTTTTAGATGGGTCAGAGGTTTCGTTAAGAAGAACATTCTCTGTGTTGCAGGAGTTCAAATTGTGCTCAGGACTGGCAGTAAATGTCGAGAAAACCAAAGTGATAAGTCTAGGTAAATCAATCCAGACCCACCCTAGAATCTGCCCAGACATGCCCCTTACCTGGGTGGAAGACTTTAAGTTACTTGAAATCACATTCACGGTTGATATGAAAGATATGGTTGACCGAAACTATAATGGGAAAATGGTAGCATTTCAGAGTGTATTAAATGTGTACAGTAAGCGTAAGCTCTCACTTCGAGGAAAAGTGATAGTAGTTAAAACAATGGCTACTCCTAAACTGATTGATGTTATGTCGGTTCTACGGTCGCTGCAGCCAAGTTTTATCGAACATGTTACCAAAATTATACGATGGTTTATATGGAACTCAGGCTCACCTAAGATTGCCTATAATAAAATGGTTCAGACAAAACAAAATGGTGGAATTAATTTAAATCACATCCCATTATTGTTGCACGCGCTAAAGATTTCGTGGGTGAAAAGACTTGTCACGTCAGAAGGCGCTTGGCAAGACCTATTCTCTACCATCATATGTAACGAGAAGTCACTGTGTTGGCAACTGGATCCAACATGTCTGAAGTGCTTTATGACGCTGTCGAATCCATTTTGGTGTGATGTATTAAAGCGTGGTACCGATTTAGATCGATCGGGGATAGTACAGATATCCGAACATATCCACTTTGGAACACGCAGTATCTAAGTCGCTCAAACCTTGTTAACAGGAAAGCAGAATTTATTAACGCAGGGGTCATATTCTATAACGATGTTATTGATGACATGGGTCGTGTTTTAGGATGGCAAGACTTCAAACAGTTGTTTGGAATCAAGATTAATTTTGCAGATTTCTACAGTTTAACCCATTCACTACCAAGAAGCTGGAGAGTTGGGAGTTTGAAAAGGGGTCTAAATTACAAGAGGTCGGGTGTACTGAACTACAGGCTGTGTTAACATCAAAGCGGGTATGTAATATTGTGTATCAACGCTTGATCCTTGAATTGCGTCCGGTGAGAAACAATGAAACAAAGTGGGAGACCTCGCTAGGAGCAAAATTTACTCCTGAAGATTGGAGAGGTTTTTATACTGTTGCGAAGACAAGTACAGTTGATGAACGGCTCGGGAATTTCCAATATAAGTTCCTCCAACGATGTTTGTCCACCAATACTTACCTAAAAAAATGTAATCTAGCAGAAGACGAGAGTTGTACGTTTTGCAATAGTGCCGTTGAAACACTTGAACATCTATTCTTTCATTGTCTATATGTGAAGCAACTGTGGCATTCACTTGCAATTTGGTTTGAGGCACACTTTGGTTTCCGCATATGGCAGCTACTATCCTTAACCACGGTAATGTTTGGTGTAAGCAAGTCTACAGAATATCATCTGCTAAACCATATTATAATCATTGTCAAAAGCTGTATATACTCTTTCAAGTGTAAAGAAGTAAAACCTAGGGTACAAAATGCTTTAAGAATTATAAGATGCTACTATAATATAGAGAAATGCGTATTCAGCAGAAACCGTCTTACAACCAATTAATGATAAATGGAAATGTCTACATAATTTAAAAGAATTTCGTGATATAACTCTACAACGAGAGATGTGATAAACGCACCAACTCGATAAGCTCGGACAATAATGAAGGACCTGATGTCCTATTTCTTAAAGACACCTCAAAAGGAACCTTAACAGGTCAGGGGCGAATCTAGGGGGTCTAGGGGGGGGGGGCGGTAGGGGGGTTTCAACCTTCCCCCCCATTGTGAACCTGAACATACACTGTTAAAGTCGGGTTCTCGAGCACCCCTCCCCCCCCCCCCGGTCGCAAGTTTTCAGCGAGTAACCCCCCCCCCCCTTGGCAAATTCCTAGATCCGCCCCTGCACGTTATATTACAAGCTTCATGGTACTGGCAGAGCCTACACCCCTGGTCTGCACCAGATCATAACGTTGTTGATGCACATATATAGGTATCTAACTTTAAAGATATGCATGATGACAAAGAACTGTTGTATACGAAGAATCGGCGAGACAGCATAGAAAGTACCTTGATAACTCCAAGTCAGCTTTGGAAGCTTGTTAAGCGCACCTTGCGCAGGATGATAGGCATATTTCGAGCAGTAGTTAAACCCTAGCTGATAGCACCGACCTTCCCGACGTACACAGAAAATCACACACTTGCCATAGAAACAGGAATGTATGGCTGTGACCGGGAACGAGCCAGCTGTTAACATATGCCTGTGTGTATCGACTGGCATATGGCAGGATCACGATGAACACAAATAAAACGGAAATCGGTTCCGCACATATTAAGTAAACGTCAATAATGTATTTTAATAGTATGCCATTTATTTCAACATGAAATTATTGCAACTAGGTCTCCAATGAGCATATAGACTCTACGAGCGACTACAATCAGGCTAAATAAAGGAAACACTGCTCAAACGTTTACTATGAAAACTATGAAATATCATCTTCTCAAATCCAAGAGACTGGCAGAATGTATGTAATTCGAAGCGACAGCGTAGTTACAGTAGGGGTAGGGGCTTATCATTGGGCGGATGTATAGGCGCAGCGGATGACATTCAACACTGTTGGGCGTAATTTGCCAACCAAATTTGAGTTGGCTCCCCTTTCCTAACTTGGAGTGTCTCTCCTTTCAACATGTATAGTGTCTCCCCCTTCGTACATCGAGGTCGACCCCCATCCCAAACTTGGCGTACTACACGAACTTGGGGATTTCCCCCTGCACTAACTTGAGTTACCTCCCCTCCCCTAACTTAAGGTGTCCCCTATTTTTGGGGCACCACCGAATTTTGAATGTCTCCCCTCCCCAAATATGGGATACCACCCTAACTTGAGTTATCTCCCCTCCCCTAAGTAAACGTAGAGTGTCTCCCCTCTCCTAACTTACCAGAACTTGGCATGGGCACCACCTCCCGAGCGTGTCGGCCTACGACCCCCCTGACAGATCTCTCTACAGTAGTAGGAGCGGATCTAGGAATTTAAACACGGGAGTTGGGTGTTCACCTGAGCCACCACCCCTAACTTGGGGTGTCTCCCCTTCCCTGTCTTGGGGTACGATCCGAATATTGAATGTGTCCCTACCCCATAACTTAGGCAACAAGCCTAACTTTGGATGTCTTCCCTCCACTAACTTTGGGTGTCTTCCCTCCCCTAACTTTGGGTGTCTTCCCTCCCCTAACTTTGGGTGTCTTCCCTCCCCTAACTTTGGGTGTCTTCCCTCCCCTAACTTTGGGTGTCTTCCCTCCCCTAACTTTGGGTGTCCCTCCTCTAACTTTGGGTGTCTTCCCTCCCCTAACTTTGGGTGTCTTCCCTCCCCTAACTTTGGGTGTCTTCCCTCCCCTAACTCAGGGTGTTTCCCCTCTCCTAGCTTGGGGTACAGCCCCAATTTGCAGTGCCCCCCCCCCATTATCTTAGGGTATCACCCGAATTTTGGATGTCTTCCCACCCACTTTGGGTACCGCCCCGACTTGGGGTGTCTTCCCTCTAATAACTTGGTACACCATCCAAATTTGTGTCTGCCCTATCTATCTCAGGGTGACCCCCCCCCCCCTAACTTGGAGTGTGTCCCCTCTCCCAACTCCTTAAACCCCCTACCCCTCCCGCAACCCTCCCCCCTTGGATCCTGCTGAGTACCGAATGTACCGATGAAATTTTACAGTTGATAGAGATGAAATACACATTATTGGTCGTGGTGGAAGAAAAAAATGACATTTGTTGTGTTTCCCCTCAGCGAGAGGGTACGACATGTACACTCAAAATAATGCAAAACAGCTCAAAATAACTCACCCAGCGCAGAATCCACCGTGTGTCGTCAGTATCATACACGGAAACTGGCCACTGCAATCCTACTGTAACGATGCACAGCCCCCAACCACCCCCTACCCTTCCGGTCCTTACTGCCCCGCCCCCAACCACCCCCTACCCTTCCGGTCCTTACTGCCCCGCCCCCAACCACCCCCCTACCCTCCCGCTCCTTCCTGCCTCACCTCCAACCACCCCCCTACCCTCCCGGTCCTTCCTGCCCCGCCCCCAACCACCCCCTACCCTTCCGGTCCTTACTGCCCCGCCCCCAACCACCCCCCTACCCTCCTGCTCCTTCCTGCCTCACCTCCAACCACCCCCCTACCCTCCCGGTCCTTCCTGCCCCGCCCCAACCACCCCCTACCCTTCCGGTCGTTACTCCCCCGCCCCCAACCACCCCCTACCCTTCCAGTCCTTACTGCCCCGCCCCCAACCACCCCCCTACCCTCCCGCTCCTTCCTGCCTCACCTCCAACCACCCCCCTACCCTCCCGGTCCTTCCTGCCCCGCCCCAACCACCCCCTACCCTTCCGGTCGTTACTCCCCCGCCCCCAACCACCCCCTACCCTTCCGGTCCTTCCTGCCCCGCCCCCAACCACCCCCCTACCCTTCCGGTCCTCACTGCCCCGCCCAACCACCCCCTACCCTTCCGGTCCTTCCTGCCCCGCCCCCAACCACCCCCTACCCTTCCGGTCCTTACTGCCCCGCCCACAACCACCCCCCTACCCTTCCGGTCCTTACTGCCCCGCCCCAACCACCCCCTACCCTTCCGGTCCTTCCTGCCCCGCCCCCAACCACCTCTCTACCCTTCCGGTCCTTCCTGCCCCACCCCCAACCACCCCTCTACCCTTCCGGTCCTTCCTGCCCCACCCCCAACCACCCCCTACCCTTCCGGTCCTTCCTGCCTCGCCTCCAACCACCCCCCTACCCTCCCGGTCCTTCCTGCCCCGCCCCCAACCACCCCCTACCCTTCCGGTCCTTCCTGCCCCGCCCCCAACCACCCCCCTACCCTTCCGGTCCTTACTGCCCCGCCCCCAACCACCCCCCTACCCTCCCGCTCCTTCCTGCCTCACCTCCAACCACCCCCCTACCCTCCCGGTCCTTCCTGCCCCGCCCCAACCAACCCCTACCCTTCCGGTCGTTACTCCCCCGCCCCCAACCACCCCCTACCCTTCCGGTCCTTACTGCCCCGCCCCCAACCACCCCCCTACCCTCCCGCTCCTTCCTGCCTCACCTCCAACCACCCCCCTACCCTCCCGGTCCTTCCTGCCCCGCCCCAACCACCCCCTACCCTTCCGGTCGTTACTCCCCCGCCCCCAACCACCCCCTACCCTTCCGGTCCTTCCTGCCCCGCCCCCAACCACCCCCCTACCCTTCCGGTCCTTACTGCCCCGCCCCAACCACCCCCTGCCCTTCCGGTCCTTCCTGCCCCGCCCCCAACCACCCCCTACCCTTCCGGTCCTTACTGCCCCGCCCACAACCACCCCCCTACCCTTCCGGTCCTTACTGCCCCGCCCCAACCACCCCCTACCCTTCCGGTCCTTCCTGCCCCGCCCCCAACCACCTCTCTACCCTTCCGGTCCTTCCTGCCCCACCCCCAACCAACCCCTACCCTTCCGGTCCTTCCTGCCTCGCCTCCAACCACCCCCCTACCCTCCCGGTCCTTACTGCCCCACCCCCAACCAACCCCTACCCTTCCGGTCCTTCCTGCCCCGCCCCAACCACCCCCTACCCTTCCGGTCCTTCCTGCCCCGCCCCCAACCACCTCTCTACCCTTCCGGTCCTTCCTGCCCCACCCCCAACCACCCCCTACCCTTCCGGTCCTTCCTGCCCCACCCCCAACCCCCCTACCCTTCCGGTCCTTCCTGCCTCGCCTCCAACCACCCCCCTACCCTCCCGGTCCTTCCTGCCCCGCCCCCAACCACCCCCCTACCCTTCCGGTCCTTACTGCCCCACCCCCAACCACCCCCCTACCCTTCCGGTCCTTACTGCCCCACCCCCAACCACCCCCCTACCCTTCCGGTCCTTCCTGCCTCGCCTCCAACCACCCCCTACCCTCCCGGTCCTTACTGCCCCACCCCCAACCACCCCCCTACCCTTCCGGTCCTTCCTGCCTCGCCTCCAACCACCCCCTACCCTCCCGGTCCTTACTGCCCCACCCCCAACCAACCCCTACCCTTCCGGTCCTTCCTGCCTCGCCTCCAACCACCCCCCTACCCTCCCGGTCCTTCCTGCCCCGCCCCCAACCACCCCCCTACCCTTCCGGTCCTTACTGCCCCACCCCCAACCACCCCCCTACCCTTCCGGTCCTTACTGCCCCACCCCCAACCACCCCCATACCCTTCCGGTCCTTCCTGCCTCGCCTCCAACCACCCCCTACCCTCCCGGTCCTTACTGCCCCACCCCCAACCACCCCCCTACCCTTCCGGTCCTTCCTGCCTCGCCTCCAACCACCCCCTACCCTTCCGGTCCTTACTGCCCCGCCCCCAACCAACCCCTACCCTTCCGGTCCTTCCTGCCTCGCCTCCAACCACCCCCCTACCCTCCCGGTCCTTCCTGCCCCACCCCCAACCACCCCCCTACCCTTCCGGTCCTTCCTGCTCCACCCCCAACCCCCCTACCCTTCCGGTCCTTCCTGCCTCGCCTCCAACCACCCCCCTACCCTCCCGGTCCTTCCTGCCCCACCCCCAACCACCCCCCTACCCTTCCGGTCCTTACTGCCCCACCCCCAACCAACCCCTACCCTTCCGGTCCTTCCTGCCTCGCCTCCAACCACCCCCCTACCCTCCCGGTCCTTCCTGCCCCACCCCCAACCACCCCCCTACCCTTCCGGTCCTTCCTGCTCCACCCCCAACCCCCCTACCCTTCCGGTCCTTCCTGCCCCGCCCCAACCACCCCCCTACCCTTCCGGTCCTTCCTGCCCCGCCCCCAACCACCCCCCTACCCTCCCGGTCCTTCCTGCCCCGCCCCCAACCCTCCCGGTCCTTCCTGCTCCACCCCCAACCCCCCTACCCCTCCGGTCCTTCCTGCTCCACCCCCAACCACCCCCTACCCTTCCGGTCCTTCCTGCCCCGCCCCCAACCACCCCCCTACCCTCCCGGTCCTTCCTGCCCCGCCCCCAACCACCCCCTACCCTTCCGGTCCTTACTGCCCCGCCCCCAACCACCCCCCTACCCTCCCGGTCCTTCCTGCCCCGCCCCCAACCACCCCCTACCCTTCCGGTCCTTACTGCCCCGCCCCCAACCACCCCCCTACCCTCCCGGTCCTTCCTACTCCACCCCCAACACCCCCCCTACCCTTCCGGTCCTTCCTGCTCCACCCCCAACCACCCCCCCTACCTTTCCGGTCCTTCCTGCCCCGCCCCCAACCACCCCCCTACCCTCCGGTCCTTCCTGCCCCGCCCCCAACCACCCCCTACCCTTCCGGTCCTTACTGCCCCGCCCCCAACCACCCCCCTACCCTTCCGGTCCTTACTGCCCGCCCCAACCACCCCCTACCCTTCCGGTCCTTCCTGCCCCGCCCCCAACCACCCCTCTACCCTTCCGGTCCTTCCTGCCCCGCCCCCAACCACCCCCCTACCCTTCCGGTCCTTCCTGCCTCGCCTCCAACCACCCCCCTACCCTCCCGGTCCTTCCTGCTCCACCCCCAACCCCCCTACCCTTCCGGTCCTTCCTGCCCCACCCCCAACCACCCCCCTACCCTTCCGGTCCTTCCTGCTCCACCCCCAACCCCCCCCTACCCTTCCGGTCCTTCCTGCCCCGCCCCAACCACCTCCTACCCTTCCGGTCGTTATTGCCCCGCCGCCAACTACCCCCCTCCCCTACCCTGCCGGTCCTTCCTGCCCACCCCCAACCACCCCCCTACCCTTCCGGTCCTTCCTGCCCCGCCCCCAACCACCCCCCTACCCTTCCGGTCCTTCCTGCTCCACCCCCAACCCACTACCCTTCCGGTCCTTCCTGCTCCACCCCCAACCACCCCCCTACCCTTCCGGTCCTTCCTGCTCCACCCCCAACCATCCCCCTACCCTCCCGGTCCTCCTGCCCCACCCCCAACCACCCCCCTACCCTCCCGGTCCTTCCTGCTCCACCCCCAACCACCCCCTACCCTTCCGGTCCTTACTGCCCCGCCCCAACCACCTCCTACCCTTCCGGTCGTTACTGCCCCGCCGCCAACTACCCCCTACCCTTCCGGTCCTTCCTGCTCCACCCCCAACCCCCCTACCCGTCCGGTCCTTCCTGCCCCGCCCCCAACCACCCCCCTACCCTTCCGGTCCTTCCTGCCCCGCCCCAACCACCCCCTACCATTCCGGTCCTTACTGCCCGCCCCAACCACCTCCCTACCCTTCCGGTCCCTCCTGCCCCGCCCCCAACCACCCCCCTACCCTTCCGGTCCTTCCTGCCCCGCCCCCAACCACCCCCTACCCTTCCGGTCCTTACTGCCCCGCCCCAACCACCCCCCTACCCTTCCGGTCCTTCCTGCTCCACCCCCAACCCCCCTACCCTTCCGGTCCTTCTGCCCCGCCCCCAACCACCCCCCTACCCTTCCGGTCCTTCCTGCCCCGCCCCCAACCACCCCCTACCCTTCCGGTCCTTCCTGCCCCACCCCCAACCACCCCCCTACCCTCCCGGTCCTTACTGCCCCGCCCCCAACCACCCCCCCTCCTACCCTTCCGGTCCTTCCTGCTCCACCCCCAACCCCACTACCCTTCCGGTCCTTCCTGCCCCGCCCCCAACCACCCCCCTACCCTTCCGGTCCTTCCTGCTCCACCCCCAACCACCCCCCTACCCTCCCGGTCCTTCCTGCTCCACCCCCAACCACCCCCCTACCCTCCCGGTCCTTCCTGCTCCACCCCCAACCACCCCCCTACCCTCCCGGTCCTTCCTGCTCCACCCCCAACCACCCCCCTACCCTCCCGGTCCTTCCTGCTCCACTTCCAACCACCCCCCTACCCTCCCGGTCCTTCCTGCTCCACCCCCAACCCCCCTACCCTTCCGGTCCTTCTTGCCCTGCCCCCAACCACCCCCCTACCCTTCCGGTCCTTCCTGCTCCACCCCCAACCACCCCCCTACCCTTCCGGTCCTTCCTGCCTCGCCTCCAACCACCCCTCTACCCTTCCGGTCCTTCCTGCCCCACCCCCAACCACCCATACCCTTTCGGTCCCTCCTGCCCCACCCCCGACCACCCCCTACCCTTCCGGTCCTTCCTGCCCCACCCCCAACCACCCCTCTACCCTTCCGGTCCTTACTGCCCCGCCCCCAACCACCCCCTACCCTTCCGGTCCTTACTGCCCCGCCCCCAACCACCCCCCTACCCTCCCGGTCCTTCCTGCTCCACCCCCAACCCCCCTACCCTCCCGGTCCTTCCTGCTCCACCCCCAACCCCCCTATCCTTCCGGTCCTTCCTGCCCCCCCCCTACCCTTCCGGTCCCTCCTGCCCCACCACAACCACCCCCTACCCTTTCGGTCCCTCCTGCCCCACCCCCGACCACCCCCTACCCTTCCAGTCCTTCCTGCCCCGCCCCCAACCACCCCCCTACCCTCCCGGTCCTTCCTGCCCCACCACAACCACCCCCTACCCTTCCGGTCCTTCCTGCCCCGCCCCCAACCATCTCCCTACTATTCCGGTCCTTACTGCCCCGCCCCCAATCACCCCCTATGCTTGTGTTATTGTTCTCTATATAGAAGGATTTGAAGAAATGTTCAGTAGTGGGGCGCGGCAACGCAGTAAAAATAATGCAGTGTATTTCAAATCGAGTGTTTTCTATATTAAAGCTACAGTCCGAGGAAAATCTAAACGGAACAGGCGGGGCTACCTGAACTGGTCGAGGATTTGTCTTCAGGAGGTGACTACCGTGGGGGAGACACTTTTCAGCCTAAATGGGGGTTACAGCTCTCAGGCAGTGACAAACAAAATTTCTCACATCGGGAATCAAGCGCACAACCCAATGACCAGAAATTCATCGCTCTCCCATGCAACCAAGCTGGCAATCTTCATACCAACTGCTGGTGAAACCGCTCCTGCCATATTTGTGAGTCCCCGCTCTCCCAATGTTTACTATTTGCTACTTGAACCTCTAGTTCAAAATACATTTATTAAAATTTGACCTAAAAAATTTAAAAACACCTGGCTTTAGTAACCATTTACTCGATTATCGCCTATCATTTACTCTCTACATAACCCATTTTCATTATTTTATTTAAAAAATGACACTCCAAAAGCGAGAGGACGGTTGTATGTTGTTTCTCCGCGCCTTGTCACGCGTATGTATCGACTTCGGCCGACATAAAGGATGTTATCTCGACGATATGTAGCGCAAGCCCGGCAGCCCAAGTGTAAATCTAGTATACCTACTGGTATTCATGAAATGCATGTTACTTATTGAACGTTATTTTTGTCATCTATGATTGTATAACCAATAGCCAAATATAAAAGTACACTATGCTGCAAAAAGGCAAAAGCCCATCGTCTTTTGCCTGTATTCGCATTCAAAAGGTTATAAGTATATTTCAGGGTTAAACTCGGTCTTGGCGTCGGCATTCCAATAGCTGAGAGACGTCATTGCAGAAGTTAATGTAATCTTTCAATGTAGCTTGAAAACAATTTTGTCAGGTGTAAAGTTTGAGGGAAAAGTTTCGTTATTGGAGACAAAATCCAATATGGCTACCAAAGTGGCCGGCGCCGTGATGTGGAAAATCTATTAATTTTAAGATTCTTGCTTTCAGCCCAGCATGTGAGAGGAGGGACAAACAATCGTAGTCGCGTGCATTATGATAATCTCACAATCATAGCGGCACCCAGTTCGTTAGACACAGAAAAGCCACGTGGTCATCTAGATAACCATTGGTCCGATTGACAATAACTGAACCGAAGCTTTATCTAAAGAGTTCGTTCGTCCGGGCGACAATCACTGCATCTTTTAAAAGCGACGTGGCATTATCTGGGTCGCTAGCGTCTTTTGCGGTGTTGTAGGCGAGAACTTACCGGGATCTCATTCAAATATGGAACTTCGTCTTCATTTCGAAAGGTCATCTCCGTAAATCTGGCGGATTAAATGAAGGACGGGGTGTGTGGGGATGTGAAGGGGGGTCTGGGCGGCTGGAGGGTGGTATCTGGTGGGATGAAGGGCGGGGTGTGTGGGGATGTGAAGGGGGGTCTGGGCAGCTGGAGGGTGGTATCTGGTAGGATGAAGGACGGGGTCTGTGGGGATGTGAAGGAGGGTCTGGGCAGCTGGAGGGTGGTATCTGGTGGGATGAAGGACGGGGTGTGTGGGGATGTGAAGGGGGGTCTGGGCAGCTGGAGGGTGGTATCTGGCGGGATAAAAGACGGGGTGTGTGGGGATGAGAAGGGGGGTCTGGGCAGCTGGAGGGTGGTATCTGGTGGGATGAAGGGCGGGGTGTGTGGGGATGTGAAGCGGGGTCTGGGCAGCTGGAGGGTGGTATCTGGTGGGATGAAGGACGGGGTGTGTGGGGATGTGAAGGGGTGTCTGGGCAGCTGGAGGGTGGTATCTGGTGGGATGAAGGACGGGGTGTGTGGGGATGAGAAGGGGGGTCTGGGCGGCTGGAGGGTGGTATCTGGTGGGATGAAGGGCGGGGTGTGTGGGGATGAGAAGGGGGGTCTGGGCGGCTGGAGGGTGGTATCTGGTGGGATGAAGGGCGGGGTGTGTGGGGATGTGAAGGGGGGTCTGGGCAGCTGGAGGGTGGTATCTGGTAGGATGAAGGACGGGGTCTGTGGGGATGTTAAGGGGGGTCTGGGCAGCTGGGGGGTGGTATCTGGTGGGATGAAGGACGGGGTGTGTGGGGATGTGAAGCGGGGTCTGGGCAGCTGGAGGGTGGTATCTGGTGGGATGAAGGACGGGGTGTGTGGGGATGTGAAGGGGTGTCTGGGCAGCTGGAGGGTGGTATCTGGTGGGATGAAGGACGGGGTGTGTGGGGATGAGAAGGGGGGTCTGGGCAGCTGGAGGGTGGTATCTGGTGGGATGAAGGGCGGGGTGTGTGGGGATGAGAAGGGGGGTCTGGGCGGCTGGAGGGTGGTATCTGGTGGGATGAAGGGCGGGGTGTGTGGGGATGTGAAGGGGGGTCTGGGCAGCTGGATGGTGGTATCTGGTAGGATGAAGGACGGGGTCTGTGGGGATGTTAAGGGGGGTCTGGGCAGCTGGAGGGTGGTATCTGGTGGGATGAAGGACGGGGTGTGTGGGGATGTGAAGGGGGGTCTGGGCAGCTGGAGGGTGGTATCTGGTGGGATGAAGGACGGGGTGTGTGGGGATGAGAAGGGGGGTCTGGGCAGCTGGAGGGTGGTATCTGGTGGGATGAAGGGCGGGGTGTGTGGGGATGAGAAGGGGGGTCTGGGCGGCTGGAGGGTGGTATCTGGTGGGATGAAGGGCGGGGTGTGTGGGGATGTGAAGGCGGGTCTGGGCAGCTGGAGGGTGGTATCTGGTGGGATGAAGGACGGGGTGTGTGGGGATGTGAAGGGGGGTCTGGGCAGCTGGAGGGTGGTATCTGGCGGGATAAAAGACGGGGTGTGTGGGGATGTGAAGCGGGGTCTGGGCAGCTGGAGGGTGGTATCTGGTGGGATGAAGGACGGGGTGTGTGGGGATGAGAAGGGGGGTCTGGGCGGCTGGAGGGTGGTATCTGGTGGGATGAAGGGCGGGGTGTGTGGGGATGTGAAGGGGGGTCTGGGCAGCTGGAGGGTGGTATCTGGTAGGATGAAGGACGGGGTCTGTGGGGATGTTAAGCGGGGTCTGGGCAGCTGGAGGGTGGTATCTGGTGGGATGAAGGACGGGGTGTGTGGGGATGTGAAGGGGGGTCTGGGCAGCTGGAGGGTGGTATCTGGCGGGATAAAAGACGGGGTGTGTGGGGATGTGAAGCGGGGTCTGGGCAGCTGGAGGGTGGTATCTGGTGGGATGAAGGACGGGGTGTGTGGGGATGTGAAGGGGTGTCTGGGCAGCTGGAGGGTGGTATCTGGTGGGATGAAGGACGGGGTGTGTGGGGATGAGAAGGGGGGTCTGGGCAGCTGGAGGGTGGTATCTGGTGGGATGAAGGACGGGGTGTGTGGGGATGTGAAGGGGGGTCTGGGTAGCTGGAGGGTGGTATCTGGTGGGATGAAGGACGGGGTGTGTGGGGATGTGAAGGGGGGTCTGGGCAGCTGGAGGGTGGTATCTGGTGGGATGAAGGACGGGGTGTGTGGGGATGAGAAGGGGGTCTGGGAAGCTGGAGGGTGGTATCTGGTTGGACGAAGGACGGGGTGTGTGGGGATGTGAAGGGGGGTCTGGGCAGCTGGAGGGTGGTATCTGGTGGGATGAAGGACGGGGTGTGTGGGGATGTGAAGGGGTGTCTGGGCAGCTGGAGGGTGGTATCTGGTGGGATGAAGGACGGGGTGTGTGGGGATGAGAAGGAGGGTCTGGGCAGCTGGAGGGTGGTATCTGGTGGGATGAAGGACGGGGTGTGTGGGGATGTGAAGGGGGGTCTGGGTAGCTGGAGGGTGGTATCTGGTGGGATGAAGGACGGGGTGTGTGGGGATGTGAAGGGGGGTCTGGGCAGCTGGAGGGTGGTATCTGGTGGGATGAAGGACGGGGTGTGTGGGGATGAGAAGGGGGTCTGGGCAGCTGGAGGGTGGTATCTGGTTGGACGAAGGACGGGGTGTGTGGGGATGAGAAGGGGGGTCTGGGCAGCTGGAGGGTGATATCTGGTTGGACGAAGGACGGGGTGTGTGGGGATGAGAAGGGGGTCTGGGCAGCTGGAGGGTGGTATCTGGTTGGACGAACGACGGGGTGTGTGGGGATATGAAGGGGGGTCTGGGCAGCTGGAGGGTGGTATCTGGTGGGATGAAGGACGGGGTGTGTGGGGATGAGAAGGGGGTCTGGGCAGCTGGAGGGTGGTATCTGGTGGGATGAAGGACGGGGTGTGTGGGGATATGAAGGGGGGTCTGGGCAGCTGGAGGGTGGTATCTGGTGGGATGAAGGACGGGGTGTGTGGGGATGAGAAGGGGGGTCTGGGCAGCTGGAGGGTGGTATCTGGTGGGATGAAGGACGGGGTGTCTGGGGATATGAAGGGGGGTCTGGGCAGCTGGAGGGTGGTATCTGGTGGGATGAAGGACGGGGTGTGTGGGGATGAGAAGGGGGTCTGGGCAGCTGGAGGGTGGTATCTGGTGGGATGAAGGACGGGGTGTGTGGGGATGTGAAGGGGGGTCTGGGCAGCTGGAGGGTGGTATCTGGTGGGATGAAGGACGGGGTGTGTGGGGATGTGAAGGGGGGTCTGGGCAGCTGGAGGGTGGTATCTGGTGGGATGAAGGACGGGGTGTGTGGGGATGTGAAGGGGGGTCTGGGCAGCTAGAGGGTGGTATCTGGTGGGATGAAGGACGGGGTGTGTGGGGATGAGAAGGGGGTCTGGGCAGCTGGAGGGTGGTATCTGGTGGGATGAAGGACGGGGTGTGTGGGGATGTGAAGGCGGGTCTGGGCAGCTTGAGGGTGGTATCTGGTGGGATGAAGGACGGGGTGTGTGGGGATGTGAAGGCGGGTCTGGGCAGCTGGAGGGTGGTATCTGGTGGGATGAAGGACGGGGTGTCTGGGGATGTGAAGGGGGGTCTGGGCAGCTGGAGGGTGGTATCTGGTGGGATGAAGGACGGGGTGTGTGGGGATGTGAAGGGGGTCTGGGCAGCTGGAGGGTGGTATCTGGTGGGATGAAGGACGGGGTGTCTGGGGATGTGAAGGGGGGTCTGGGCAGCTGGAGGGTGGTATCTGGTGGGATGAAGGACGGGGTGTGTGGGGATGTGAAGGCGGGTCTGGGCAGCTGGAGGGTGGTATCTGGTGGGATGAAGGACGGGGTGTCTGGGGATGTGAAGGGGGGTCTGGGCAGCTGGAGGGTGGTATCTGGTGGGATGAAGGACGGGGTGTGTGGGGATGTGAAGGCGGGTCTGGGCAGCTGGAGGGTGGTATCTGGTGGGATGAAGGACGGGGTGTCTGGGGATGTGAAGGGGGGTCTGGGCAGCTGGAGGGTGGTATCTGGTGGGATGAAGGACGGGGTGTGTGGGGATGAGAAGGGGGTCTGGGCAGCTGGAGGGTGGTATCTGGTGGGATGAAGGACGGGGTGTGTGGGGATGTGAAGGCGGGTCTGGGCAGCTGGAGGGTGGTATCTGGTGGGATGAAGGACGGGGTGTGTGGGGATGTGAAGGGGGGTCTTGGCAGCTGGAGGGTGGTATCTGGTGGGATGAAGGACGGGGTGTGTGGGGATGTGAAGGGGGGTCTGGGCAGCTGGAGGGTGGTATCTGGTGGGATGAAGGACGGGGTGTGTGGGGATGAGAAGGGGGGTCTGGGCAGCTGGAGGGTGGTATCTGGTGGGATGAAGGACGGGGTGTGTGGGGATGTGAAGGCGGGTCTGGGCAGCTGGAGGGTGGTATCTGGTGGGATGAAGGACGGGGTGTGTGGGGATGTGAAGGGGGGTCTGGGCAGCTGGAGGGTGGTATCTGGTGGGATGAAGGACGGGGTGTGTGGGGATGTGAAGGGGGGTCTGGGCAGCTGGAGGGTGGTATCTGGTAGGATGAAGGACGGGGTCTGTGGGGATGTGAAGGAGGGTCTGGGCAGCTGGAGGGTGGTATCTGGTGGGATGAAGGACGGGGTGTGTGGGGATGTGAAGGGGGGTCTGGGCAGCTGGAGGGTGGTATCTGGCGGGATAAAAGACGGGGTGTGTGGGGATGAGAAGGGGGGTCTGGGCAGCTGGAGGGTGGTATCTGGTGGGATGAAGGGCGGGGTGTGTGGGGATGTGAAGCGGGGTCTGGGCAGCTGGAGGGTGGTATCTGGTGGGATGAAGGACGGGGTGTGTGGGGATGTGAAGGGGTGTCTGGGCAGCTGGAGGGTGGTATCTGGTGGGATGAAGGACGGGGTGTGTGGGGATGAGAAGGGGGGTCTGGGCGGCTGGAGGGTGGTATCTGGTGGGATGAAGGGCGGGGTGTGTGGGGATGAGAAGGGGGGTCTGGGCGGCTGGAGGGTGGTATCTGGTGGGATGAAGGGCGGGGTGTGTGGGGATGTGAAGGGGGGTCTGGGCAGCTGGAGGGTGGTATCTGGTAGGATGAAGGACGGGGTCTGTGGGGATGTTAAGGGGGGTCTCGGCAGCTGGGGGGTGGTATCTGGTGGGATGAAGGACGGGGTGTGTGGGGATGTGAAGGGGTGTCTGGGCAGCTGGAGGGTGGTATCTGGTGGGATGAAGGACGGGGTGTGTGGGGATGAGAAGGGGGGTCTGGGCGGCTGGAGGGTGGTATCTGGTGGGATGAAGGGCGGGGTGTGTGGGGATGAGAAGGGGGGTCTGGGCGGCTGGAGGGTGGTATCTGGTGGGATGAAGGGCGGGGTGTGTGGGGATGTGAAGGGGGGTCTGGGCAGCTGGAGGGTGGTATCTGGTAGGATGAAGGACGGGGTCTGTGGGGATGTTAAGGGGGGTCTCGGCAGCTGGGGGGTGGTATCTGGTGGGATGAAGGACGGGGTGTGTGGGGATGTGAAGCGGGGTCTGGGCAGCTGGAGGGTGGTATCTGGTGGGATGAAGGACGGGGTGTGTGGGGATGTGAAGGCGGGTCTGGGCAGCTTGAGGGTGGTATCTGGTGGGATGAAGGACGGGGTGTGTGGGGATGTGAAGGCGGGTCTGGGCAGCTGGAGGGTGGTATCTGGTGGGATGAAGGACGGGGTGTGTGGGGATGTGAAGGCGGGTCTGGGCAGCTGGAGGGTGGTATCTGGTGGGATGAAGGACGGGGTGTGTGGGGATGTGAAGGCGGGTCTGGGCAGCTGGAGGGTGGTATCTGGTGGGATGAAGGACGGGGTGTGTGGGGATGTGAAGGGGGGTCTGGGCAGCTGGAGGGTGGTATCTGGTGGGATGAAGGACGGGGTGTGTGGGGATGAGAAGGGGGGTCTGGGCAGCTGGAGGGTGGTATCTGGTGGGATGAAGGACGGGGTGTGTGGGGATGTGAAGGCGGGTCTGGGCAGCTGGAGGGTGGTATCTGGTGGGATGAAGGACGGGGTGTGTGGGGATGTGAAGGGGGGTCTGGGCAGCTGGAGGGTGGTATCTGGTGGGATGAAGGACGGGGTGTGTGGGGATGTGAAGGGGGGTCTGGGCAGCTGGAGGGTGGTATCTGGTAGGATGAAGGACGGGGTCTGTGGGGATGTGAAGGAGGGTCTGGGCAGCTGGAGGGTGGTATCTGGTGGGATGAAGGACGGGGTGTGTGGGGATGTGAAGGGGGGTCTGGGCAGCTGGAGGGTGGTATCTGGCGGGATAAAAGACGGGGTGTGTGGGGATGAGAAGGGGGGTCTGGGCAGCTGGAGGGTGGTATCTGGTGGGATGAAGGGCGGGGTGTGTGGGGATGTGAAGCGGGGTCTGGGCAGCTGGAGGGTGGTATCTGGTGGGATGAAGGACGGGGTGTGTGGGGATGTGAAGGGGTGTCTGGGCAGCTGGAGGGTGGTATCTGGTGGGATGAAGGACGGGGTGTGTGGGGATGAGAAGGGGGGTCTGGGCGGCTGGAGGGTGGTATCTGGTGGGATGAAGGGCGGGGTGTGTGGGGATGAGAAGGGGGGTCTGGGCGGCTGGAGGGTGGTATCTGGTGGGATGAAGGGCGGGGTGTGTGGGGATGTGAAGGGGGGTCTGGGCAGCTGGAGGGTGGTATCTGGTAGGATGAAGGACGGGGTCTGTGGGGATGTTAAGGGGGGTCTCGGCAGCTGGGGGGTGGTATCTGGTGGGATGAAGGACGGGGTGTGTGGGGATGTGAAGCGGGGTCTGGGCAGCTGGAGGGTGGTATCTGGTGGGATGAAGGACGGGTTGTGTGGGGATGTGAAGGGGTGTCTGGGCAGCTGGAGGGTGGTATCTGGTGGGATGAAGGACGGGGTGTGTGGGGATGAGAAGGGGGGTCTGGGCAGCTGGAGGGTGGTATCTGGTGGGATGAAGGGCGGGGTGTGTGGGGATGAGAAGGGGGGTCTGGGCGGCTGGAGGGTGGTATCTGGTGGGATGAAGGGCGGGGTGTGTGGGGATGTGAAGGGGGGTCTGGGCAGCTGGATGGTGGTATCTGGTAGGATGAAGGACGGGGTCTGTGGGGATGTTAAGGGGGGTCTGGGCAGCTGGAGGGTGGTATCTGGTGGGATGAAGGACGGGGTGTGTGGGGATGTGAAGGGGGGTCTGGGCAGCTGGAGGGTGGTATCTGGTGGGATGAAGGACGGGGTGTGTGGGGATGAGAAGGGGGGTCTGGGCAGCTGGAGGGTGGTATCTGGTGGGATGAAGGGCGGGGTGTGTGGGGATGAGAAGGGGGGTCTGGGCGGCTGGAGGGTGGTATCTGGTGGGATGAAGGGCGGGGTGTGTGGGGATGTGAAGGCGGGTCTGGGCAGCTGGAGGGTGGTATCTGGTAGGATGAAGGACGGGGTCTGTGGGGATGTTAAGCGGGGTCTGGGCAGCTGGAGGGTGGTATCTGGTGGGATGAAGGACGGGGTGTGTGGGGATGTGAAGGGGGGTCTGGGCAGCTGGAGGGTGGTATCTGGCGGGATAAAAGACGGGGTGTGTGGGGATGTGAAGCGGGGTCTGGGCAGCTGGAGGGTGGTATCTGGTGGGATGAAGGACGGGGTGTGTGGGGATGAGAAGGGGGGTCTGGGCGGCTGGAGGGTGGTATCTGGTGGGATGAAGGGCGGGGTGTGTGGGGATGTGAAGGGGGGTCTGGGCAGCTGGAGGGTGGTATCTGGTAGGATGAAGGACGGGGTCTGTGGGGATGTTAAGCGGGGTCTGGGCAGCTGGAGGGTGGTATCTGGTGGGATGAAGGACGGGGTGTGTGGGGATGTGAAGGGGGGTCTGGGCAGCTGGAGGGTGGTATCTGGCGGGATAAAAGACGGGGTGTGTGGGGATGTGAAGCGGGGTCTGGGCAGCTGGAGGGTGGTATCTGGTGGGATGAAGGACGGGGTGTGTGGGGATGTGAAGGGGTGTCTGGGCAGCTGGAGGGTGGTATCTGGTGGGATGAAGGACGGGGTGTGTGGGGATGAGAAGGGGGGTCTGGGCAGCTGGAGGGTGGTATCTGGTGGGATGAAGGACGGGGTGTGTGGGGATGTGAAGGGGGGTCTGGGTAGCTGGAGGGTGGTATCTGGTGGGATGAAGGACGGGGTGTGTGGGGATGTGAAGGGGTGTCTGGGCAGCTGGAGGGTGGTATCTGGTGGGATGAAGGACGGGGTGTGTGGGGATGAGAAGGAGGGTCTGGGCAGCTGGAGGGTGGTATCTGGTGGGATGAAGGACGGGGTGTGTGGGGATGTGAAGGGGGGTCTGGGTAGCTGGAGGGTGGTATCTGGTGGGATGAAGGACGGGGTGTGTGGGGATGTGAAGGGGGGTCTGGGCAGCTGGAGGGTGGTATCTGGTGGGATGAAGGACGGGGTGTGTGGGGATGAGAAGGGGGTCTGGGCAGCTGGAGGGTGGTATCTGGTTGGACGAAGGACGGGGTGTGTGGGGATGAGAAGGGGGGTCTGGGCAGCTGGAGGGTGATATCTGGTTGGACGAAGGACGGGGTGTGTGGGGATGAGAAGGGGGTCTGGGCAGCTGGAGGGTGGTATCTGGTTGGACGAAGGACGGGGTGTGTGGGGATATGAAGGGGGGTCTGGGCAGCTGGAGGGTGGTATCTGGTGGGATGAAGGACGGGGTGTGTGGGGATGAGAAGGGGGTCTGGGCAGCTGGAGGGTGGTATCTGGTGGGATGAAGGACGGGGTGTGTGGGGATATGAAGGGGGGTCTGGGCAGCTGGAGGGTGGTATCTGGTGGGATGAAGGACGGGGTGTGTGGGGATGAGAAGGGGGGTCTGGGCAGCTGGAGGGTGGTATCTGGTGGGATGAAGGACGGGGTGTCTGGGGATATGAAGGGGGGTCTGGGCAGCTGGAGGGTGGTATCTGGTGGGATGAAGGACGGGGTGTGTGGGGATGAGAAGGGGGTCTGGGCAGCTGGAGGGTGGTATCTGGTGGGATGAAGGACGGGGTGTGTGGGGATGTGAAGGGGGGTCTGGGCAGCTGGAGGGTGGTATCTGGTGGGATGAAGGACGGGGTGTGTGGGGATGTGAAGGGGGGTCTGGGCAGCTGGAGGGTGGTATCTGGTGGGATGAAGGACGGGGTGTGTGGGGATGTGAAGGGGGGTCTGGGCAGCTAGAGGGTGGTATCTGGTGGGATGAAGGACGGGGTGTGTGGGGATGAGAAGGGGGTCTGGGCAGCTGGAGGGTGGTATCTGGTGGGATGAAGGACGGGGTGTGTGGGGATGTGAAGGCGGGTCTGGGCAGCTTGAGGGTGGTATCTGGTGGGATGAAGGACGGGGTGTGTGGGGATGTGAAGGCGGGTCTGGGCAGCTGGAGGGTGGTATCTGGTGGGATGAAGGACGGGGTGTGTGGGGATGTGAAGGGGGGTCTGGGCAGCTGGAGGGTGGTATCTGGTGGGATGAAGGACGGGGTGTGTGGGGATGTGAAGGCGGGTCTGGGCAGCTGGAGGGTGGTATCTGGTGGGATGAAGGACGGGGTGTGTGGGGATGTGAAGGGGGGTCTGGGCAGCTGGAGGGTGGTATCTGGTGGGATGAAGGACGGGGTGTGTGGGGATGTGAAGGCGGGTCTGGGCAGCTGGAGGGTGGTATCTGGTGGGATGAAGGACGGGGTGTGTGGGGATGTGAAGGCGGGTCTGGGCAGCTGGAGGGTGGTATCTGGTGGGATGAAGGACGGGGTGTGTGGGGATGTGAAGGCGGGTCTGGGCAGCTGGAGGGTGGTATCTGGTGGGATGAAGGACGGGGTGTGTGGGGATGAGAAGGGGGGTCTGGGCAGCTGGAGGGTGGTATCTGGTGGGATGAAGGACGGGGTGTGTGGGGATGTGAAGGGGGGTCTGGGCAGCTGGAGGGTGGTATCTGGTGGGATGAAGGACGGGGTGTGTGGGGATGAGAAGGGGGGTCTGGGCAGCTGGAGGGTGGTATCTGGTGGGATGAAGGACGGGGTGTGTGGGGATGTGAAGGCGGGTCTGGGCAGCTGGAGGGTGGTATCTGGTGGGATGAAGGACGGGGTGTGTGGGGATGTGAAGGGGGGTCTGGGCAGCTGGAGGGTGGTATCTGGTGGGATGAAGGACGGGGTGTGTGGGGATGTGAAGACGGGTCTGGGCAGCTGGAGGGTGGTATCTGGTGGGATGAAGGACGGGGTGTGTGGGGATGTGAAGGCGGGTCTGGGCAGCTGGAGGGTGGTATCTGGTGGGATGAAGGACGGGGTGTGTGGGGATGTGAAGGGGGGTCTGGGCAGCTGGAGGGTGGTATCTGGTGGGATGAAGGACGGGGTGTGTGGGGATGTGAAGGGGGGTCTGGGCAGCTGGAGGGTGGTATCTGGTGGGATGAAGGACGGGGTGTGTGGGGATGAGAAGGGGGGTCTGGGCAGCTGGAGGGTGGTATCTGGTGGGATGAAGGACGGGGTGTGTGGGGATGTGAAGGGGGGTCTGGGCAGCTGGAGGGTGGTATCTGGTGGGATGAAGGACGGGGTGTGTGGGGATGTGAAGGCGGGTCTGGGCAGCTGGAGGGTGGTATCTGGTGGGATGAAGGACGGGGTGTGTGGGGATATGAAGGGGGGTCTGGGCAGCTTGAGGGTGGTATCTGGTGGGATGAAGGACGGGGTGTGTGGGGATGAGAAGGGGGTCTGGGCAGCTGGAGGGTGGTATCTGGTGGGATGAAGGACGGGGTGTGTGGGGATGTGAAGGCGGGTCTGGGCAGCTGGAGGGTGGTATCTGGTGGGATGAAGGACGGGGTGTGTGGGGATGAGAAGGGGGGTCTGGGCAGCTGGAGGGTGGTATCTGGTGGGATGAAGGACGGGGTGTGTGGGGATGAGAAGGGGGGTCTGGGCAGCTGGAGGGTGGTATCTGGTGGGATGAAGGACGATGTGTGTGGGGATGTGAAGGCGGGTCTGGGCAGCTGGAGGGTGGTATCTGGTGGGATGAAGGACGGGGTGTGTGGGGATGTGAAGGCGGGTCTGGGCAGCTGGAGGGTGGTATCTGGTGGGATGAAGGACGGGGTGTGTGGGGATGTGAAGGGGGGTCTGGGCAGCTGGAGGGTGGTATCTGGTGGGATGAAGGACGGGGTGTGTGGGGATGTGAAGGGGGGTCTGGGCAGCTGGAGGGTGGTATCTGGTGGGATGAAGGACGGGGTGTGTGGGGATGAGAAGGGGGGTCTGGGCAGCTGGAGGGTGGTATCTGGTGGGATGAAGGACGGGGTGTGTGGGGATATGAAGGGGGGTCTGGGCAGCTTGAGGGTGGTATCTGGTGGGATGAAGGACGGGGTGTGTGGGGATGAGAAGGGGGTCTGGGCAGCTGGAGGGTGGTATCTGGTGGGATGAAGGACGGGCTGTGTGGGGATGTGAAGGCGGGTCTGGGCAGCTTGAGGGTGGTATCTGGTGGGATGAAGGACGGGGTGTGTGGGGATATGAAGGGGGGTCTGGGCGGCTGGAGGGTGGTATCTGGTGGGATGAAGGACGGGCTGTGTGGGGATGTGAAGGCGGGTCTGGGCAGCTTGAGGGTGGTATCTGGTGGGATGAAGGACGGGGTGTGTGGGGATGAGAAGGGGGTCTGGGCAGCTGGAGGGTGGTATCTGGTGGGATGAAGGACGGGGTGTGTGGGGATGTGAAGGGGGGTCTGGGCAGCTGGAGGGTGGTATCTGGTGGGATGAAGGACGGGGTGTGTGGGGATATGAAGGGGGGTCTGGGCAGCTGGAGGGTGGTATCTGGTGGGATGAAGGACGGGGTGTGTGGGGATGTGAAGGCGGGTCTGGGCAGCTTGAGGGTGGTATCTGGTGGGATGAAGGACGGGGTGTGTGGGGATGTGAAGGGGGGTCTGGGCAGCTGGAGGGTGGTATCTGGTGGGATGAAGGACGGGGTGTGTGGGGATGTGAAGGCGGGTCTGGGCAGCTGGAGGGTGGTATCTGGTGGGATGAAGGACGGGGTGTGTGGGGATGAGAAGGGGGGTCTGGGCAGCTGGAGGGCGGTATCTGGTGGGATGAAGGACGGGGTGTGTGGGGATGTGAAGGCGGGTCTGGGCAGCTGGAGGGTGGTATCTGGTGGGATGAAGGACGGGGTGTGTGGGGATATGAAGGGGGGTCTGGGCAGCTGGAGGGTGGTATCTGGTGGGATGAAGGACGGGGTGTGTGGGGATGTGAAGGCGGGTCTGGGCAGCTGGAGGGTGGTATCTGGTGGGATGAAGGACGGGGTGTGTGGGGATGTGAAGGGGGGTCTGGGCAGCTGGAGGGTGGTATCTGGTGGGATGAAGGACGGGGTGTGTGGGGATGAGAAGGGGGGTCTGGGCAGCTGGAGGGTGGTATCTGGTGGGATGAAGGACAGGGTGTGTGGGGATGTGAAGGGGGGTCTGGGCAGCTGGAGGGTGGTATCTGGTGGGATGAAGGACGGGGTGTGTGGGGATGTGAAGGGGGGTCTGGGCAGCTGGAGGGTGGTATCTGGTGGGATGAAGGACGGGGTGTGTGGGGATGAGAAGTGGGGTCTGGGCAGCTGGAGGGTGGTATCTGGTGGGATGAAGGACGGGGTGTGTGGGGATGAGAAGGCGGGTCTGGGCAGCTGGAGGGTGGTATCTGGTGGGATGAAGGACGGGGTGTGTGGGGATGTGAAGGGGGGTCTGGGCAGCTGGAGGGTGGTATCTGGTGGGATGAAGGACGGGGTGTGTGGGGATGAGAAGGGGGGTCTGGGCAGCTGGAGGGTGGTATCTGGTGGGATGAAGGACGGGGTGTGTGGGGATGTGAAGGGGGGTCTTGGCAGCTGGAGGGTGGTATCTGATGGGATGAAGGACGGGGTGTGTGGGGATGTGAAGGGGGGTCTGGGCAGCTGGAGGGTGGTATCTGGTGGGATGAAGGACGGGGTGTGTGGGGATGAGAAGGGGGGTCTGGGCAGCTGGAGGGTGGTATCTGGTGGGATGAAGGACGGGGTGTGTGGGAATGAGAAGGGGGGTCTGGGCAGCTGGAGGGTGGTATCTGGTGGGATGAAGGACGGGGTGTGTGGGGATGTGAAGGGGGGTCTGGGCAGCTGGAGGGTGGTATCTGGTGGGATGAAGGACGGGGTGTGTGGGGATGTGAAGGGGGGTCTGGGCAGCTGGAGGGTGGTATCTGGTGGGATGAAGGACGGGGTGTGTGGGGATGAGAAGGGGGGTCTGGGCAGCTGGAGGGTGGTATCTGGTGGGATGAAGGACGGGGTGTGTGGGGATGTGAAGGCGGGTCTGGGCAGCTGGAGGGTGGTATCTGGTGGGATGAAGGACGGGGTGTGTGGGGATGAGAAGGGGGGTCTGGGCAGCTGGAGGGTGGTATCTGGTGGGATGAAGGACGGGGTGTGTGGGGATGTGAAGGCGGGTCTGGGCAGCTGGAGGGTGGTATCTGGTGGGATGAAGGACGGGGTGTCTGGGGATATGAAGGGGGGTCTGGGCAGCTGGAGGGTGGTATCTGGTGGGATGAAGGACGGGGTGTGTGGGGATGAGAAGGGGGTCTGGGCAGCTGGAGGGTGGTATCTGGTGGGATGAAGGACGGGGTGTGTGGGGATGTGAAGGGGGGTCTGGGCAGCTGGAGGGTGGTATCTGGTGGGATGAAGGACGATGTGTGTGGGGATGTGAAGGGGGGTCTGGGCAGCGGGAGGGTGGTATCTGGTGGGATGAAGGACGGGGTGTGTGGGGATGAGAAGGGGGGTCTGGGCAGCTGGAGGGTGGTATCTGGTGGGATGAAGGACGGGGTGTGTGGGGATGAGAAGTGGGGTCTGGGCAGCTGGAGGGTGGTATCTGGTGGGATGAAGGACGGGGTGTGTGGGGATGTGAAGGGGGGTCTGGGCAGCTGGAGGGTGGTATCTGGTGGGATGAAGGACGGGGTGTGTGGGGATGTGAAGGCGGGTCTGGGCAGCTGGATGGTGGTATCTGGTGGGATGAAGGACGGGGTGTGTGGAGATGTGAAGGGGGGTCTGGGCAGCTGGAGGGTGGTATCTGGTGGGATGAAGGACGGGGTGTGTGGGGATGTGAAGGGGGGTCTGGGCAGCTGGAGGGTGGTATCTGGTGGGATGAAGGACGGGGTGTGTGGGGATGTGAAGGGGAGTCTGGGCAGCTGGAGGGTGGTATCTGGTGGGATGAAGGACGGGGTGTGTGGGGATGAGAAGGGGGGTCTGGGCAGCTGGAGGGTGGTATCTGGTGGGATGAAGGACGGGGTGTGTGGGGATGTGAAGGGGAGTCTGGGCAGCTGGAGGGTGGTATCTGGTGGGATGAAGGACGGGGTGTGTGGGGATGAGAAGGGGGGTCTGGGCAGCTGGAGGGTGGTATCTGGTGGGATGAAGGACGGGGTGTGTGGGGATGAGAAGGGGTGTCTGGGCAGCTGGAGGGTGGTATCTGGTGGGATGAAGGACGGGGTGTGAGGGGATGTGAAGGGGGGTCTGGGCAGCTGGAGGGTGGTATCTGGTGGGATGAAGGACGGGGTGTGAGGGGATGTGAAGGCGGGTCTGGGCAGCTGGAGGGTGGTATCTGGTGGGATGAAGGACGGGGTGTGTGGGGATGAGAAGGGGGGTCTGGGCAGCTGGAGGGTGGTATCTGGTGGGATGAAGGACGGGGTGTGTGGGGATGTGAAGGGGTGTCTGGGCAGCTGGAGGGTGGTATCTGGTGGGATGAAGGACGGGGTGTGTGGGGATGTGAAGGGGGGTCTGGGCAGCTGGAGGGTGGTATCTGGTGGGATGAAGGACGGGGTGTGTGGGGATGTGAAGGGGGGTCTGGGCAGCTGGAGGGTGGTATCTGGTGGGATGAAGGACGGGGTGTGTGGGGATGTGAAGGGGATTCTGGGCAGCGGGAGGGTGGTATCTGGTGGGATGAAGGACGGGGTGTGTGGGGATGTGAAGGGGGGTCTGGGCAGCTGGAGGGTGGTATCTGGTGGGATGAAGGACGGGGTGTGCGGGGATGTGAAGGCGGGTCTGGGCAGCTGGAGGGTGGTATCTGGTGGGATGAAGGACGGGGTGTGTGGGGATGTGAAGGCGGGTCTGGGCAGCTGGAGGGTGGTATCTGGTGGGATGAAGGACGGGGTGTCTGGGGATATGAAGGGGGGTCTGGGCAGCTGGAGGGTGGTATCTGGTGGGATGAAGGACGGGGTGTGTGGGGATGAGAAGGGGGTCTGGGCAGCTGGAGGGTGGTATCTGGTGGGATGAAGGACGGGGTGTGTGGGGATGTGAAGGGGGGTCTGGGCAGCTGGAGGGTGGTATCTGGTGGGATGAAGGACGGGGTGTGTGGGGATGTGAAGGGGGGTCTGGGCAGCTGGAGGGTGGTATCTGGTGGGATGAAGGACGGGGTGTGTGGGGATGAGAAGGGGGGTCTGGGCAGCTGGAGGGTGGTATCTGGTGGGATGAAAGACGGGGTGTGTGGGGATGAGAAGGGGTGTCTGGGCAGCTGGAGGGTGGTATCTGGTGGGATGAAGGACGGGGTGTGTGGGGATGTGAAGGTGGGTCTGGGCAGCTGGAGGGTGGTATCTGGTGGGATGAAGGACGGGGTGTGTGGGGATGTGAAGGGGGGTCTGGGCAGCTGGAGGGTGGTATCTGGTGGGATGAAGGACGGGGTGTGTGGGGATGTGAAGGGGATTCTGGGCAGCGGGAGGGTGGTATCTGGTGGGATGAAGGACGGGGTGTGTGGGGATGTGAAGGGGGGTCTGGGCAGCTGGAGGGTGGTATCTGGTGGGATGAAGGACGGGGTGTGCGGGGATGTGAAGGCGGGTCTGGGCAGCTGGAGGGTGGTATCTGGTGGGATGAAGGACGGGGTGTGTGGGGATGTGAAGGCGGGTCTGGGCAGCTGGAGGGTGGTATCTGGTGGGATGAAGGACGGGGTGTCTGGGGATATGAAGGGGGGTCTGGGCAGCTGGAGGGTGGTATCTGGTGGGATGAAGGACGGGGTGTGTGGGGATGAGAAGGGGGTCTGGGCAGCTGGAGGGTGGTATCTGGTGGGATGAAGGACGGGGTGTGTGGGGATGTGAAGGGGGGTCTGGGCAGCTGGAGGGTGGTATCTGGTGGGATGAAGGACGGGGTGTGTGGGGATGTGAAGGGGGGTCTGGGCAGCTGGAGGGTGGTATCTGGTGGGATGAAGGACGGGGTGTGTGGGGATGAGAAGGGGGGTCTGGGCAGCTGGAGGGTGGTATCTGGTGGGATGAAAGACGGGGTGTGTGGGGATGAGAAGGGGGGTCTGGGCAGCTGGAGGGTGGTATCTGGTGGGATGAAGGACGGGGTGTGTGGGGATGTGAAGGGGGGTCTGGGCAGCTGGAGGGTGGTATCTGGTGGGATGAAGGACGGGGTGTGTGGGGATGTGAAGGCGGGTCTGGGCAGCTGGAGGGTGGTATCTGGTGGGATGAAGGACGGGGTGTGTGGGGATGTGAAGGCGGGTCTGGGCAGCTGGAGGGTGGTATCTGGTGGGATGAAGGACGGGGTGTGTGGGGATGAGAAGGGGGGTCTGGGCAGCTGGAGGGTGGTATCTGGTGGGATGAAGGACGGGGTGTGTGGGAATGTGAAGGGGGGTCTGGGCAGCTTGAGGGTGGTATCTGGTGGGATGAAGGACGGGGTGTGTGGGGATGTGAAGGCGGGTCTGGGCAGCTGGAGGGTGGTATCTGGTGGGATGAAGGACGGGGTGTGTGGGGATGAGAAGGGGGTCTGGGCAGCTGGAGGGTGGTATCTGGTGGGATGAAGGACGGGGTGTGTGGGGATGTGAAGGGGGGTCTGGGCAGCTGGAGGGTGGTATCTGGTGGGATGAAGGACGGGGTGTGTGGGGATGTGAAGGGGGGTCTGGGCAGCTGGAGGGTGGTATCTGGCGGGATGAAGGACGGGGTGTGTGGGGATGAGAAGGGGGGTCTGGGCAGCTGGAGGGTGGTATCTGGTGGGATGAAGGACGGGGTGTGTGGGGATGAGAAGGGGGGTCTGGGCAGCTGGAGGGTGGTATCTGGTGGGATGAAAGACGGGGTGTGTGGGGATGAGAAGGGGGGTCTGGGCAGCTGGAGGGTGGTATCTGGTGGGATGAAGGACGGGGTGTGTGGGGATGTGAAGGGGGTTCTGGGCAGCTGGAGGGTGGTATCTGGTGGGATGAAGGACGGGGTGTGTGGGGATGTGAAGGCGGGTCTGGGCAGCTGGAGGGTGGTATCTGGTGGGATGAAGGACGGGGTGTGTGGGGATGTGAAGGCGGGTCTGGGCAGCTGGAGGGTGGTATCTGGTGGGATGAAGGACGGGGTGTGTGGGGATGAGAAGGGGGGTCTGGGCAGCTGGAGGGTGGTATCTGGTGGGATGAAGGACGGGGTGTGTGGGAATGTGAAGGGGGGTCTGGGCAGCTTGAGGGTGGTATCTGGTGGGATGAAGGACGGGGTGTGTGGGGATGTGAAGGCGGGTCTGGGCAGCTGGAGGGTGGTATCTGGTGGGATGAAGGACGGGGTGTGTGGGGATGAGAAGGGGGTCTGGGCAGCTGGAGGGTGGTATCTGGTGGGATGAAGGACGGGGTGTGTGGGGATGTGAAGGGGGGTCTGGGCAGCTGGAGGGTGGTATCTGGTGGGATGAAGGACGGGGTGTGTGGGGATGTGAAGGGGGGTCTGGGCAGCTGGAGGGTGGTATCTGGTGGGATGAAGGACGGGGTGTGTGGGGATGAGAAGGGGGGTCTGGGCAGCTGGAGGGTGGTATCTGGTGGGATGAAAGACGGGGTGTGTGGGGATGAGAAGGGGGGTCTGGGCAGCTGGAGGGTGGTATCTGGTGGGATGAAGGACGGGGTGTGTGGGGATGTGAAGGGGGGTCTGGGCAGCTGGAGGGTGGTATCTGGTGGGATGAAGGACGGGGTGTGTGGGGATGTGAAGGCGGGTCTGGGCAGCTGGAGGGTGGTACCTGGTGGGATGAAGGACGGGGTGTGTGGGGATGTGAAGGGGGGTCTGGGCAGCTGGAGGGTGGTATCTGGTGGGATGAAGGACGGGGTGTCTGGGGATATGAAGGCGGGTCTGGGCAGCTGGAGGGTGGTATCTGGTGGGATGAAGGACGGGGTGTGTGGGGATGTGAAGGCGGGTCTGGGCAGCTGGAGGGTGGTATCTGGTGGGATGAAGGACGGGGTGTCTGGGGATATGAAGGCGGGTCTGGGCAGCTGGAGGGTGGTATCTGGTGGGATGAAGGACGGGGTGTGTGGGGATGTGAAGGGGGGTCTGGGCGGCTGGAGGGTGGTATCTGGTGGGATGAAGGACGGGGTGTGTGGGGATGAGAAGGCGGGTCTGGGCAGCTGGAGGGTGGTATCTGGTGGGATGAAGGACGGGGTGTGTGGGGATGAGAAGGGGGGTCTGGGCAGCTGGAGGGTGGTATCTGGTGGGATGAAGGACGGGGTGTGTGGGGATGTGAAGGCGGGTCTGGGCAGCTGGAGGGTGGTATCTGGTGGGATGAAGGACGGGGTCTGTGGGGATGTGAAGGGGGGTCTGGGCAGCTGGAGGGTGGTATCTGGTGGGATGAAGGACGGGGTGTGTGGGGATGAGAAGGGGGGTCTGGGCAGCTGGAGGGTGGTATCTGGTGGGATGAAGGACGGGGTGTGTGGGGATGAAAAGGGGGGTCTGGGCAGCTGGAGGGTGGTATCTGGTGGGATGAAGGACGGGGTGTGTGGGGATGTGAAGGGGGGTCTGGGCAGCTGGAGGGTGGTATCTGGTGGGATGAAGGACGGGGTGTGTGGGGATGTGAAGGGGTGTCTGGGCAGCTGGAGGGTGGTATCTGGTGGGATGAAGGACGGGGTGTGTGGGGATGTGAAGGGGGGTCTTGGCAGCTGGAGGGTGGTATCTGGTGGGATGAAGGACGGGGTGTGTGGGGATGTGAAGGCGGGTCTGGGCAGCTGGAGGGTGGTATCTGGTGGGATGAAGGACGGGGTGTGTGGGGATGAGAAGGGGGTCTGGGCAGCTTGAGGGTGGTATCTGGTGGGATGAAGGACGGGGTGTGTGGGGATGTGAAGGGGGGTCTGGGCAGCTGGAGGATGGTATCTGGTGGGATGAAGGACGGGGTGTGTGGGGATGAGAAGGGGGGTCTGGGCGGCTGGAGGGTGGTATCTGGTGGGATGAAGGACGGGGTGTGTGGGGATGAGAAGGGGGGTCTGGGCAGCTGGAGGGTGGTATCTGGTGGGATGAAGGACGGGGTGTGAGGGGATATGAAGGGGGGTCTGGGCAGCTGGAGGGTGGTATCTGGTGGGATGAAGGACGGGGTGTGTGGGGATGAGAAGGGGGGTCTGGGCTGCTGGAGGGTGGTATCTGGTGGGATGAAGGACGGGGTGTGTGGGGATGTGAAGGGGGGTCTGGGCGGCTGGAGGGTGGTATCTGGTGGGATGAAGGACGGGGTGTGTGGGGATGAGAAGGCGGGTCTGGGCAGCTGGAGGGTGGTATCTGGTGGGATGAAGGACGGGGTGTGTGGGGATGAGAAGGGGGGTCTGGGCAGCTGGAGGGTGGTATCTGGTGGGATGAAGGACGGGGTGTGTGGGGATGAGAAGGGGGGTCTGGGCAGCTGGAGGGTGGTATCTGGTGGGATGAAGGACGGGGTGTGTGGGGATGTGAAGGGGTGTCTGGGCAGCTGGAGGGTGGTATCTGGTGGGATGAAGGACGGGGTGTGTGGGGATGAGAAGGGGGGTCTGGGCAGCTGGAGGGTGGTATCTGGTGGGATGAAGGACGGGGTGTGTGGGGATGAGAAGGGGGGTCTGGGCAGCTGGAGGGTGGTATCTGGTGGGATGAAGGACGGGGTGTCTGGGGATATGAAGGGGGGTCTGGGCAGCTGGAGGGTGGTATCTGGTGGGATGAAGGACGGGGTGTGTGGAGATGAGAAGGGGGCTGTGGGCAGCTGGAGGGTGGTATCTGGTGGGATGAAGGACGGGGTGTGTGGGGATGAGAAGGGGGGTCTGGGCAGCTGGAGGGTGGTATCTGGTGGGATGAAGGACGGGGTGTGTGGGGATGAGAAGGGAGTCTGGGCAGCTGGAGGGTGGTATCTGGTGGGATGAAGGACGGGGTGTGTGGGGATGTGAAGGGGAGTCTGGGCAGCTGGAGGATGGTATCTGGTGGGATGAAGGACGGGGTGTGTGGGGATGAAAAGGGGGGTCTGGGCAGCTGGAGGGTGGTATCTGGTGGGATGAAGGACGGGGTGTGTGGGGATGTGAAGGGGGGTCTGGGCAGCTGGAGGGTGGTATCTGGTGGGATGAAGGACGGGGTGTGTGGGGATGAGAAGGGGGCTCTGGGCAGCTGGAGGGTGGTATCTGGTGGGATGAAGGACGGGGTGTGTGGGGATGAGAAGGGGGGTCTGGGCAGCTGGAGGGTGGTATCTGGTGGGATGAAGGACGGGGTGTGTGGGGATGAGAAGGGGGTCTGGGCAGCTGGAGGGTGTTATGTGGTGGGATGAAGGACGGGGTGTGTGGGGATGAGAAGGAGGGTCTGGGCAGCTGGAGGGTGGTATCTGGTGGGATGAAGGACGGGGTGTGTGGGGATGAGAAGGGGGGTCTGGGCAGCTGGAGGGTGGTATCTGGTGGGATGAAGGACGGGGTGTGTGGGGATGAGAAGGGGGGTCTGGGCAGCTGGAGGGTGGTATCTGGTGGGATGAAGGACGGGGTGTGTGGGGATGAGAAGGGGGTCTGGGCAGCTGGAGGGTGGTATCTGGTTGGACGAAGGACGGGGTGTGTGGGGATGAGAAGGGGGGTCTGGGCAGCTGGAGGGTGGTATCTGGTGGGATGAAGGACGGGGTGTGTGGGGATGAGAAGGGGGGTCTGGGCAGCTGGAGGGTGGTATTTGGTGGGATGAAGGACGGGGTGTGTGGGGATGAGAAGGAGGGTCTGGGCAGCTGGAGGGTGGTATCTGTTGGGATGAAGGACGGGGTGTGTGGGGATGTGAAGGGGGGTCTGGGCAGCTGGAGGGTGGTATCTGGTGGGACAAAGGACGGGGTGTGTGGGGATGTGAAGGGGGGTCTGGGCAGCTGGACGTGGTATCTGGTGGGATGAAGGACACGGTGTGGGTGGGGGGTGGGGGGGGGGCGTTACCTGTCCGCCCCTTCACGAGGGCATCACGGTTTAACATTCACGACCGCTGTGACAACGTTAGCGTTGGGAGACGTTTATTAGCCCGTGAAGTGTGTTTGGCAGGAAAGATGGGCAAATAGCGCTGCTGACTGACTAGGGTGGTGGGACTCAGGTAAATCTCGCCACGGGTTTGCGTGGTATGAAGGGTATAAGTGTCAGGTACCCGGCAGTCAGTAGGCGTAGGGGGTCAGGCTGGGTGTCACTCACCGACAGTTGGGGAAAAACATAAAGAAACCGAGAAGGTAGATGTGAAGTTACTGTGGAAGTGGTATGCTGTAGTACTCTATGGGCAGTTTCGTAGTAAACAAGCCTTAAAATAACCATGTATATATATATATATATTCGCGGTGATGCACAGCGAACATGAGGGTACATGTCTTCATGTGCAGTTTCTGGACGATCTCAGTGAGTTCGACTGGCCAGACTTGCTACTTTAATGTGTGTTTTAAAAGTGTTAATTTGAGATATGCCAGGACTTTTTCCAGATGTATATAGTAGGGGCATCTGCTCATGTTTAATGTATAAATGCAACAATTTGTTTATATATGCCTCTTTCTAATTCCAAACATTTTCGTACCAATCTTTATATGCTACTAATATCAAATTTTGCCAAAGTTTGAAATAAAGACAACAGATATGCCTTTGACACGCTAACTTTTTACCGTTTATAACTAGGTGGGACTTTATCCATCCGCTCATGTGGGTTAATATATGGTTGAGGTTTATCGCGGTTGATATTGAAAAGGGGGGCCTCCCTGGTGTAGTGGTTAAAGCTCTAGACCACAGATCAATAGGTCCTGGGGGCCTCCCTGGTGTAGTGGTTAACGCACTAGACCACAGATCAATAGGTCCTGGGGGCCTCCCTGGTGTAGTGGTTAACGCTCTAGACCACAGATCAATAGGTCCTGGGGGCCTCCCTGGTGTAGTGGTTAACGCACTAGACCACAGATCAATAGGTCCTGGGGGCCTCCCTGGTGTAGTGGTTAGCGCACCAGACGGGTGAGTGCACTTTGGTTGTCAATCTGGTCAAGGTTGAGATATGTAGGCACGTCCGTCTTTCAGTGAAGTTCGTCGTCGTCTGTCCGTTGCTGTTTTCGCTTCTCAGGTGGCGCCACTGGAATGATTTCCCTCGCTGGCTCGTTATTCGCTGTTCGCCAAGTGGCCGGGTCACCGGTTCACAATAATACTCGTATCAGGACAAATCATTGCATTATAAGTTTTCGTGCATACAGATCGGATAAAAAGTTATGCATTCTGTAACTTATATATTTCTGAATTCGATTTTTAATATCTCCAAACTAAATATGTTCCTGAAAGATCATTTTTTCCGCACTGAAGAACAAACCGGGAATATGATACGTACAGCGTTGTGATAATATCAGTACATTGGCTGGTCGGCCCTTATATCAGCTGTTTTCTGGGCGTATATCATTCCAACTCATTCCTAAAATTGTATCAATTGATAATCAAAATATGTATCTATACATCATGTGTTTTGACTTAAACCCTAATAAACCGATGAAAATTATAAAAACTATAAATCCGGACTCGCCTTTTGCGTACTCTGTTTAGGACCACGCACCGCAGAGTGAGCTAGAGTTACTCGAAACACGCGCATGCCAGAATTTCCCCTCGAACGGTCTATTGTACAGGTACCATTTCTTCGCAAAGAGGCGATATGACCAGAATAGGTTCAAGCGTCCTGAATATACAACCAACCTTTGTACCCGAATCCGAATCCTCCAAAACTTGTTAGCTGCGAAGATACCACAATCCCCCCAACACTTTTATGTTTGTGAAGATACCTCAATCCCCCAACACTTTTCTGTTTGTGAAGATACCACAATCTCCCAACATTTTTCTGTTTGTGAAGATACCTCAATCCCCCAACACTTTTCCGTTTGTGAAGATACCACAATCCACCAACACTTTTCTGTTGGTGAAGATACCGCAATCCCCCCAATACTTTTATGTTTGTGAAGATACCACAATCTCCCAACACTTTTCTGTTTGTGAAGAAACCTCAATCCCCCAACACTTTTCCGTTTGTGAAGATACCACAATCTCCCAACACTTTTCTGCTTGTGAAGATACCACAATCCCCCAACACTTTTCTCTTTGTGAAGATACCACAATCCCCCAACACTTTTATGGTTGTGAAGATACCACAATCCCCCAACCCTTTTATGGTTGTGAACATGACACAATCCCCCAACACGTTTATGGTTGTGAAGATACCACAATCCCCAAATACGTTTCTGTTTGTGAAAATACCACAATTCCCCAACACTTTTCTGTTTGTGAAGATACCGCAATCCCCCCAACATTTTATGTTTGTGAAGATACCACAATCCGCAAACACTTTTATAGTTGTGAAGATATCACAATCCCCCAAACACTTTTATGGTTGTGAAGATACCACAATCCCCCAACACTTTTATGGTTGTGAAGATGACACAATCCCCCAACACTTTTATGTTTGTGAAGATACCACAATGCCCCAACACTTTTATGGTTGTGATGATACCACAATCCCCCAACACCTTTATGTTTGTGAAGATACCACAATCCACCAACACTTTTCTGTTTGTGAAGATACCACAATCCCCCAACACTTTTCTGTTTGTGAAGATACTGCAATCCCCCAACACTTTTCTGTTTGTGAAGATACCACAATCTCCAAACACTTTTATAGTTGTGAAGATATCACAATCAACACACACTTTTATAGTTGTGAATATACAACAATCCCTCGGCATGTTGTAGTTTTGTACAGTTCTCCTGCCATGGCATGTGCCCATCCATATCTCTCACTCAACTGTCAATCCACCACAAGTAACTCTCCCAGCACAGCGGTAGGTTCGCCCAACACCCGTGCCCCCATGTTGTATTACTTCAATCCATCGAGTTCCAAATGCCGTGTTCCTCCCCTCTGCCCAGTGCCGTCAGATCCACCCCAGACAGCACCCACGGCAATCCCAACACATAATCAGCGTGGGAACGAGCCAGGTAGCCGTGCGGGGGTAGCAACCACAGGTGGGGCTGGCAGTGAGTCGTGGTGGTGGCGGGCGTCTCGTTTTAGTGGTTGCATAAATATCATCTTGCTCTTTGTAACTTTTTACCCAACGGCTCTGGTCCATATTGGCGAGTTCCTGGGAATCTCTAACCGACTTATATCCATCTTCCAAGAGGGATGGGAGGAGACCCCTACTCCACTCACCCCCCACGCCCCTCCAAGCACCCCCCCCCCCCCCCCCACCCGCTCAGGCTGTCGCCCCCCACTGCGGGGGCGAGGTCCGGGCCATGGTGGAAGGCGAAGTGGGACTGCAAGTGGGTGGGTGGTGACAGTATGAGCGAGGGGTGAGAGCGGATGGGGAGGGCGGTGTGTGTGTGTGGGGGGGGGGTGAGAGTAGGGGATGTGGTGGAGGTAGGGGGTGTGGTAAGGGTAGGGGGTTTGGTGGGGATAGGGGCGGGGTGAGGGTACGGGGCGAGGCGAGGGTAAGGGGTGTAGTGAAGGTAGGGGTGTGGTGAGGGTTAGGGGGCGGGGTGAGGGTAGGGGGCGAGGTGAGGGTAGGGGATGTAGTGAGGGTAGGGGGAGGGGTGACGCTAGGGGATGTAGTGAGGGTAGGGGTGTGGTGAGGGTAGGTGGTGTGGTTAGGGTAGGGGGTGAGGCGCAGGTAGGCGGTGTAGTGAGGGTAGGGGGAGGGGTGAGGGTAGGAGGTGTAATGAGGGTAGGGGGCGGGGTGAGCGTAGGTGTGGGGTGAGGGTAGGGGGTGGGGTGAGGGTAGGGTGGGGGCGCTGGGTGAGGCGAGGGTAGCGGGTGCAGTAAGGGTAGGGGAGAAGCTGTGAGAACGGGGCGGGGTGACAGTAGAACTGACTCGCCCAAGCCGTAACGCAGCCGCCAAAACTAGAAGTAAAACGCTGAAGGTAAACGAAAAGTAGTGGCAACACCGCGCGCTGCATCTAGGTTACAATATCGCCTATTTATAAGTAAATCTCCCAAGACCAATCCAACACACTTTCTGGGGTTCATTTCTTTTCACTCAGTGTTTGGACGCTTGCAAAACAAATGGAAAAGAAACGCTCTAATAGGCCTTGTTTGGGTTCAGCTTAGACACCCAGGCGTGCCTTCATGAATGCTGCCTGGCTTGTGGAGGGATCATAGACAAATTCCTTGCCCTTTCAGTTTGTTTAGAGTCAAGGAATAAAAACAATTGGGAGTTGGTCTAGTCAGTCCATGTGCCAACGATTAGGCGTTACTGTATTTAACCATTGCTATGACACAGCGACCCCTAGCGAACGACGGTAGATTGATGTCCGATGGCTGTGGCCCTCAGTTTAATTCTGTGCGGGAGGGCTTCCTCTAATGAGGTCAAAAAGTACGGTTTTAAACCGATATTATTAGAAAAATACCTACAGGCTCAGCGAAATGACGCAATAGAGAGCGCGGTCTGGCGTAACTTCATCAATTAAAGCCAGTCCGTAAGCATTCTCTGAAAACTCAGCAACCCCCCCCCCCCCCTCAACCCCAGGATTTTTGCATGTTGACTTCAGGGCGTCGTTATTAAAAATCACGTTTCTCATGTCCCGACCGACCGAAATTTACGGTGCCGACCGGAAAATAGAAAAAGGCTACTTTTGTTATTGCTATCTTCGACTGACTTTTACATAAAGGCGTTAACCACTTTTTTAACAACTCTATGCAATAGTAGGTTCTCTTTATTATTTGTGTACTATTGCTTGTTTTATGGCAAAGCAAGTTCCCAAAGTAAAAATATGCAAGATGTACTAAAGCATATGAAATGAACAATGAACTTGGTCCCCGAGGGCACACGCCGCCAGCCGGAAGAAGAGTCCCGGGGACACACGCCGCCAGCCGGAAGAAGAATCCCCGGGGACACACGCCGCCAGCCGGAAGAAGAGTCCCCGGGGACACACGCCGCCAGCCAGAAGAACAGTCCCCGGAGACACACGCCGTCAGCCAGAAGAAGATTCCCCGGGGATACACGCCGCCAGCCGGAAGAAGAGTCCTAGGACACACGCCGCCAGCCGGAAGAAAAGTCCCCGGGGACACACGCCGCCAGCCGGAAGAAGAGTCCCCGAGGACACACGCCGCCAGCCGGAAGAAGAGTCCCCGGGGACACACGCCGCCAGCCGGAAGAAGAGTCCTCGGACACACGCCGCCAGCCGGAAGAAGAGTCCCCTGGGACACACGCCGCCAGCCAGAAGAAGAGTCCCCGGGGACACACGCCGCCAGCCGGAAGAAGAGTCCCCGGGGACCCACGCCGCCAGCCAGAAGAAAAGTCCCCGGGGACACCCGCCGCCAGCCGGAAGAAGAGTCTCCGAGGACACACGCCGCCAGCCGGAAGAAGAGTCCTCGGACACACGCCGCCAGCCGGAAGAAGAATCGCCGGGGACACACGCCGCCAGCCGGAAGAAGAGTCCCCGGGGACACACGCCGCCAGCCGGAAGAAGGGTCCCCGGGGACACACGCCGCCAGCCGGAAGAAGAATCCCCGGGGACACACGCCGCCAGCCGGAAGAAGAGTCCCCGAGGACACACGCCGCCAGCCGGAAGAAGGGTCCCCGGGGACACACGCCGCCAGCCGGAAGAAGAATCCCCGGGGACACACGCCGCCAGCCGGAAGAAGAGTCCCCGGGGACACACGCCGCCAGCCGGAAGAAGGGTCCCCGGGGACACACGCCGCCAGCCGGAAGAAGTCCCGGGGGACACACGCCGCCAGCCGGAAGAAGAGTCCCCGGGGACACACGCCGCCAGCCGGAAGAAGAATCCCCGGGGACACACACCGCCAGCCGGAAGAAGAGTCCCCGAGGACACACGCCGCCAGCCGGAAGAAGAGTCCCCGAGGACACACACCGCCAGCCGGAAGAAGAATCCCCGGGGACACACGCCGCCAGCCGGAAGAAGAGTCCCTGGGGACACACGCCACCAGCCGGAAGATGAGTCCCCGAGGACACACGCCGGAAGCCGGAAGATGAGTCCCCGAGGACACACGCCGCCAGCCGGAAGAAGTCCCGGGGGACACACGCCGCCAGCCGGAAGAAGAGTCCCCGGGGACACACGCCGCCAGCCGGAAGAAGAATCCCCGGGGACACACGCCGCCAGCCGGAAGAAGAGTCCCCGAGGACACACGCCGCCAGCCGGAAGAAGAATCCCCGGGGACACACACCGCCAGCCGGAAGAAGAGTCCCCGAGGACACACGCCGCCAGCCGGAAGAAGAGTCCCCGAGGACACACACCGCCAGCCGGAAGAAGAGTCCCCGAGGACACACGCCGCCAGCCGGAAGAAGAGTCCCCGAGGACACACACCGCCAGCCGGAAGAAGAATCCCTGGGGACACACGCCGCCAGCCGGAAGAAGAGTCCCTGGGGACACACGCCACCAGCCGGAAGATGAGTCCCCGAGGACACACGCCGCCAGCCGGAAGAAGTCCCGGGGGACACACGCCGCCAGCCGGAAGAAGAGTCCCCGGGGACACACGCCGCCAGCCGGAAGAAGAATCCCCGGGGACACACACCGCCAGCCGGAAGAAGAGTCCCCGAGGACACACGCCGCCAGCCGGAAAAAGTCCCGGGGGACACACGCCGCCAGCCGGAAGAAGAGTCCCCGGGGACACACGCCGCCAGCCGGAAGAAGAGTCCCCGGGGACACACGCCGCCAGCCGGAAGAAGTCCCGGGGGACACACGCCGCCAGCCGGAAGAAGAGTCCCCGGGGACACACGCCGCCAGCCGGAAGAAGAGTCCCCGGGGACACACGCCGCCAGCCGGAAGAAGAATCCCCTGGGACACACGCCGCCAGCCGGAAGAAGAGTCCCCGAGGACACACACCGCCAGCCGGAAGAAGAGTCCCCGAGGACACACGCCGCCAGCCGGAAGAAGAGTCCCCGAGGACACACACCGCCAGCCGGAAGAAGAATCCCTGGGGACACACGCCGCCAGCCGGAAGAAGAGTCCCTGGGGACACACGCCACCAGCCGGAAGATGAGTCCCCGAGGACACACGCCGCCAGCCGGAAGAAGTCCCGGGGGACACACGCCGCCAGCCGGAAGAAGAGTCCCCGGGGACACACGCCGCCAGCCGGAAGAAGAATCCCCGGGGACACACACCGCCAGCCGGAAGAAGAGTCCCCGAGGACACACGCCGCCAGCCGGAAAAAGTCCCGGGGGACACACGCCGCCAGCCGGAAGAAGAGTCCCCGGGGACACACGCCGCCAGCCGGAAGAAGAGTCCCCGGGGACACACGCCGCCAGCCGGAAGAGGAATCCCCGGAGACACACGCCGCCAGCCGGAAGAAGAGTCCCTGGGGACACACGCCGCCAGCCGGAAGAAGTCCCGGGGGACACACGCCGCCAGCCGGAAGAAGAATCCCCGGGGACACACGCCGCCAGCCGGAAAAAGAGTGCCCGGAGACACACGCCGTCAGCCGGAAGAAGAGTCCCCGGGGACACACGCCGCCAGCCGGCAGAAGAGTCCCCGGGGACACACGCCGTCAGCCGGAAGAAGAGTCCCCGGGGACACACGCCGCCAGCCGGCAGAAGAGTCCCCGGGGACACACGCCGCCAGCCGGAAGAAGAGTCCCCGGGGACACACGCCGCCAGCCGGAAGAAGAGTCCCCGAGGACACACGCCGCCAGCCAGAAGAAGAGTCCCCGAGGACACACGCCACCAGCCGGAAGAAGAGTCCCCGGGGACACACGCCGCCAGCCAGAAGAAGAGTCCCTGGGGACACACGCCGCCAGCCGGAAGAAGAGTCCCCGAGGACACACGCCGCCAGCCGGAAGAAGAGTCCCCGAGGACACACGCCGCCAGCCAGAAGAAGAGTCCCCGGGGACACACGCCACCAGCCGGAAGATGAGTCCCCGAGGACACACGCCGCCAGCCGGAAGAAGTCCCGGGGGACACACGCCGCCAGCCGGAAGAAGAGTCCCCGGGGACACACGCCGCCAGCCGGAAGAAGAATCCCTGGGGACACACACCGCCAGCCGGAAGAAGAATCCCCGGGGACACACGCCGCCAGCCGGAAGAAGAGTCCCCGGGGACACACGCCGCCAGCCAGAAGAAGAGTCCCCGGGGACACACGCCACCAGCCGGAAGATGAGTCCCCGAGGACACACGCCGCCAGCCGGAAGAAGTCCCGGGGGACACACGCCGCCAGCCGGAAGAAGAGTCCCCGAGGACACACGCCGCCAGCCGGAAAAAGTCCCGGGGGACACACGCCGCCAGCCGGAAGAAGGGTCGCCGAGGACACACGCCGCCAGCCGGAAGAAGAGTCCCCGGGGACACACGCCGTCAGCCGGAAGAAGAGTTCCCGGGGACACACGCCGCCAGCCGGAAGAAGGGTCGCCGAGGACACACGCCGCCAGCCGGAAGAAGAGTTCCCGGGGACACACGCCGCCAGCCGGAAGAAGAGTCCCCGGGGACACACGCCGCCAGCCAGAAGAAGAGTCCCCGGGGACACACGCCGCCAGCCAGAAGAAGAGTCCCCGGGGACACACGCCGTCAGCCGGAAGAAGAGTTCCCGGGGACACACGCCGCCAGCCGCATGAAGAGTTCCCGGGGACACACGCCGCCAGCCGGAAGAAGAGTCCCCGGGGACACACGCCGCCAGCCAGAAGAAGAGTCCCCGGGGACACACGCCGCCAGCCAGAAGAAGAGTCCCCGGGGACACACGCCGTCAGCCGGAAGAAGAGTCCCCGGGGACACACGCCGCCAGCCAGAAGAAGAGTCCCCGGGGACACACGCCGCCAGCCAGAAGAAGAGTCCCCGGGGACACACGCCGTCAGCCGGAAGAAGAGTCCCCAGGGACACACGCCGCCAGCCGGAAGAAGAGTCCCCGGGGACACACGCCGCCAGCCAGAAGAAGAGTCCCCGGGGACACACGCCGCCAGCCAGAAGAAGAGTCCCCGGGGACACACGCCGTCAGCCGGAAGAAGAGTTTCCGGGGACACACGCCGCCAGCCGCATGAAGAGTTCCCGGGGACACACGCCGCCAGCCGCAAGAAGAGTCCCCGGGGACACACGCCGCCACCCCGAAGAAGAGTCCCCGGGGACACACGCCGCCAGCCGTAAGAAGAGTCCCCGGAGACACACACCGCCAGCCGGAAGAAGAGTCCCCGGGGACACACGCCGCCAGCCAGAAGAAGAGTCCCCGGGGACACACGCCGCCAGCCAGAAGAAGAGTCCCCGGGGACACACGCCGCCAGCCAGAAGAAGAGTCCCCGGGGACACACGCCGCCACCCCGAAGAAGAGTCCCCGGGGACACACGCCGCCAGCCGTAAGAAGAGTCCCCGGAGACACACACCGCCAGCCGGAAGAAGAGTCCCCGGGGACACACGCCGCCAGCCGCAAGAAGAGTCCCCGGGGACACACGCCACCAGCCGGAAGAAGAGTCCCCAGGGACACACGCCGCCAGCCAGAAGAAGAGTCCCCGGGGACACACGCCGCCAGCCGGAAGAAAAGTTTCCTGAGACACACGCCGCAAGCCGGAAGAAGAGTCCCCAGGGACACACGCCGCCAGCCAGAAGAAGAGTCCCCGGGGACACACGCCGCCAGCCGGAAGAAGAGTCCCCGGGGACACACGCCACCAGCCGGAAGAAGAGTCCCCGGGGACACACGCCGCCAGCCGGAAGAAGAGACCCCGGGGACACACACCGCCAGCCAGAAGAACAGTCCCCGGGGACACACGCCGCGAGCCAGAAGAAGAGTCCCCGGGGACACACGCCGCCAGCCAGAAAAAGAGTCCCCGAGGACACACCGCCAGCCGGAAGAAGAGTCCCCGGGGACACACGCCATCAGCCGGAAGAAGAGTCCCCGGGGACACACACCGCCAGCCAGAAGAACAGTCCCCGGGGACACACGCCGCCAGCCAGAAGAACAGTCCCCGGGGACACACGCCGCCAGCCAGAAGAAGAGTCCCCGGGGACACACGCCGCCAGCCAGAAAAAGAGTCCCCGGGGACACACGCCGCCAGCCAGAAGAAGAGTCCCCGAGGACACAAGCCACCAGCCAGAAGAAGAGTCCCCGGGGACACACGCCGCCAGCCAGAAGAACAGTCCCCGGGGACACACGCCGCCAGCCAGAAGAACAGTCCCCGGGGACACACGCCGCCAGCCAGAAGAAGAGTCCCCGGGGACACACGCCACCAGCCAGAAGAAGAGTCCCCGGGGACACACGCCGTCAGCCGGAAGAAGAGTCCCCGGGGACACACTCCGCCAGCCGCAAGAAGAGTCCCCGGAGACACACGCCGTCAGCCGGAAGAAGAGTCCCCGGGGACACACGCCGCCAGCCGGAAGAAGAGTCCCCGGGGACACACGCCGCCAGCCGGAAGAAGAGTCCCCGGGGACACACGCCGCCAGCCGGAAGAGGAGTCCCCGGGGACACACGCCGTCAGCCGGAAGAAGAGTCCCCGGGGACACACGCCGCCAGCCGGAAGAAGAGTCCCCGGGGACACACGCCGCCAGCCGGAAGAAGAGTCCCCGGGGACACACGCCGCCAGCCGCAAGAAGAGTCCCCGGGGACACACGCCGTCAGCCGGAAGAAGAGTCCCCGGGGACACACGCCGCCAGCCAGAAGAAGAGTCTCCGGGGACACACGCCGCCAGCCAGAAGAAGAGTCCCCGGGGACACACGCCGCCAGCCGGAAGAAGAGTCCCCAGGGACACACGCCACCAGCCGGAAGAAGAGTCCCCGCGGACACACGCCACCAGCCGCAAGAAGAGTCCCCGGGGACACACGCCGCCAGCCGGAAGAAGAGTCCCCGGGGACACACGCCGTCAGCCGGAAGAAGAGTCCCCGGGGACACACGCCGCCAGCCAGAAGAAGAGTCCCCGGGGACACACGCCGCCAGCCGGAAGAAGAGTCCCCGGGGACACACGCCGTCAGCCGGAAGAAGAGTCCCCGGGGACACACGCCGCCAGCCAGAAGAAGAGTCTCCGGGGACACACGCCGCCAGCCAGAAGAACAGTCCCTGGGGACACACGCCGTCAGCCGGAAGAAGAGTCCCCGGGGACACACGCCGCCAGCCAGAAGAAGAGTCTCCGGGGACACACGCCGCCAGCCAGAAGAACAGTCCCCGGGGACACACGCCGCCAGCCGGAAGAAGAGTCCCCGGGGACACACGCCGCCAGCCGGAAGAAGAGTCCCCGGGGACACACGCCGCCAGCCGCAAGAACAGTCCCCGGGGACACACGCCGCCAGCCGGAAGAAGAGTCCCCGGAGACACACGCCGCCAGCCAGAAGAAGAGTCCCCGGGGACACACGCCACCAGCCGCAAGAAGAGTCCCCGGGGACACACGCCACCAGCCGGAAGAAGAGTCCCCGCGGACACACGCCACCAGCCGCAAGAAGAGTCCCCGGGGACACACGCCGCCAGCCGGAAGAAGAGTCCCCGGGGACACACGCCACCAGCCGCAAGAAGAGTCCCCGGGGACACACGCCGCCAGCCGGAAGAAGAGTCCCCGGGGACACACGCCGCCAGCCGCAAGAAGAGTCCCCGGGGACACACGCCGCCAGCCGCAAGAAGAGTCCCCGGGGACACACGCCACCAGCCGGAGGAAGAGTCCCCGGGGACACACGCCACCAGCCGCAAGAAGAGTCCCCGGGGACACACGCCGCCAGCCGGAAGAAGAGTCCCCGGGGACACACGCCGTCAGCCGGAAGAAGAGTCCCCGGGGACACACGCCGCCAGCCAGAAGAAGAGTCTCCGGGGACACACGCCGCCAGCCGGAAGAAGAGTCCCCGGGGACACACGCCGCCAGCCAGAAGAAGAGTCTCCGGGGACACACACCGCCAGCCAGAAGAACAGTCCCCGGGGACACACGCCGCCAGCCGGAAGAAGAGTCCCCGGGGACACACGCCGCCAGCCGGAAGAAGAGTCCCCGGGGACACACGCCGCCAGCCGGAAGAAGAGTCCCCGGGGACACACGCCACCAGCCGCAAGAAGAGTCCCCGGAGACACACGCCGCCAGCCAGAAGAAGAGTCCCCGGGGACACACGCCGCCAGCCGGAAGAAGAGTCCCCGGGGACACACGCCACCAGCCAGAAGAAGAGTCCCCGGGGACACACGCCGCCAGCCAGAAGAAGAGTCCCCGGGGACACACGCCGCCAGCCGCAAGAAGAGTCCCCAGAGACACACGCCACCAGCCGGAAGAGGCGTCCCCGGGGACACACGCCGCCAGCCGGAAGAAGAGTCCCCGGGGACACACGCCGCCAGCCGGAAGAAGAGTCCCCGGGGACACACGCCACCAGCCGCAAGAAGAGTCCCCGGAGACACACGCCGCCAGCCAGAAGAAGAGTCCCCGGGGACACACGCCGCCAGCCGGAAGAAGAGTCCCCGGGGACACACGCCACCAGCCAGAAGAAGAGTCCCCGGGGACACACGCCGCCAGCCAGAAGAAGAGTCCCCGGGGACACACGCCGCCAGCCGCAAGAAGAGTCCCCAGAGACACACGCCACCAGCCGGAAGAGGAGTCCCCGGGGACACACGCCGCCAGCCGGAAGAAGAGTCCCCGGGGACACACGCCACCAGCCGCAAGAAGAGTCCCCGGGGACACACGCCGTCAGCCGCAAGAAGAGTCCCCGGGGACACACGCCGCCAGCCGGAAGAAGAGTCCCCGGGGACACACGCCACCAGCCGGAAGAAGAGTCTCCGGGGACACACGCCGCCAGCCAGAAGAACAGTCCCCGGGGACACACGCCGCCAGCCGGAAGAAGAGTCCCCGGGGACACACGCCGCCAGCCGGAAGAAGAGTCCCCGGGGACACACGCCGCCAGCCGGAAGAAGAGTCCCCGGAGACACACGCCGCCAGCCAGAAGAATAGTCCCCGGGGACACACGCCGCCAGCCGCAAGAACAGTCCCCGGGGACACACGCCGCCAGCCGGAAGAAGAGTCCCCGGAGACACACGCCGCCAGCCAGAAGAAGAGTTCCCGGGGACACACGCCGCCAGCCGCAAGAAGAGTCCCCGGGGACACACGCCGCCAGCCAGAAGAAGAGTCCCCGGGGACACACGCCGCCAGCCAGAAGAAGAGTCCCCGGGGACACACGCCGCCAGCCGCAAGAAGAGTCCCCAGAGACACACGCCACCAGCCGGAAGAGGCGTCCCCGGGGACACACGCCGCCAGCCGGAAGAAGAGTCCCCGGGGACACACGCCGCCAGCCGGAAGAAGAGTCCCCGGGGACACACGCCACCAGCCGCAAGAAGAGTCCCCAGAGACACACGCCACCAGCCGGAAGAGGCGTCCCCGGGGACACACGCCGCCAGCCGGAAGAAGAGTCCCCGGGGACACACGCCGCCAGCCGGAAGAAGTCCCGGGGGACACACGCCGCCAGCCGGAAGAAGAGTCCCCGGGGACACACGCCGCCAGCCGGAAGAAGAATCCCCGGGGACACACACCGCCAGCCGGAAGAAGAGTCCCCGAGGACACACGCCGCCAGCCGGAAAAAGTCCCGGGGGACACACGCCGCCAGCCGGAAGAAGAGTCCCCGGGGACACACGCCGCCAGCCGGAAGAAGAGTCCCCGGGGACACACGCCGCCAGCCGGAAGAAGTCCCGGGGGACACACGCCGCCAGCCGGAAGAAGAGTCCCCGGGGACACACGCCGCCAGCCGGAAGAAGAGTCCCCGGGGACACACGCCGCCAGCCGGAAGAAGAATCCCCTGGGACACACGCCGCCAGCCGGAAGAAGAGTCCCCGAGGACACACACCGCCAGCCGGAAGAAGAGTCCCCGAGGACACACGCCGCCAGCCGGAAGAAGAGTCCCCGAGGACACACACCGCCAGCCGGAAGAAGAATCCCTGGGGACACACGCCGCCAGCCGGAAGAAGAGTCCCTGGGGACACACGCCACCAGCCGGAAGATGAGTCCCCGAGGACACACGCCGCCAGCCGGAAGAAGTCCCGGGGGACACACGCCGCCAGCCGGAAGAAGAGTCCCCGGGGACACACGCCGCCAGCCGGAAGAAGAATCCCCGGGGACACACACCGCCAGCCGGAAGAAGAGTCCCCGAGGACACACGCCGCCAGCCGGAAAAAGTCCCGGGGGACACACGCCGCCAGCCGGAAGAAGAGTCCCCGGGGACACACGCCGCCAGCCGGAAGAAGAGTCCCCGGGGACACACGCCGCCAGCCGGAAGAGGAATCCCCGGAGACACACGCCGCCAGCCGGAAGAAGAGTCCCTGGGGACACACGCCGCCAGCCGGAAGAAGTCCCGGGGGACACACGCCGCCAGCCGGAAGAAGAATCCCCGGGGACACACGCCGCCAGCCGGAAAAAGAGTGCCCGGAGACACACGCCGTCAGCCGGAAGAAGAGTCCCCGGGGACACACGCCGCCAGCCGGCAGAAGAGTCCCCGGGGACACACGCCGCCAGCCGGAAGAAGAGTCCCCGGGGACACACGCCGCCAGCCGGAAGAAGAGTCCCCGAGGACACACGCCGCCAGCCAGAAGAAGAGTCCCCGAGGACACACGCCACCAGCCGGAAGAAGAGTCCCCGGGGACACACGCCGCCAGCCAGAAGAAGAGTCCCTGGGGACACACGCCGCCAGCCGGAAGAAGAGTCCCCGAGGACACACGCCGCCAGCCGGAAGAAGAGTCCCCGAGGACACACGCCGCCAGCCAGAAGAAGAGTCCCCGGGGACACACGCCACCAGCCGGAAGATGAGTCCCCGAGGACACACGCCGCCAGCCGGAAGAAGTCCCGGGGGACACACGCCGCCAGCCGGAAGAAGAGTCCCCGGGGACACACGCCGCCAGCCGGAAGAAGAATCCCTGGGGACACACACCGCCAGCCGGAAGAAGAATCCCCGGGGACACACGCCGCCAGCCGGAAGAAGAGTCCCCGGGGACACACGCCGCCAGCCAGAAGAAGAGTCCCCGGGGACACACGCCACCAGCCGGAAGATGAGTCCCCGAGGACACACGCCGCCAGCCGGAAGAAGTCCCGGGGGACACACGCCGCCAGCCGGAAGAAGAGTCCCCGAGGACACACGCCGCCAGCCGGAAAAAGTCCCGGGGGACACACGCCGCCAGCCGGAAGAAGGGTCGCCGAGGACACACGCCGCCAGCCGGAAGAAGAGTCCCCGGGGACACACGCCGTCAGCCGGAAGAAGAGTTCCCGGGGACACACGCCGCCAGCCGGAAGAAGGGTCGCCGAGGACACACGCCGCCAGCCGGAAGAAGAGTTCCCGGGGACACACGCCGCCAGCCGGAAGAAGAGTCCCCGGGGACACACGCCGCCAGCCAGAAGAAGAGTCCCCGGGGACACACGCCGCCAGCCAGAAGAAGAGTCCCCGGGGACACACGCCGTCAGCCGGAAGAAGAGTTCCCGGGGACACACGCCGCCAGCCGCATGAAGAGTTCCCGGGGACACACGCCGCCAGCCGGAAGAAGAGTCCCCGGGGACACACGCCGCCAGCCAGAAGAAGAGTCCCCGGGGACACACGCCGCCAGCCAGAAGAAGAGTCCCCGGGGACACACGCCGTCAGCCGGAAGAAGAGTCCCCGGGGACACACGCCGCCAGCCAGAAGAAGAGTCCCCGGGGACACACGCCGCCAGCCAGAAGAAGAGTCCCCGGGGACACACGCCGTCAGCCGGAAGAAGAGTCCCCAGGGACACACGCCGCCAGCCGGAAGAAGAGTCCCCGGGGACACACGCCGCCAGCCAGAAGAAGAGTCCCCGGGGACACACGCCGCCAGCCAGAAGAAGAGTCCCCGGGGACACACGCCGTCAGCCGGAAGAAGAGTTCCCGGGGACACACGCCGCCAGCCGCATGAAGAGTTCCCGGGGACACACGCCGCCAGCCGCAAGAAGAGTCCCCGGGGACACACGCCGCCACCCCGAAGAAGAGTCCCCGGGGACACACGCCGCCAGCCGTAAGAAGAGTCCCCGGAGACACACACCGCCAGCCGGAAGAAGAGTCCCCGGGGACACACGCCGCCAGCCAGAAGAAGAGTCCCCGGGGACACACGCCGCCAGCCAGAAGAAGAGTCCCCGGGGACACACGCCGCCAGCCAGAAGAAGAGTCCCCGGGGACACACGCCGCCACCCCGAAGAAGAGTCCCCGGGGACACACGCCGCCAGCCGTAAGAAGAGTCCCCGGAGACACACACCGCCAGCCGGAAGAAGAGTCCCCGGGGACACACGCCGCCAGCCGCAAGAAGAGTCCCCGGGGACACACGCCACCAGCCGGAAGAAGAGTCCCCAGGGACACACGCCGCCAGCCAGAAGAAGAGTCCCCGGGGACACACGCCGCCAGCCGGAAGAAAAGTTTCCTGAGACACACGCCGCAAGCCGGAAGAAGAGTCCCCAGGGACACACGCCGCCAGCCAGAAGAAGAGTCCCCGGGGACACACGCCGCCAGCCGGAAGAAGAGTCCCCGGGGACACACGCCACCAGCCGGAAGAAGAGTCCCCGGGGACACACGCCGCCAGCCGGAAGAAGAGACCCCGGGGACACACACCGCCAGCCAGAAGAACAGTCCCCGGGGACACACGCCGCGAGCCAGAAGAAGAGTCCCCCGGGACACACGCCGCCAGCCAGAAAAAGAGTCCCCGAGGACACACCGCCAGCCGGAAGAAGAGTCCCCGGGGACACACGCCATCAGCCGGAAGAAGAGTCCCCGGGGACACACACCGCCAGCCAGAAGAACAGTCCCCGGGGACACACGCCGCCAGCCAGAAGAACAGTCCCCGGGGACACACGCCGCCAGCCAGAAGAAGAGTCCCCGGGGACACACGCCGCCAGCCAGAAAAAGAGTCCCCGGGGACACACGCCGCCAGCCAGAAGAAGAGTCCCCGAGGACACAAGCCACCAGCCAGAAGAAGAGTCCCCGGGGACACACGCCGCCAGCCAGAAGAACAGTCCCCGGGGACACACGCCGCCAGCCAGAAGAACAGTCCCCGGGGACACACGCCGCCAGCCAGAAGAAGAGTCCCAGGGGACACACGCCACCAGCCAGAAGAAGAGTCCCCGGGGACACACGCCGTCAGCCGGAAGAAGAGTCCCCGGGGACACACTCCGCCAGCCGCAAGAAGAGTCCCCGGAGACACACGCCGTCAGCCGGAAGAAGAGTCCCCGGGGACACACGCCGCCAGCCGGAAGAAGAGTCCCCGGGGACACACGCCGCCAGCCGGAAGAAGAGTCCCCGGGGACACACGCCGCCAGCCGGAAGAGGAGTCCCCGGGGACACACGCCGTCAGCCGGAAGAAGAGTCCCCGGGGACACACGCCGCCAGCCGGAAGAAGAGTCCCCGGGGACACACGCCGCCAGCCGGAAGAAGAGTCCCCGGGGACACACGCCGCCAGCCGCAAGAAGAGTCCCCGGGGACACACGCCGTCAGCCGGAAGAAGAGTCCCCGGGGACACACGCCGCCAGCCAGAAGAAGAGTCTCCGGGGACACACGCCGCCAGCCAGAAGAAGAGTCCCCGGGGACACACGCCGCCAGCCGGAAGAAGAGTCCCCAGGGACACACGCCACCAGCCGGAAGAAGAGTCCCCGCGGACACACGCCACCAGCCGCAAGAAGAGTCCCCGGGGACACACGCCGCCAGCCGGAAGAAGAGTCCCCGGGGACACACGCCGTCAGCCGGAAGAAGAGTCCCCGGGGACACACGCCGCCAGCCAGAAGAAGAGTCCCCGGGGACACACGCCGCCAGCCGGAAGAAGAGTCCCCGGGGACACACGCCGTCAGCCGGAAGAAGAGTCCCCGGGGACACACGCCGCCAGCCAGAAGAAGAGTCTCCGGGGACACACGCCGCCAGCCAGAAGAACAGTCCCTGGGGACACACGCCGTCAGCCGGAAGAAGAGTCCCCGGGGACACACGCCGCCAGCCAGAAGAAGAGTCTCCGGGGACACACGCCGCCAGCCAGAAGAACAGTCCCCGGGGACACACGCCGCCAGCCGGAAGAAGAGTCCCCGGGGACACACGCCGCCAGCCGGAAGAAGAGTCCCCGGGGACACACGCCGCCAGCCGCAAGAACAGTCCCCGGGGACACACGCCGCCAGCCGGAAGAAGAGTCCCCGGAGACACACGCCGCCAGCCAGAAGAAGAGTCCCCGGGGACACACGCCACCAGCCGCAAGAAGAGTCCCCGGGGACACACGCCACCAGCCGGAAGAAGAGTCCCCGCGGACACACGCCACCAGCCGCAAGAAGAGTCCCCGGGGACACACGCCGCCAGCCGGAAGAAGAGTCCCCGGGGACACACGCCACCAGCCGCAAGAAGAGTCCCCGGGGACACACGCCGCCAGCCGGAAGAAGAGTCCCCGGGGACACACGCCGCCAGCCGCAAGAAGAGTCCCCGGGGACACACGCCGCCAGCCGCAAGAAGAGTCCCCGGGGACACACGCCACCAGCCGGAGGAAGAGTCCCCGGGGACACACGCCACCAGCCGCAAGAAGAGTCCCCGGGGACACACGCCGCCAGCCGGAAGAAGAGTCCCCGGGGACACACGCCGTCAGCCGGAAGAAGAGTCCCCGGGGACACACGCCGCCAGCCAGAAGAAGAGTCTCCGGGGACACACGCCGCCAGCCGGAAGAAGAGTCCCCGGGGACACACGCCGCCAGCCAGAAGAAGAGTCTCCGGGGACACACACCGCCAGCCAGAAGAACAGTCCCCGGGGACACACGCCGCCAGCCGGAAGAAGAGTCCCCGGGGACACACGCCGCCAGCCGGAAGAAGAGTCCCCGGGGACACACGCCGCCAGCCGGAAGAAGAGTCCCCGCGGACACACGCCACCAGCCGCAAGAAGAGTCCCCGGAGACACACGCCGCCAGCCAGAAGAAGAGTCCCCGGGGACACACGCCGCCAGCCGGAAGAAGAGTCCCCGGGGACACACGCCACCAGCCAGAAGAAGAGTCCCCGGGGACACACGCCGCCAGCCAGAAGAAGAGTCCCCGGGGACACACGCCGCCAGCCGCAAGAAGAGTCCCCAGAGACACACGCCACCAGCCGGAAGAGGCGTCCCCGGGGACACACGCCGCCAGCCGGAAGAAGAGTCCCCGGGGACACACGCCGCCAGCCGGAAGAAGAGTCCCCGGGGACACACGCCACCAGCCGCAAGAAGAGTCCCCGGAGACACACGCCGCCAGCCAGAAGAAGAGTCCCCGGGGACACACGCCGCCAGCCGGAAGAAGAGTCCCCGGGGACACACGCCACCAGCCAGAAGAAGAGTCCCCGGGGACACACGCCGCCAGCCAGAAGAAGAGTCCCCGGGGACACACGCCGCCAGCCGCAAGAAGAGTCCCCAGAGACACACGCCACCAGCCGGAAGAGGAGTCCCCGGGGACACACGCCGCCAGCCGGAAGAAGAGTCCCCGGGGACACACGCCACCAGCCGCAAGAAGAGTCCCCGGGGACACACGCCGTCAGCCGCAAGAAGAGTCCCCGGGGACACACGCCGCCAGCCGGAAGAAGAGTCCCCGGGGACACACGCCACCAGCCGGAAGAAGAGTCTCCGGGGACACACGCCGCCAGCCAGAAGAACAGTCCCCGGGGACACACGCCGCCAGCCGGAAGAAGAGTCCCCGGGGACACACGCCGCCAGCCGGAAGAAGAGTCCCCGGGGACACACGCCGCAAGCCGGAAGAAGAGTCCCCGGAGACACACGCCGCCAGCCAGAAGAATAGTCCCCGGGGACACACGCCGCCAGCCGCAAGAACAGTCCCCGGGGACACACGCCGCCAGCCGGAAGAAGAGTCCCCGGAGACACACGCCGCCAGCCAGAAGAAGAGTTCCCGGGGACACACGCCGCCAGCCGCAAGAAGAGTCCCCGGGGACACACGCCGCCAGCCGCAAGAACAGTCCCCGGGGACACACGCCGCCAGCCGGAAGAAGAGTCCCCGGAGACACACGCCGCCAGCCAGAAGAAGAGTCCCCGGGGACACACGCCACCAGCCGCAAGAAGAGTCCCCGGGGACACACGCCACCAGCCGGAAGAAGAGTCCCCGGGGACACACGCCGCCAGCCGGAAGAAGAGTCCCCGGGGACACACGCCGCCAGCCGGAAGAAGAGTCCCCGGGGACACACGCCGCCAGCCGCAAGAACAGTCCCCGGGGACACACGCCGCCAGCCGGAAGAAGAGTCCCCGGAGACACACGCCGCCAGCCAGAAGAATAGTCCCCGGGGACACACGCCGCCAGCCGCAAGAACAGTCCTCGGGGACACACGCCGCCAGCCGGAAGAAGAGTCCCCGGAGACACACGCCGCCAGCCAGAAGAAGAGTTCCCGGGGACACACGCCGCCAGCCGCAAGAAGAGTCCCCGGGGACACACGCCGCCAGCCGCAAGAACAGTCCCCGGGGACACACGCCGCCAGCCGGAAGAAGAGTCCCCGGAGACACACGCCGCCAGCCAGAAGAAGAGTCCCCGGACACACACGCCGCCAGCCGGAAGAAGAGTCCCCGGGGACACACGCCGCCAGCCGCAAGAAGAGTCCCCGGGGACACACGCCGCCAGCCGGAAGAAGAGTCCCCGGGGACACACGCCGCCAGCCAGAAGAACAGTCCCCGGGGACACACGCCGCCAGCCGCAAGAAGAGTCCCCGGGGACACACGCCACCAGCCGGAAGAAGAGTCCCCGGGGACACACGCCGTCAGCCGGAAGAAGAGTCCCCGGGGACACACGCCGCCAGCCGGAAGAAGAGTCCCCGGGGACACACGCCACCAGCCGGAAGAAGAGTCCCCGGGGACACACGCCGTCAGTCGGAAGAAGAGTCCCCGGGGACACACGCCGCCAGCCAGAAGAACAGTCCCCGGGGACACACGCCACCAGCCGCAAGAAGAGTCCCCGGGGACACACGCCACCAGCCGGAAGAAGAGTCCCCGGGGACACACGCCGCCAGCCAGAAGAACAGTCCCCGGGGACACACGCCGCCAGCCGCAAGAAGAGTCCCCGGGGACACACGCCACCAGCCGGAAGAAGAGTCCCCGGGGACACACGCCGCCAGCCAGAAGAACAGTCCCCGGGGACACACGCCACCAGCCGCAAGAAGAGTCCCCGGGGACACACGCCACCAGCCGGAAGAAGAGTCCCCGGGGACACACGCCGCCAGCCAGAAGAACAGTCCCCGGGGACACACGCCGCCAGCCGGAAGAGGAGTCCCCGGGGACACACGCCGCCAGCCGCAAGAAGAGTCCCCGGGGACACACGCCACCAGCCGCAAGAAGAGTCCCCGGGGACACACGCCGCCAGCCAGAAGAACAGTCCCCGGGGACACACGCCGCCAGCCGGAAGAGGAGTCCCCGGGGACACACGCCGCCAGCCGCAAGAAGAGTCCCCGGGGACACACGCCACCAGCCGCAAGAAGAGTCCCCGGGGACACACGCCGCCAGCCGGAAGAAGAGTCCCCGGGGACACACGCCGTCAGCCGGAAGAAGAGTCCCCGGGGACACACGCCACCAGCCGGAAGAAGAGTCCCCGGGGACACACGCCACCAGCCGCAAGAAGAGTCCCCGGGGACACACGCCACCAGCCGCAAGAAGAGTCCCCGGGGACACACGCCGCCAGCCGGAAGAAGAGTCCCCGGGGACACACGCCGCCAGCCAAAAGAACAGTCCCCGGGGACACACGCCGCCAGCCGCAAGAACAGTCCCCGGGGACACACGCCACCAGCCGCAAGAAGAGTCCCCGGGGACACACGCCGTCAGCCGGAAGAAGAGTCCCCGGGGACACACGCCACCAGCCGGAAGAAGAGTCCCCTGGGACACACGCCGCCAGCCAGAAGAACAGTCCCCGGGGACACACGCCACCAGCCGCAAGAAGAGTCCCCGGAGACACACGCCGCCAGCCGGAAGAAGAGTCCCCGGGGACACACGCCACCAGCCGGAAGAAGAGTCCCCGGGGACACACGCCGCCAGCCAGAAGAACAGTCCCCGGGGACACACGCCGCCAGCCGCAAGAACAGTCCCCGGGGACACACGCCGCCAGCCGGAAGAAGAGTCCCCGGAGACACACGCCGCCAGCCAGAAGAAGAGTCCCCCGGGACACACGCCACCAGCCGCAAGAAGAGTCCCCGGGGACACACGCCGCCAGCCGGAAGAAGAGTCCCCGGGGACACACGCCGCCAGCCAGAAGAAGAGTCTCCGGGGACACACGCCGCCAGCCAGAAGAACAGTCCCCGGGGACACACGCCGCCAGCCGGAAGAAGAGTCCCCGGGGACACACGCCGCCAGCCGGAAGAAGAGTCCCCGGAGACACACGCCGCCAGCCAGAAGAACAGTCCCCGGGGACACACGCCACCAGCCGCAAGAAGAGTCCCCGGGGACACACGCCACCAGCCGGAAGAAGAGTCCCCGCGGACACACGCCACCAGCCGCAAGAAGAGTCCCCGGGGACACACGCCGCCAGCCGGAAGAAGAGTCCCCGGGGACACACGCCACCAGCCGCAAGAAGAGTCCCCGGGGACACACGCCGCCAGCCGGAAGAAGAGTCCCCGGGGACACACGCCGCCAGCCGCAAGAAGAGTCCCCGGGGACACACGCCGCCAGCCGCAAGAAGAGTCCCCGGGGACACACGCCACCAGCCGGAAGAAGAGTCCCCGGGGACACACGCCACCAGCCGCAAGAAGAGTCCCCGGGGACACACGCCGCCAGCCGGAAGAAGAGTCCCCGGGGACACACGCCGTCAGCCGGAAGAAGAGTCCCCGGGGACACACGCCGCCAGCCAGAAGAAGAGTCTCCGGGGACACACGCCGCCAGCCGGAAGAAGAGTCCCCGGGGACACACGCCGCCAGCCAGAAGAAGAGTCTCCGGGGACACACGCCGCCAGCCAGAAGAACAGTCCCCGGGGACACACGCCGCCAGCCGGAAGAAGAGTCCCCGGGGACACACGCCGCCAGCCGGAAGAAGAGTCCCCGGGGACACACGCCGCCAGCCGGAAGAAGAGTCCCCGGGGACACACGCCACCAGCCGCAAGAAGAGTCCCCGGAGACACACGCCGCCAGCCAGAAGAAGAGTCCCCGGGGACACACGCCGCCAGCCGGAAGAAGAGTCCCCGGGGACACACGCCACCAGCCAGAAGAAGAGTCCCCGGGGACACACGCCGCCAGCCAGAAGAAGAGTCCCCGGGGACACACGCCGCCAGCCGCAAGAAGAGTCCCCAGAGACACACGCCACCAGCCGGAAGAGGAGTCCCCGGGGACACACGCCGCCAGCCGGAAGAAGAGTCCCCGGGGACACACGCCGCCAGCCGGAAGAAGAGTCCCCGGGGACACACGCCACCAGCCGCAAGAAGAGTCCCCGGAGACACACGCCGCCAGCCAGAAGAAGAGTCCCCGGGGACACACGCCGCCAGCCGGAAGAAGAGTCCCCGGGGACACACGCCACCAGCCAGAAGAAGAGTCCCCGGGGACACACGCCGCCAGCCAGAAGAAGAGTCCCCGGGGACACACGCCGCCAGCCGCAAGAAGAGTCCCCAGAGACACACGCCACCAGCCGGAAGAGGAGTCCCCGGGGACACACGCCGCCAGCCGGAAGAAGAGTCCCCGGGGACACACGCCACCAGCCGCAAGAAGAGTCCCCGGGGACACACGCCGTCAGCCGCAAGAAGAGTCCCCGGGGACACACGCCGCCAGCCGGAAGAAGAGTCCCCGGGGACACACGCCACCAGCCGGAAGAAGAGTCTCCGGGGACACACGCCGCCAGCCAGAAGAACAGTCCCCGGGGACACACGCCGCCAGCCGGAAGAAGAGTCCCCGGGGACACACGCCGCCAGCCGGAAGAAGAGTCCCCGGGGACACACGCCGCCAGCCGGAAGAAGAGTCCCCGGAGACACACGCCGCCAGCCAGAAGAATAGTCCCCGGGGACACACGCCGCCAGCCGCAAGAACAGTCCCCGGGGACACACGCCGCCAGCCGGAAGAAGAGTCCCCGGAGACACACGCCGCCAGCCAGAAGAAGAGTTCCCGGGGACACACGCCGCCAGCCGCAAGAAGAGTCCCCGGGGACACACGCCGCCAGCCGCAAGAACAGTCCCCGGGGACACACGCCGCCAGCCGGAAGAAGAGTCCCCGGAGACACACGCCGCCAGCCAGAAGAAGAGTCCCCGGGGACACACGCCACCAGCCGCAAGAAGAGTCCCCGGGGACACACGCCACCAGCCGGAAGAAGAGTCCCCGGGGACACACGCCGCCAGCCGGAAGAAGAGTCCCCGGGGACACACGCCGCCAGCCGGAAGAAGAGTCCCCGGGGACACACGCCGCCAGCCGCAAGAACAGTCCCCGGGGACACACGCCGCCAGCCGGAAGAAGAGTCCCCGGAGACACACGCCGCCAGCCAGAAGAATAGTCCCCGGGGACACACGCCGCCAGCCGCAAGAACAGTCCTCGGGGACACACGCCGCCAGCCGGAAGAAGAGTCCCCGGAGACACACGCCGCCAGCCAGAAGAAGAGTTCCCGGGGACACACGCCGCCAGCCGCAAGAAGAGTCCCCGGGGACACACGCCGCCAGCCGCAAGAACAGTCCCCGGGGACACACGCCGCCAGCCGGAAGAAGAGTCCCCGGAGACACACGCCGCCAGCCAGAAGAAGAGTCCCCGGACACACACGCCGCCAGCCGGAAGAAGAGTCCCCGGGGACACACGCCGCCAGCCGCAAGAAGAGTCCCCGGGGACACACGCCGCCAGCCGGAAGAAGAGTCCCCGGGGACACACGCCGCCAGCCAGAAGAACAGTCCCCGGGGACACACGCCGCCAGCCGCAAGAAGAGTCCCCGGGGACACACGTCACCAGCCGGAAGAAGAGTCCCCGGGGACACACGCCGTCAGCCGGAAGAAGAGTCCCCGGGGACACACGCCGCCAGCCGGAAGAAGAGTCCCCGGGGACACACGCCACCAGCCGGAAGAAGAGTCCCCGGGGACACACGCCGTCAGCCGGAAGAAGAGTCCCCGGGGACACACGCCGCCAGCCAGAAGAACAGTCCCCGGGGACACACGCCACCAGCCGCAAGAAGAGTCCCCGGGGACACACGCCACCAGCCGGAAGAAGAGTCCCCGGGGACACACGCCGCCAGCCAGAAGAACAGTCCCCGGGGACACACGCCGCCAGCCGCAAGAAGAGTCCCCGGGGACACACGCCACCAGCCGGAAGAAGAGTCCCCGGGGACACACGCCGCCAGCCAGAAGAACAGTCCCCGGGGACACACGCCACCAGCCGCAAGAAGAGTCCCCGGGGACACACGCCACCAGCCGGAAGAAGAGTCCCCGGGGACACACGCCGCCAGCCAGAAGAACAGTCCCCGGGGACACACGCCGCCAGCCGGAAGAGGAGTCCCCGGGGACACACGCCGCCAGCCGCAAGAAGAGTCCCCGGGGACACACGCCACCAGCCGCAAGAAGAGTCCCCGGGGACACACGCCGCCAGCCAGAAGAACAGTCCCCGGGGACACACGCCGCCAGCCGGAAGAGGAGTCCCCGGGGACACACGCCGCCAGCCGCAAGAAGAGTCCCCGGGGACACACGCCACCAGCCGCAAGAAGAGTCCCCGGGGACACACGCCGCCAGCCGGAAGAAGAGTCCCCGGGGACACACGCCGTCAGCCGGAAGAAGAGTCCCCGGGGACACACGCCACCAGCCGGAAGAAGAGTCCCCGGGGACACACGCCACCAGCCGCAAGAAGAGTCCCCGGGGACACACGCCACCAGCCGCAAGAAGAGTCCCCGGGGACACACGCCGCCAGCCGGAAGAAGAGTCCCCGGGGACACACGCCGCCAGCCAAAAGAACAGTCCCCGGGGACACACGCCGCCAGCCGCAAGAACAGTCCCCGGGGACACACGCCACCAGCCGCAAGAAGAGTCCCCGGGGACACACGCCGTCAGCCGGAAGAAGAGTCCCCGGGGACACACGCCACCAGCCGGAAGAAGAGTCCCCGGGGACACACGCCGCCAGCCAGAAGAACAGTCCCCGGGGACACACGCCACCAGCCGCAAGAAGAGTCCCCGGAGACACACGCCGCCAGCCGGAAGAAGAGTCCCCGGGGACACACGCCACCAGCCGGAAGAAGAGTCCCCGGGGACACACGCCGCCAGCCAGAAGAACAGTCCCCGGGGACACACGCCGCCAGCCGCAAGAACAGTCCCCGGGGACACACGCCGCCAGCCGGAAGAAGAGTCCCCGGAGACACACGCCGCCAGCCAGAAGAAGAGTCCCCCGGGACACACGCCACCAGCCGCAAGAAGAGTCCCCGGGGACACACGCCGCCAGCCGGAAGAAGAGTCCCCGGGGACACACGCCGCCAGCCAGAAGAAGAGTCTCCGGGGACACACGCCGCCAGCCAGAAGAACAGTCCCCGGGGACACACGCCGCCAGCCGGAAGAAGAGTCCCCGGGGACACACGCCGCCAGCCGGAAGAAGAGTCCCCGGGGACACACGCCGCCAGCCGCAAGAAGAGTCCCCGGGGACACACGCCGCCAGCCAGAAGAAGAGTCCCCGGGGACACACGCCGCCAGCCAGAAGAAGAGTCCCCGGGGACACACGCCGCCAGCCGGAAGAAGAGTCCCCGGGGACACACACCGTCAGCCAGAAGAAGAGTCCCCGGGGACACACGCCGCCAGCCGGAAGAACAGTCCCCAGAGACACACGCCGCCAGCCGTAAGAAGAGTCCCCGGAGACACACGCCGTCAGCCAGAAGAAGAGTCCCCGGGGACACACGCCGCCAGCCAGAAGAAGAGTTCCCGGGGACACACACCGCCAGCCGGAAGAACAGTCCCCGGGGACACACGCCGCCAGCCGGAAGAGGAGTCCCCGGGGACACACGCCGCCAGCCGGAAGAAGAGTCCCCGGGGACACACGCCGCCAGCCGCAAGAAGAGTCCCCGGGGACACACGCCGCCAGCCGGAAGAAGAGTCCCCGGGGACACACGCCGATCGAAAAATGTTCCACTTACATTCGAAATATTCGTTTCCTTTTCCAATTTACAATATATAAGCACCTGTGAAATATCTCTCCCGATAACTGCAAAACCTGAGACACCCAAAAACGATATTAAGGAAATTTCTCGGGCTATGACAAGCAAAACTGCATTTGCTGCGTTGTCCCTAAAACGGATCCCTCAAACATATCTCTATAATTCTGATGACGTAACGCTCATCGAGTTTTGTTTACGGGATACGTTTAATCAAAATTGTAGTGCCATAAATCCCTAGTGGGTGCCTTAACGTCTCTCCCCCGATTACCCCCCTTTCTCGAAGACAAGCTGACAAAGACACAGACAGAACCGTCCGCAGTAGAGAGATCGCCTGGTACGCTGCTGGGGATCGCTGCACAGTGTCCGGTATTGCTGAACTGTTCGTCTGCGGTATAAACATCACACAATGCCGCATTAGTTCTCTGGGCACGGTCAATATCTTATCAAATGGTGCTTTTTGTTTATTAAACGTTTGGAGATTGATGGCTACCGGGGAAGCATGATTGATTCTTAGCTCAAGCAGAGATATCTAGCGAAGACTTTGATGTGGACAAATCGACAGAAACGTGCAACGGTAACTTGGAGGAACAACTTACGGAGTGCGATTGTGACATACCGTCATCATTCACTCCATACCGTCATCATTCACTCCATGCCGTCATCATTCACTCCATGCCGTCATCATTCACTCCACACTGCCATCATTTACTCCCTGACGTCATCACTCACTCCACACCGCCATCATTCACTCCATACCGCCATCATTCACTCCATACCGCCATCATTCACTCCATACCGTCATCATTCACTCCATGCCGTCATCATTCACTCCATACCGTCATCATTCACTCCATACCGTCATCATTCACTCCATACCGCCATCATTCACTCCATGCCGCCATCATTCACTCCATACCGTCATCAGTCACTCCATACCGTCATCATTCACTCCATACCGTCATCATTCACTCCATACCGTCATCATTCACTCCATACCGTCATCATTCACTCCATGCCGTCATCATTCACTCCATGCCGTCATCATTCACTCCACACCGCCATCATGTACTCCCTGACGTCATTACTAACTCCACACCGCCATCATTCACTCCATACCGCCATCATTCACTCCATACCGTCATCATTCACTCACTACAGTCATCATTCACTCCATACCGCCATCATTCACTCCATGCCGTCATCATTCACTCCATACCGTCATCATTTACTCCATACCGTCATCATTCACTCCATACCGTCATCATTCACTCCATACCGCCATCATTCACTCCATACCGTCATCATTCACTCCATGCCGTCATCATTCACTCCATGCCGTCATCATTCACTCCATACAGTCATCATTCACTCCATACCGCCATCATTCACTCCATGCCGTCATCATTAACTCCATGCCGTCATCATTCATTCCATGGCGTCATCATTCCCTCCATGCCGTCATCATTCACTTCATACCGTCATCATTCACTCCATGCCGTCATCATTCACTCCATACCGTCATCATTCACTCCATGCCGTCATCATTCACTCCATACCGCCATCATTCACTCCATGCCGTCATCATTCACTCCATACCGTCATCATTCACTCCATGCCGTCATCATTCAATCCATACCGTCATCATTCACTCCATACCGTCATCATTCACTCCATACCGCCATCATTCACTCCATACCGTCATTATTCACTCCATACCGTCATCATTCACTCCATGCCGTCATCATTCACTCCATGCCGTCATCATTCACTCCATACCGCCATCATTCACTCCATACCGTCATCATTCACTCCATACCGTCATCATTCACTCCATGCCGTCACCATTCACTCCCTACCGTCATCATTTACTCCATACCGTCATCATTCACTCACTACAGTCATCATTCACTCCATGCCGTCATCATTCACTCCATACCGTCATCATTCACTCCATGCCGTCATCATTCACTCCATACTGCCATCATTCACTCCATACCGTCATCATTCACTCCATACCGTCATCATTCACTCCATACCGCCATCATTCACTCCATACCGTCATCATTCACTCCATACCGTCATCATTCACTCCATGCCATCATCATTCACTCCATACCGTCATCATTTACTCGATACCGTCATCATTCACTCACTACAGTCATCATTCACTCCATACCGTCATCATTCACTCATTACAGTCATCATTCACTCCATGCCGTCATCATTCACTCCATGCCGTCATCATTCACTCCATGCCGTCATCATTCACTCCATGCCGTCATCATTCACTCCATGCCGTCATCATTCACTCCATACCGCCATCATTCACTCCATGCCGTCATCATTCACTCCATGCCGTCATCATTCACTCCATACCGCCATCATTCACTCCATGCCGTCATCATTCATTCCATGTCGTCATCATTCACTCCATGTCGTCATCATTCACTCCATGCCGTCATCATTCACTCCATACCGCCATCATTCACTCCATGCCGTCATCATTCACTTCATACCGTCATCATTTACTCCATACCGTCATCATTCACTCCATACCGTCATCATTCACTCCATACCGCCATCATTCACTCCATACCGTCATCATTCACTCCATACCGTCATCATTCACTCACTACAGTCATCATTCACTCCATGCCGTCATCATTCACTCCATGCCGTCATCATTCACTCCATGCCGTCATCATTCACTCCATGCCGTCATCATTCACTCCATGCCGTCATCATTCACTCCATGCCGCCATCATTCACTCCATGCCGTCATCATTCACTCCATACCGCCATCATTCACTCCATACCGTCATCATTCACTCCATACCGTCATCATTCACTCCATGCCGTCATCATTCACTCCATGCCGTCATCATTCACTCCATACCGCCATCATTCACTCCATGCCGTCATCATTCACTCCATGCCGTCATCATTCACTCCATGCCGTCATCATTCACTCCATGCCGCCATCATTCACTCCATGCCGTCATCATTCACTCCATACCGTCATCATTCACTCCATACCGTCATCATTCACTCCATGCCGTCATCATTCACTCCATGCCGTCATCATTCACTCCATACCGCCATCATTCACTCCATGCCGTCATCATTCACTCCATGCCGTCATCATTCACTCCATGCCGTCATCATTCACTCCATGCCGTCATCATTCACTCCATGCCGTCATCATTCACTCCATGCCGTCATCATTCACTCCATACCGCCATCATTCACTCCATACCGTCATCATTCACTCCATACCGCCATCATTCACTCCATACCGCCATCATTCACTCTATACCGCCGTCATTCACTCCATGCCGTCATCATTCACTCCATGCCGTCATCATTCTAGTTTTTTTTGCAATGTAAGCTTGAACCGTCCCACCTGAACCCACTATGGAAACTCAGCATTGTCACTTACGGAATTGACGGCATAAAAAAAACGTGAAAAAAAATTTGCCAAAAGTATTGAGATTTTTAGTTTATATTATTTCCTGTTATGTACATTGTATTAATATTTAGATTCCGTAGCGATTTTTTTTCTCGAAAAGTCGAAAAACGGCCACATATAAGTTGCATTCGCTAGGTGGCTCTACGATCTCGTCCTGTTCTCAGGTTCCTCTCGGCCATAGGTTCCTCTCGGCCATAGGTTCCTCTCGGTTCCTCTCGGCCATAGGTTCCTCTCGGCCATAGGTTCCTAGTGATCCCACCCGCCGCTAATGACGTTCCTTCCCATAAGATAAGCGTGTCCATGCAGGCAATAACATGTCAGTAACAATAACGCCATGTCGCGTGATCAATGGCGTGGAGCTGAGGGACACCCGCCCCCCAC